>CM061751.1:114036580-114533900 GCA_030979885.1 Lolium multiflorum | reverse complement strand
AGATAGACACTTGGTAGAACTTGCACCTACCTATGAAATTGCTGCTGCTGCTTTAGTTCGCATGTTGGAAACTAAATTTGTTAATCTCAATCCTATAATCCAACACATGTTTCTTACACTTGGTGATATGGAAGAGGGGGAAAAGAAAGATTTTGTTTTAGAAACCCTTCTTAGAGAATTTGGTGGTCTAGCAAGAGAGGCTAGAAAGGTTTTTGCTAAATTTAATATGCTAGGTTCTCATACCAATTTTATTGGTCTCCTTGAAAAAATGGACATGGATAGAATAAGGTACACTAATAACATTAATGATGGTGGGGAGATCAAAGCACCAATACCATGTAAACTCCTAGCTATGAATGATGCACTAGAAAATAACTATGCTTGGCTTGTTCCGGAAAATTTGTTCGATGAGAGTAGCAAGCCTAAGACTAATGAAAAGGGAGACGCTAAAACTTATATATCAAATATACTATGCTTGGTTGAGAAAACTCCCAACACCCCTGGTAATGATGTTGATGCTTCTACTCTCGATAATACTTGATTTGCACTTTCTGCGCCTAGCTGAAAGGCGTTAAAGAAAAGCGCTTATGGGAGACAACCCATGTTTTTACCTACAGCAATTTTTTGTTTTATTGAGTCTTGGAAGTTGTTTACTACTGTAGCAACCTCTCCTTATCATGTTTTTGTGCCAAATAAAGTTTCTATGTCAAAGTTGATGTTATATTTGGGATCGCTGCGCAGAAACAGCATTGCTGTCTGTCACGAATCTGGGCATAATTCTCTGTAGAAAATTCGAAAAAATCTGCCAATTTACGAGCGTGATCCTCAGATATATACGCAACTTTCATTAGTTTTGAGTTTTTCCATTTGAGCAAGTCTGGTGCCATTTATAAATTCGTCTTTACGGACTGTTCTGTTTTTGACAGATTCGCCTTTTATTTCGCATTGCCTCTTTTGCTATGTTGGATTTATTTCTTTGATCCATTAATGTCCAGTAGCATTATGCAATGTCCAGAAGTGAAAAGAATGATTGTGTCACCTCTGAATGTGTGAATTATTAATGATGCACTAACCCTCTAATGAGTTTGCTTGAAGTTTGGTGTGAAGGAAGTTTTCAAGGGTCAAGAGAGGAGAATGATATACTAAGATCAAGAGGAGTGTAAGCTTGGGGATGCCCCCGTGGTTCATCCCTGCATATTTTAAGAAGACTCAAGCGTCTAAGCTTGGGGATGCCCAAGGCATCCCCTTCTTCATCGACAACATCATCAGGTTCCTCCCCTGAAACTACATTTTTATTCAGTCACATCTGGTGTTCTTTACTTGGAGCGTCGGTTTGTTTTCGTTTTTGTTTTTGTTTGAATAAGATGGATCCTAGCATTCACTTTGTGGGAGAGAGACACGCTCCGCTGTTGCATATGGACACATGTGTCCTTAGGCTTTACTCATAATGTTCAAGGCGAAGTTTCTTCTTCGTTAATTTGTTATATGGTTGGAATTGGAAAATGCTACATGTAGTAATTCTAAAAATGTCTTGGATAATGTGATACTTGGCAATTGTTGTGCTCATGTTTAAGCTCTTGCATCATATGCTTTGCACCCATTAATGAAGAAATACATAGAGCTTGCTAAATTTGATTTGCATATTTGGTTTCTCTAAGGTCTAGATAATATCTAGTATTGAGTTTTGAACAACAAGGAAGACAGTGTAGAGTCTTATAATGTTTACAATATGTCTTTTATGTGAGTCTTGCTGCACTTGTTCATCCTTGAGTTTGCTTCAAATAACCTTGCTAGCCTAAACCTTGTATCGAGAGGGAATACTTCTCATGCATCCAAAATCCTTGAGCCAACCATTATGCCATTTGTGTCCACCATACCTACCTACTACATGGTATTTACCCGCCATTCCAAAGTAAATTGCTTGAGTGCTACCTTTAAAATTCCATCATTCACCTTTGCAATATATAGCTCATGGGACAAAATAGCCTTAAAAACTATCGTAGTATTGAATATGTACTTATGCACTTTATATTTTATTAAGTTGCTTGTTGTGCGATAACCATGTTTCTGGGGAACGCCATCAACTATTGTTGAATATCATGTGAGTTGCTATGCATGTCCGTCTTGTCTGAAGGTCTATCATTTTAGTGGTTGGAGCATGCAAAATTGTTAGAGAAGAACATTGGGCCGCTAACTAAAGCCATGAATCATGGTGGAAGTTTCAGTTTTGGACATATATCCTCAATCTCATATGAGAATAATAACTTTGCTACATGCTTATGCATTAAAGAGGAGTCCATTATCTGTTGTCCATGTTGTCCCGGTATGGATGTCTAAGTTGAGAATAATCAAAAGCGAGAAATCCGAAATGCGAGCATTCTCCTTGGACCTTTGTACAGGCGGCATGGAGGTACCCCTTTGTGACACTTGGTTGAAACATGGCATGCAAAGATCCGGTAGTCCAAGTTAAGTAGGACGAGGTGCGGGCACTATTAGTATACTATGCGTGAGGCTTGCAACTTGTAAGATATAATTTACATGACTCATATGCTTTATTACTACCGTTGACAAAATTGTTTCATGTTTTCAAAATAAAAGCTCTAGCACAAATACAACAATCGATGCTTTCCTCTTTGAAGGACCATTCTTTTACTTTTATTGTTGAGTCAGTTTACCTATCTCCTTCCACCTTAAGAAGCAAACACTTGTGTGAACTGTGCATTGATTCCTACATACTTGCATATTGCACTTGTTATATTACTTTATGTTGACAATATCCATGAGATATATATGTTACAAGTTGAAAGCAACCGCTGAAACTTAATCTTCTTATGTGTTGCTTCAACACCTTTACTTTGATTTATTGCTTTACGAGTTAACTCTTATGCAAGACTTATTGATGCTTGTCTTGAAGTACTATTCATGAAAAGTCTTTGCTATATGATTCAGTTGTTTACTCATGTCATTACCTTTGCTTTGATCGCTGCATTCATTACATATGTTTACAAATAGTATGATCAAGATTATGATGGCATGTCACTTCAGAAATTATCTTTGTTATCGTTTTACCTGCTCGGGACGAGCAGAACTAAGCTTGGGGATGCTGATACGTCTCCAACGTATCGATAATTTCTTATGTTCCATGCTACTTTATTGATGATACCTACATGTTTTATGCACATTATATGTCATATTTATGCATTTGGAACTAACCTATTAACAAGATGCCGAAGAGCCAGTTGTTGTTTTCTGCTGTTTTTGGTTTCAGAAATCCTAGTAAAGAAATATTCTCGGAATTGGACGAAACTTTCGCCCAGGGTCCTATTTTTGCACGAAGCTTCCAGAAGACCGAAGACCTAACGAAGTGGGGCCACGAGGCGGCCAGGAGGGTGGCCGGCGCGGCCCAGGCCCTGGCCGCGCCGACCTGCCCCCTGGGCCCCTCGTGTGGCCCCCCGCGTTGACCTTCCGCCTACTTAAAGCCTCCGTCGCGAAACCCCCAGTACCGAGAGCCACGATACGGAAAACCTTCCAGAGACGCCGCCGCCAATCCCATCTCGGGGGATTCAGGAGATCGCCTCCGGCACCCTGCCGGAGAGGGGATTCATCTCCCGGAGGACTCTACACCGCCATGGTCGCCTCCGGAGTGATGAGTGAGTAGTTCACCCCTGGACCATGGGTCCATAGCAGTAGCTAGATGGTCGTCTTCTCCTTGTTGTGCTTCATTGTTAGATCTTGTGAGCTGCCTAACATGATCAAGATCATCTATATGTAATTCTATATGTTGTGTTTGTCGGGATCCGATGGATAGAGAGTACTATGATTATGGTGATTATCAATCTATTGTTCATGTGTTGTTTATGATCTTGCATGCTCTCCGTTATTAGTAGAGGCTCTGGCCAAGTTTTTACTCTTAACTCCAAGAGGGAGTAATTATGCTCGATAGTGGGTTCATGCCTTCATTGATACCTGGGACAGTGACAGAAAGTTCTAAGGTTGTGATGTGCTGTTGCCACTAGGGATAAAACATTGATGCTATGTCTAAGGATGTAGTTGTTGATTACATTACGCACAATACTTAATGCAATTGTCTGTTGCTTTGCAACTTAATACTGGAGGGGGTTCGGACGATAACCTGAAGGTGGACTTTTTAGGCATAGATGCAGTTGGATGGCGGTCTATGTACTTTGTCGTAATGCCCAATTAAATCTCACTATATTTACCATGTCATGTATATGCATTGTTATGCCTTTCTCTATTTGTCAATTGCCCGACTGTAATTTGTTCACCCAACATGCTTTTATCTTATGGGAGAGACACCTCTAGTGAACTGTGGACCCCGGTCCTATTCTTTACATAGCATACAATCTACTTGTTTTACTGTTTTCTTTGCAAACATCTTCCACTCGATACGTTTAATCCTTTGTTACAGCAAGCCGGTGAGATTGACAACCTCACTGTTTCGTTGGGACAAAGTACTTGGTTGTGTTGTGCAGGTTCCTACGTTGGCGCCGGAATCCCTGGTGTTGCGCCGCATCACATTTCGCGACCATCAACCTTCAACGTGCTTCTTGGCTCCTCCTGGTTCGATTAAACCTTGGTTTCTTTCTGAGGGAAAACTTGCTGCTGTGCGCATCATACCTTCCTCTTGGGGTTCCCAACGAACGTGTGAGTTACACGCCATCACCGGGTCCAACAACGACCTCAATGTACTCAACCAGTCGCCGTTGTTCACTGATGTGCTTAGGGGAGAAGCACCCGTAGTGAACTTCACGGTGAATGGACACGAGTACAACTATGGTTACTACCTTGCCGACGGCATCTACCCCTCCTGGCCGGTGTTCATGAAAGGTGTTACTCTTCCACAAAGTGAAAAGCAGTGTTCACTGCTGCTCAATCAGCTTGGCGCAAAGATGTCGAGTGTGCCTTTGGAGTGCTGAAGGCTAGGTTCAACATTCTAGCAGTTCCGGGACGCTCCTACTCGAGGCGTACTCTTGGGTTGATCATGCGTGCATGTGTCATTCTGCACAACATGATCATCGACGATGAGCGTGGTACAAATTTGAACATCTATGAGACCGTTGATTCCAATTTCGGCCCTGCAATACACAACCATGCACCACCAAGCCTAGCAGCCAGGATTCAGATGGACAACGAAATGAGGGACTCACCGATGTATACACAGCTCCAGCATGATTTGATTGAGCATGTGTGGGCTAATGCCTAGATTATGTAATTTTCAAATTTTATGTAATTTTTTCAAATTTTTATGTAATATTTTTGATGATGTAATCGGTAACAATTTTAGTTCAATAAAATAATTTCCTTGCATTATTTTTAATGTTGTAATCTGAAAAAGAAATGCTCATGTCGAGGAGAGAAAAGCGTGTGGAGGAGAGAGAAGTGAGTGGCACTATAGCCCGTGCATTGGCACCGTGGGGTGAGAGTGGGTGAGATGATCTCATGGTGAAGGAAGGTAACTATGTATCGAAAGCTTATAGCAAATGAACTTAATGACGTGATCTTATGCTACGCTTATTTGGGTGTGTCCATTACATCATTCACATAATGACATAACCTTGTTATTAATAACATCCAATGTTCATGATCATGAAACGATGATCATCTATTAATCAACAAGCTAGTTATACAAGAGGCTTACTAGGGACTTCTTGTTGTTTACATAACACACATGTATCAATGTTTCGGTTAATACAATTATAGCATGGTATATAAACATTTATCATAAACACAAAGATATATAATAACCATTTTATTATTGCCTCTTGGGCATATCTCCAACAACTTTTCCTCTAGTGCAAGAAATGGTTGAGCAGATGTTTATCCACTGTTGGCCTTTATTCTTGGTAGCTCAAAGTGTCATGCACTTACTGGATCATCAAATGTTTCCCTTTGTCCCTGGTTGCCTCCTTAATTGATGCCTTATGATCTATTTCTTGTTGGCTTTGATGAAAATAGAGATATCCACAGTAGGGGATCATGTAAATGAATGCCACTGTGGTATCCTTTGAAGAAAATGGACTGTTTCTGATGGTTTTAAAAGGCTAGGTGGTGCTAGGTGATTAAGTTGGCTACCAAGACTTGTCTCATCTGGTTAGCTGGGATATGCTATGTGTTGTTGCTTGTTTAGGCATATCTATCACTTACTGGATTTACTGGTTCTTGATTGGCCTCTCTTTTGCCAGCATCACTTGGTCATGCATGCTATGTGTGTTTGAGCATCTTGACTTATGTCACCATGGTTGCTGGTTTGGTGGTGTTTTTGTACTTGCCGATGATTAGATGGTTGGTCGATCACTCGTACACTCGGGGGTGGAGCAAGTGAGCCTGGTGTGATGGCACAAATATCAATATCTTGTGCATCCTACCTGGCCTCACTTACTCCATCCCTGGATGTTAATATTTGTTTCGACCAACAAAGTATGAGGCATTCCATTTAGTTCATACTAGCTACTTCTTAATTGCATTGGCCTTTCTTCCATTTTAGTGCCGATGATTAAATTGTTTGGTCACTTGTACACTCTGGGGTGGGGCCACTGAGCCTGGTGCGATGGCACAAATATCAATCTCTTGTGCATCCTACCTGGCCTCACTGACCCCATCCCTGAATGTTAATATTTCTTTCGACCAACAAAGTATGAGGCATATGATATCTAGTTGAGATACCACTTGGCTCTTTCTTCCATTTTAGTGCCGATGATTAGAATTATACGCCAATTTGCATCACTATTTTGTATCATAATTTGCTGTTATTCATTGATATATTTCATATTGGGACACAATACTTATGTTATTTCATCTATTTTGCATGTTTCATCATTATTGGAGGATCAAGCACCGGAGCCAGGATTGCTGGAAAAAGCACCGTCAGAACGCAATATTTCGGAAGATCAACTGTGGAAGGAAATTTCACGTAAATTCCTATTTTTCCAGATGACGGAGGGAGCCAGAAGGGGAAGAAGAGGGGAGCCACTGTGGGCCCAGACCACAGGCCGGCGCGGCCCATGGCCTGGCCGCGCCACCCTGTGGTGTGGGGGCCCCACAGCCCCTTTCGCCTCCTTTTCTTCGCGTACTCCTTCGTCCCGAAAACCTAAGCCACAGAGAGGACCTCACGAAGGGTTACAGCCGCCTCTGCGGGGCGGAGAACACCAGAGAGAAAAGAGCTCTCCGGCGGGCAGGAATCCGCCGGGGAAATTCCCTCCCGGAGGGGGAAATCGACGCCATCGCCATCGTCATCGAGCGGGACATCATCTCCATCATCATCATCATCTCCACCATCTACACCGCCATCACCACCGCTGCACCTCGTCACCGCTGTAACAATTTGGGTTGAATCTTGATTGTATGATAGGGGAAACTCTCCCGGCATTATTCTCTACTTGTTATTAATGCTATTGAGTGAAACCATTGAACCAAGGTTTATGTTCAGATTGTTATTCATCATCATATCACCTCTGATTGTATTCCATATGATGTCTCGTGAGTAGTTCGTTTAGTTCTTGAGGACATGGGTGAAGTCTAAATGCTAGTAGTGAATTATGGTTGAGTAATATTCAATGTTATGATATTTAAGTTGTGGTGTCATTCTTCTAGTGGTGTCGTGTGAACGTCGACTACACGACACTTCACCATTTATGGGCCTAGGGGAGTGCATCTTGTATTCGGTTGCTAATTGCGGGGTTGCCGGAGTGACAGAAACCTAAGCCCCCGTTAGTATATCGATGCAAGAGGGATCGCAGGATCTCAGAGTTTAAGGCTGTGGTTAGATTTATCTTAATTACTTTCTTGTAGTTGCGGATGCTTGCAAGGGGTATAATCACAAGTATGTATTAGTCCTAGGAAGGGCGGTGCATTAGCATAGGTTCACCCACACAACACTTATCAAAACAATGAAGATTATTTAGCTACATGAAGCGAAAGCACTAGACTAAAATCCCCGTGTGTCCTCAAGAACGTTTGGTCATTATAAGTAAACAAACCGGCTTGTCCTTTGTGCTAAAAAGGATTGGGCCACTTGCTGCAATTATTTCTCTCGCATTTTACTTACTCGTACTTTATTCATCTGTTACATCAAAACCCCTTGAATACTTGTTTGTGAGCATTTACAGTGAATCCTTCATCGAAACTGCTGCCAACACCTTCTGCTCCTCGTTGGGATCGACATTCTTACTTATCGAAGATACTACGATACACCCCTATACTTGTGGGTCATCAAGACTATTTTCTGGCGCCGTTGCCGGGGAGTGAAGCGCTATTGGTAAGTGGAATTGGTAAGGAAAACCTTTACTGTTTGTGCTGATTTTATTTCTGCCTGCTGCTATAAGTCATTATGGAGAGATCTTCTCTTCAATTTCTATTTGGGAAATCTACTACTACTGCAACGGTAGTGGATGAAGCGCCAGGTGAGGAAGTAGTACCATATAAAATACCTATGAAAATTATTGAACGTGTTATGGATAACCGCTATGAAGGGGATGGAACTGTCCATCCTGGTGATCATTTATTGTTTTTGCATGAATTATGCGGGTTATTCAAATGTGCAGGTATTTCTATGAATGAAGTTAGAAAGAAACTATTCACTATATCGCTGTCTGGTAAAGCGGCGCACTGGTATAAATTGCTGAAGAATGGTGATTCTATTGATTGGGAGGACATTGTGCCTTTATTTTATTCCAAATTTTATCCTCCAAGTGAAATTCACAAAGATCGGAACCGCATATATAATTTCTGGCCTCATGATGGAGAGAGTATTGCCCAAGCTTGGGGGAGATTGAAGTCTTTAATGCTCAAATGTCCCATTCATGAGCTTCCTGGTAATGTTATTATTGATAATTTCTATGCAAGACTTTCTTTTCAAGACAAGACCTTGCTGGATACTTCTTGTTCTGGATCATTTACACGCAACAAAGAAGAGTTTAAAAGAGACCTTCTTGATCGGATCCAAGAAAATACTGAAGGATGGGAGAATGACAAAGATAGAGAATCAGGTATAATTTATGATTATAAATGCATTGAAGCTTTTATGGATACTGATAAATTTCGTAATATGAGTGCTACATATGGTCTTGATTCCCAAGTTGTTGCAAATCTTTATAAAGCTTTTGCCTCTCATTATGAATTGCCTAAGAAGAATTTTGATAAGTATCATGAACCGTATAAAGATAAAGTTGATTCATCTGTAAACAAATGTGTAGTGATTGAAACTGTTGATAATGTTATTCCTGAAGCTTATATTGAAAAAACTCCTTTCCCTGCTAAAATGAAGGAGTACTCTGTCATATCTAGTGCAGTTAATAAAAGTGAAAAGAAACCTAAAGAACCTGAAGAACAAATTAAAATTGAACCTGCTGTTGCAATAGTTAAAGATCTTGTGACTGAAAATGTGGAGGATGGTCATATTATTTTCTGTGAAGATGCTTCTAATATTGTTTCACATCCTAATAAACCCAAACAAGTTAGTGTTCCTATGCTATCTGTTAGAATTGGTGATCATTGCTATTATGGTTTATGTGATATTGGTGCAAGTGTTAGTGCTATTCCTTATGAGCTTTACACGGAGATTATGCACGAAATTGGTTCTTGTGAACTTGAAGATATTGATGTGGTTATTCATCTGGCTAATAGAGAAACTATTTCTCCAATTGGTATTGTTCGAGATGTGGAAGTTCTATGTGGTAAGATTAAATATCCTGCTGACTTTTTGGTACTTGGTTCTGCTGCTAGTGATCATTGTCCTATCATTTTTGGTAGACCTTTTCTAAATACTTGTGGAGCTATTATAGATTGTAAGAAAGAGAAAATTTTGACTAGATTTGCTGGTGAACCTTATGAATTTAACTTTTCTAAATTTACCAAAACTCCTTATAAAGCTGACTTGCCTAGTAATGATTTTAAAATGGAGCAGTGTGCATCTATTGTTCTTGTTCCTAATAATCCTTTGCAGCAACATTTGGAGAATAGTGAAAGTGAAGCTTTTAGGAAAGAAAGAGATGAGCTTGAGGAAATTTTTCTTCGCCAACCTATTCTCAAGCATGATTTACCGGTGGAAGATTTGGGTACAACACCGCCACCAAAGGAAGATCCTGTTTTCGATTTAAAGCCTTTACCTGATAATCTTAAATATGCTCATATTGATGATAAGAAAATATATCCTGTTATTATTAGTTCTAAGCTTTCAGAGATTGAGGAAGAAAGGTTATTGGAAATATTGAAGAAACACCGAGGAGCTATTGGCTATACTCTTGATGATTTGAAAGGGATTTCTCCTTCTATTTGCCAACATGCTATTAATATGGAAGATGATGCAAAGCCTGTTGTTGAACATCAACGTCGTCTAATTCCGAAGATGAAAGAGGTGGTAAGGAACGAGGTATTAAAACTTCTTGAAGCTGGTATTATATATCCTATTGCTGATAGTAGATGGGTTAGTCCTGTGCATTGTGTTCCTAAGAAAGGAGGAATGACTGTTGTGCCTAATGATAATGATGAGCTTATCCCTCAAAGAATAGTTGTAGGTTATAGAATGTGCATTGATTTTCGAAAAGTTAATAAAGTTACTAAGAAAGATCATTACCCTTTACCCTTTATTGATCAAATGCTAGAAAGGTTATCTAAAAATACTCATTTTTGCTTTCTTGATGGTTATTCTGGGTTTTCACAAATTGCTGTTAAAGCTAAAGATCAAGAGAAAACCACGTTTACTTGTCCTTATGGAACTTATGCTTATAGGCGTATGCCTTTTGGTTTATGTAATGCTCCTGCTACTTTTCAAAGATGCATGTCTGCTATTTTTCATGGTTTTTGCGAAAGTATTGTAGAGGTGTTCATGGATGATTTTTCTGTCTATGGGAATTCTTTTGATAATTGCTTGCGAAACCTCGATAAAGTTTTGCAGAGATGTGAAGAAACTAACCTTGTTCTTAATTGGGAGAAATGCCACTTTATGGTTAATGAAGGAATTGTATTGGGACATAAAATTTCCGAGAGAGGTATTGAAGTTGATAGAGCTAAAGTTGAAGCAATTGAGAAGATGCCCTATCCGAGGGATGTTAAAGGTATTCGTAGTGTTCTTGGTCATGCTGGGTTTTATAGGAGATTTATTAAAGATTTCTCTAAAATTTCAAAGCCTCTTACTAATCTTCTTCAAAAAGATGTACCTTTTGTTTTTGATGATGATTGTAAGGAAGCTTTTGAAACTCTAAAGAAAGCCTTAACAACTGCTCCTGTAGTCGAACCTCCTGATTGGAATTTGCCTTTTGAAATTATGTGTGATGCTAGTGATTTTGCTGTAGGCGCTGTTCTTGGACAGCGGGTAGATAAAAAATTAAATGTTATTCATTATGCTAGTAAGACTCTTGATGCTGCTCAAAGAAATTATGCTACAACTGAAAAGGAATTGTTAGCTGTAGTCTTTGCTTGTGACAAGTTTAGACCCTATATTGTTGATTCAAAAGTCACGATTCATACTGATCATGCTGCAATTAGATACCTTATGACAAAGAAAGATGCTAAGCCAAGGCTTATTAGATGGGTACTTCTGTTGCAAGAATTTGATTTACATATTATAGATAGGAAAGGTGCTGATAATCCTGTTGCTGATAATTTGTCTAGATTGGAAAATATTGCTTATGATCATGTTCCTGTTAATGATAGTTTTCCAAATGAACAATTGGCTGTAATAAAGGTGAGCTCGCGAGAGAGCCCTTGGTATGCAGATTATGCTAACTTTATTGTTTCGAAGTATTTGCCTCCAACCTTTTCAGCTCAGCAAAGGAGGAAATTCTTTTATGACTTGAGGCATTATTTTTGGGATGACCCACACTTATATAAAGAAGGAGTGGATGGTATTATGCGAAGATGTGTTCCTGAATATGAACAACAGGAGATATTGAGTAAATGTCATGGTAGTGTTTATGGAGGACATCACGCTGGAGATAGAACCGCGCAAAAGGTTCTACAATCAGGTTTTTATTGGCCAACACTCTTCAAAGATGCAAGGAAGTTTATTTTATCTTGTGATGAATGTCAAAGAGTTGGTAATATCTCTAGACGCAATGAAATGCCTATGAATTATACTCTTGTTATTGAACCATTCGATTGTTGGGGATTCGACTTCATGGGTCCTTTCCCTTCTTCAGATGGTAACACTCATATACTTGTCGCTGTTGATTATGTTACTAAATGGGTAGAAGCTATACCTACAAAAAGTGCTGATGGTGAGACCTCTATAAAAATGCTTGTAGATGTTATATTTCCTAGATTTGGAATACCTAGATATATTATGACTGATGGAGGTTCTCATTTTATTCATGGAGGTTTTAGAAAAACTCTTGCTAAGTATGGTATTAATCATAGAATTGCTTCTGCTTATCACCCTCAAACTAGTGGTCAAGTAGAATTATCAAATAGAGAGATTAAAGCTATCTTAGGAAAGACTGTTAATAAATCTAGAAAGAATTGGGCTAGCAAATTGAAAGAAGCACTATGGGCTTATAGAACTGCTTATAAAAATCCTATGGGAATGTCACCTTATAAAATGGTTTATGGAAAAGCTTGTCATTTACCTTTAGAACTAGAGCACAAAGCTTATTGGGCTGTTAGAGAACTAAATAAAGATCCGAAACTAGCCGGTAATAAGAGGTTGTTGCAATTAAGTTCTCTAGATGAATGGAGAAGTGAAGCTTATGAAAATGCTAAACTCTTTAAAGAAAAAGTTAAGAAATGGCATGATAGAAGGATTATCAAAAGAGAGTTTAATATTGGGGATAAAGTCCTATTGTATCGGTCTCGTCTCAGATTCTTTGCAGGGAAATTACTCTCGAAGTGGGAAGGACCATATGTTGTTGAGGAGGTGTATCGTTCAGGAGCAATTAAAATTAGCTCTCTCCAAGGCAATGCCACACAAGTGGTGAATGGACAAAGACTCAAGCATTATATCTCGGGTGATTCTTATAATGTTGATGTTGATATTATTCAAGTGGAAACACCGGAGGCTTTCATCAAAGGACAAATTGACAGTCCGCCAGAACTCGACTTTGAATAGGTAACAGTACAGGTAATAAAAAGTCCGCGTTTACCTTTCCGAACATTATTTCTGCTGTTTTTAGAAAATATGAAAAATTACGGAATCGAAACGGAGTGGAAAAGACGCGCGAGGGCCCGTCACCACAGGCCGGCGCGGGCCCCACCCTGGCCGCGCCGACCTATGGTGACGGCACCTCGGCGTCCCGTTTCCACTCGTTTTCGGCCTGGAACCTTCCTTTTGTCGTAAAAATATTTGCTATATAATTCCCCGGACCCCTGGAGGTCCGTAATATCGTTTTCTCGTCGTGTTTTGTTTCGAGCTGTTTTCTGCCAGATTTGTTTTGATCTAGAAGCACCATGGTCTCCAACAACAAGGACAAGGGACCTTTGAAGGAAGATATTCAAGACCCGGAACTGAAGGAAGAAGACGCAAGAGAGGATGAGGAAGAAGTGGAGGAAGCTCCGCAGGTACACCAGCGTGCCACCGTTGCAAGTATTGGCGTGATATCAAATCCATCCAACATCAAGAGGAGTGCACGAATCGCTACCGGAGGAGCGGTTCCACGTCATTACTTGGCTCCAAGGACATCTTCTCCGAGCCATTACAACCCTTACCGCAATCTAATCTACGATCGTCAAACTGAAAGGACCCCCAAGGTAGTGTTGCCAAGTAATTGGGATATAGATCGTTCTGACATTGCAGGAGAGATGAAATCTGAAGCTGAAGGATGGGGAAACAACTCTAGGAGTTGGAATTCACCACCTGACATGATTATGAGCCGCGTTGAGCACAACTCGGAACTGATTCGCAACCTCACCTATGAGATTGAAGATTTAAAGGAGCTGGTTAAGAAGCTTGTCGAGAGGAATCCATCACCACCATCACCGAAGGAGTAATTCATCATCGGTATTGGCATCCCCTTGGTTTGTTCCAAGCTTGGGGGAGTGCCGCGGTATCACATCATCACCACCTTTATCTTTTACTATCAAGTAGTGTCATATCATGAGTAGGGAAGTTATCTTATGGAATAGTATGCAATGTGGAAGTATCTCTCTTAGTTGGTTATCTATGTATCCGTTGGTGTGAGTTATCGTTATGGAATATTAATGAGAAGTCTTATCATTTACTTTTTGCACACCTTATTTTAGTTTGCAATCTCCATTATATGATTACTCTTGACATAAGTATTGATATCACTTTGGGAGCATCAAGTAAATCTATTTGGTTTTGGCAAACTTAGCATTGGTCAATAGCAACAACACCCTGATGTTTGAATAGAAGAGAGAAATACACTTAGATACATTACTCTATTATCTCTATGCTAATGAGTTTAGTATTCTTAAGTTAAAATTGCTTGTGCTTATGAGAAAGATGCATGATTGTTCTATCATATGTATATTTGTTTGTTTCCCTCAACCTTTATGCTTGCTATCAAACCTTGCTAGCCAAAGACCTGTATCGAGAGGAGATGCTTCTCATACATCCATAACCTTAGACCAAACCTATGCCATTTGTGTCCACCATACCTACCTACTACATGGTATTTTCTGCCATTCCAAGTAAATACTTCATGTGCTACCTTTAAATTATTCAAACTATTACTCCTTATTTGTGTCAATGTTCTATAGCTCATGAGGAAGTATGTGGTGTTTTATCTTTCAATCTTGTTGGGCGGACTTTCACCAATGGACTAGCGGCACATCCGCTTATCCAATAATTTTGCAATAAGAGCTGGCAATGAGGTTCCCAGCCTCAATTAATTAACTTTCATTAATAATTCTCTTCACATGTTTTGCTCTGATTTATCAGTAAGCAACTTAATTTTGCAATAGACACTCCTCCATGGTATGTGAATGTTGGAAGGCACCCGAGGATTCGGTTAGCCATGGATTGAGAAAGCCAAGGTTGGGGGGAGTGTCATCCTTAATAAAACTAAAATACATGTGTAAACAAAAGAGAAGGGGGATGATCTACCTTGCTGGTAGAGATGCCGTCCCTCATGGGAGCCGCTCTTGGAAGGTTCGTTTGGCAAGGGGGTTAGAGTGCCCGCTACCATTCGTTGACAACAACAAACACCGCTCAAAATCTTACTTTTATGCTCTTTATATGATTTCAAAACTTGAAAAGCTCTAGCACATGATTTAATCCCTGCTTCCCTCTGCGAAGGGCCTATCTTTTACTTTTATGATTGAGTCAGTAAACCTATTTCCCTCTATCTCAAGCAAGCAATTGAGTTGTTGTGAACCAATCATTTATGCTATGATTCAGTTAATCATGTCTTTTATACTTTCTTGTTTAGTACCAATTTTATCTGAATGAATATGACTTTGAAGTTATCAATGATTATGAGGAGATTGTTATGCTTGAATATGGAAGCCCAGCTATAAATTCTAATATGAAAGCTTTGCTTAGAAGTACAATCCGTTAGTAGTTCTCTGACCAAGAACAAAGTTTGCCATTACCAACTATGATTTCTTATGCACCTTTACTTGTGATTTCTCTTTACCTATTTCAAGATGAGTTATATGAGGAAGTTGTTTACTAGAATGTCTTGTGTGAATGAATATGATGCTTCTTGTCCGTATTTTATTTATCGACTCTTCACTCCATAAACATGTGGTCTTGTTTATCGAGCTCAGTTTCGCTTGGGGACAAGCGAGGTCTAAGCTTGGGGGAGTTGATACGTCCAATTTGCATCACTATTTTGTATCATAATTTGCTGTTATTCATTGATATATTTCATATTGGGACACAATACTTATGTTATTTCATCTATTTTGCATGTTTCATCATTATTGGAGGATCAAGCACCGGAGCCAGGATTCTGCTGGAAAAAGCACCGTCAGAACGCAATATTTCGGAAGATCAACTGTGGAAGGAAATTTCACGTAAATTCCTATTTTTCCAGATGACGGAGGGAGCCAGAAGGGGAAGAAGAGGGGAGCCACTGTGGGCCCAGACCACAGGGCGGCGCGGCCCATGGCCTGGCCGCGCCACCCTGTGGTGTGGGGCCCCACAGCCCCTTTCGCCTCCTTTTCTTCACGTACTCCTTCATCCCGAAAACCTAAGCCACAGAGAGGACCTCACGAAGGGTTACAGCCGCCTCTGCGGGGCGGAGAACACCAGAAAGAAAAGAGCTCTCCGGCGGGCAGGAATCCGCCGGGGAAATTCCCTCCCGGAGGGGGAAATCGACGCCATCGCCATCGTCATCGAGCGGGACATCATCTCCATCATCATCATCATCATCTCCACCATCTACACCGCCATCACCACCGCTGCACCTTGATGGCGTGTAACTCACACGTTCGTTGGGAACCCCAAGAGGAAGGTATGATGCGCACAGTAGCAAGTTTTCCCTCAGAAAGAAACCAAGGTTTAATCGAACCGGAGGAGCCAAGAAGCACGTTGAAGGTTGATGGTCGCGAAATGTGATGCGGCGCAACACCGGGATTCCGGCGCCAACGCGAACCTGCACAACACAACACAAGTACTTTGTCCCAACGAAAGTGAGGTTGTCAATCTCACCGGCTTGCTGTAACAAAGGATTAAACGTATCGAGTGGAAGATGTTTGCAAAGAAAACAGTAAAACAAGTAGATTGTATGCTATGTAAAGAATAGGACCGGGGTCCACAGTTCACTAGAGGTGTCTCTCCCATAAGATAAAAGCATGTTGGGTGAACAAATTACAGTCGGGCAATTGACAAAATAGAGAAAGGCATAACAATGCATATACATGATATGATAAATATAGTGAGATTTAATTGGGCATTACGACAAAGTACATAGACCGCCATCCAACTGCATCTATGCCTAAAAAGTCCACCTTCAGGTTATCATCCGAACCCCCTCCAGTATTAAGTTGCAAAGCAACAGACAATTGCATTAAGTATGGTGCGTAATGTAATCAACAACTACATCCTTAGACATAGCATCAATGTTTTATCCCTAGTGGCAACAGCACATCCACAACCTTAGAACTTTCTGTCACTGTCCTAGATTCAATGGAGGCATGAACCCACTATCGAGCATAAATACTCCCTCTTGGAGTTAAGAGTAAAAACTTGGCCAGAGCCTCTACTAGTAACGGAGAGCATGCAAGATCATAAACAACACATAAACAATAGATTGATAATCACCATAATCATAGTACTCTCTATCCATCGGATCCCGACAAACACAACATATAGTATTACAGATAGATGATCTTGATCATGTTAGGCAGCTCACAAGATCCAACAATGAAGCACAACAAGGAGAAGACGACCATCTAGCTACTGCTATGGACCCATGGTCCAGGGGTGAACTACTCACTCATCACTCCGGAGGCGACCATGGCGGTGTAGAGTCCTCCGGGAGATGAATCCCCTCTCGGCAGGGTGCCGGAGGCGATCTCGAGAATCCCCGAGATGGGATTCGCGGCGGCGGCGTCTCAAGGTTTTCCGTATCGTGGCTCTCGGTACTGGGGGTTTCGCGACGGAGGCTTTAAGTAGGCGGAGGGTCAACGCGAGGGGCCACACGAGGGGCCCAGGGGGTAGGTGGCGCGGCCAGGGCTGGGCCGCGCCGCACCCCTCTGGCCGCCTCGTGGCCCCACTTCGTTATCTCTTCGGTCTTCTGGAAGCTTCGTGCAAAAATAGGACCCTGGGCGAAAGTTTCGTCCAATTCCGAGAATATTTCTTTACTAGGATTTCTGAAACCAAAAACAGCAGAAAACAGCAACGGCTCTTCGGCATCTTGTTAATAGGTTAGTTCCAGAAAATGCATAAATATGACATATAAAGTGCATAAAACATGTAGGTATCATCAATAAAGTAGCATGGAACATAAGAAATTATCGATATGTTGGAGACGTATCACACCTCGTCACCGCTGTAACAATTTGGGTTGAATCTTGATTGTATGATAGGGGAAACTCTCCCGGCATTATTCTCTACTTGTTATTAATGCTATTGAGTGAAACCATTGAACCAAGGTTTATGTTCAGATTGTTATTCATCATCATATCACCTCTGATTGTATTCCATATGATGTCTCGTGAGTAGTTCGTTTAGTTCTTGAGGACATGGGTGAAGTCTAAATGCTAGTAGGGAATTATGGTTGAGTAATATTCAATGTTATGATATTTAAGTTGTGGTGTCATTCTTCTAGTGGTGTCGTGTGAACGTCGACTACACGACACTTCACCATTTATGGGCCTAGGGGAGTGCATCTTGTATTCGGTTGCTAATTGCGGGGTTGCCGGAGTGACAGAAACCTAAGCCCCCGTTAGTATATCGATGCAAGAGGGATCGCAGGATCTCAGAGTTTAAGGCTGTGGTTAGATTTATCTTAATTACTTTCTTGTAGTTGCGGATGCTTGCAAGGGGTATAATCACAAGTATGTATTAGTCCTAGGAAGGGCGGTGCATTAGCATAGGTTCACCCACACAACACTTATCAAAACAATGAAGATTATTTAGCTACATGAAGCGAAAGCACTAGACTAAAATCCCGTGTGTCCTCAAGAACGTTTGGTCATTATAAGTAAACAAACCGGCTTGTCCTTTGTGCTAAAAAGGATTGGGCCACTTGCTGCAATTATTTCTCTCGCATTTTACTTACTCGTACTTTATTCATCTGTTACATCAAAACCCCTTGAATACTTGTTTGTGAGCATTTACAGTGAATCCTTCATCGAAACTGCTGCCAACACCTTCTGCTCCTCGTTGGGATCGACATTCTTACTTATCGAAGATACTACGATACACCCCCTATAATTGTGGGTCATCAGTCACCTATACGCCGCAATATACTTTGTAGACGGGCCCCCTTTCCCCGGCCGCCGTTCCGTGAACGAGTCCTTGACGAGACAACAACGCCGACCTGCCTCTCCGGCGCAGAACCACGCCAGTCCCAGCCGCCTCCCTTGTGGTCGCGTCTCTGCGCTCTTCTCCATGGCCGGACCACGATTGGACACACCGAGGGAATAATGATAATCGCCATCACCACTATCGTCAGATCCACAGGTGTAGAGTACTTTGCAGCAGATGCCACTTTTCTTCTCTCGCCGTCCAGTGAACGAGTCCTTGATGCAAAGACCGTGCCGGCCTCCCTAGCATCATGCCGACCCCTGTTGCCGCGCTTCAGGCCGTGTCTCCGCGCCCTGCACTCTTCGCCTTCTTGCCCGGTGAACAATAGACTGATCGTTGGAATAAGGAAGCCGATGACGGCCGATCGCAATCTAATCTTGCGACCGGCCGTCATCGGTTTCCTTATTCCAACGATACGTCTATTGGTTCACCGGGCAAGAAGGCGAACAGTGCAGGCGCGTGACACACGGCCTGAAGCGCGGCAACACGGCCGGCATAATGCTGGGCAGGCCGGCACGGTCTTTGCATCAAGGACTCGTTCAATGGACGGCAAGGAAGAAAAGTGGCATCTGCTGCAAACTGTGCACTGTGGAGTCTGCGATAGTGGTGATGGCGATTATCATTATTCCCCCGGTGAGTCCAATGTGGTCCGGCCATGGAGAAGAGCGCAGGAGACGCGACCACAAGGGAGGCGGCTGGGACTGCCGTGGTTCTGCGCCGGAGAGGCGGCGTTGTTGTCTCGTCAAGGAGCCCGTTCACGGAACGGCGTCGGGAAAGGGGGCCCTTGCAAAGTATGCGGCGTGTACTAACTATGGTTTTCAGTGCGCCACAGAATCAATTTTTGGTGCGCCACTGATGAGGCTTTTCCTACTAGTGGTAGTTGCTCATTTCGTGAAGAGTTTTTTAGAGGAACTGTGGTATGCCAAGTATGAACTTTTTTTCCTCGCTTCTAGGTCACATATAACGACGTCACGCGAAGGGATCCCATTTTTCTGATTACTGTGCTCAAAAAGGGCACGCGTGAAATGACGTTTCCCTGGACCAGGCACTGGGGGCACCGGCTTGGAAACACGTGAAACCAGGAGAAAACCATACATAAAATGACATGTCGCGGTCCTAAAAATGATCTCCCAAAAATCTGGTGCTAGCGAAAGTGGGTGCTTTATTCAAATCGGGGTCGTTTCCAACGAAATCGGCATGAGATCAAAGGGAGCGGCATGGCTTCCCAGAAAGCTAGAACACGCAGTAGGCATGTGAACTGTAGTGTACTGGTTTCTATCAATGTGCAGAGGTCACCCCTTGTAGCTTCTTCACACACAAAAAAAAACCCTGTTTCGGCACTCATAAAATGGAAAATGGATCTTTTGTGGCTAGAAAAGGCTAACACTTTATATGGTTGTGCTTCCCGTCACAAGGCACACGCATGTGCCCAATATGGGCTCGTATCGATATACTATGCCTATCCGTAGGACGATGTCTAACTCTTTTGCCCTAGAAGCCATATAACTCCGATGGTGGTAGCTCATTTCCAGAAATGTTTTTCAGAGGAACCGTCATATTCCAAGTCTATTTATTTCATTCTTCTAGGTCACATATAATTACGCCTCATGAAGTTTCCCCATTTTCTGATTTTTTTCTGATTTAACTATGCTCAAAATGGGGCCCACATGAAAATACATTTCGCTGGAACAGCGCTCGGGCGTACCGGCTTGGAAAAGCATGAAACCGGGAGAAAACTGCAAATAAAATGACATGCAGCGGTCCTAAAAATGACTTTCTCCAAAAAAAATCTGGAGCGAGCGAAAGTGGATGCTTAGTTTAAATCTTGGACATTTTCCACAAAATCGGCAGGAGATCGCAGGGAGCGGTGGGTCTTCCCAAAAATCTAGCATGCGCAACAGGCATGTGAACCATAGAGTTGGTCTTCTATCAATGTGGAGAGGTGCCGTTGAATTGCTTAATATGCCCCTTGTAACTGCTTCACAAAAAATTCCCATTTCAGCACACGGAAAATGAAAAATGCGTTTCGTGGCTATTATAGTGAAACACTTTATACGGTCTTGCTTTCCATCCCAAGGCACACACATGTGCAAAATATGGGCTCGTTCCAAAAACTATGCATGTCCGGAGGGCAATACCTAGCTCTTTTGCCTTCGAAGCCATATAATTCCGATGGTGGTAGCTCATTTCATGTAGAATTTTTCAGAGGAATTGTCGTATTCCAAGTCTGATTTTTTTCCTTGCTTCCAGGTCACATATAATGACGCCTCGAATGTTTCCCATTTTTCTAATTTTCTTTTGATTTAGTTGTGCTCAAAACGAGGCCCGCATGAAATGATGTTTTGCTAGAACATGCGCAGGGGTAGGGGCATCGGCTGGGAATCGCGCGAAACCGGGAGAAAACCAGATATAAAATGACATGTTGCGGTCATAAAACTGATTTTCCCCAAAAATCTAGAGCGAGTGAAAGTGGACGCTTAGTTCAAATCTAGTTCGTTTCCAGCGACATCGGCAAGAGACCGCAGGCAGTGGTTGGGCTTCCAAGAAAGCTGGCGCGCCCGGCAGGCATGCATGTGAATTGTAGTTTATACATGGTCCTCTATCAACGTGCAAAGCTCCTAGTGAATTTCTTCATGCGTCCCTTGTAGCTGCTTCACAAAAAATACCCGTTTTGACACTCGAAAAATAGAAAATGGGTTTTTCGTGGTTAGGAAAGGGAAACACTTTATATGGGGTTGCTTCCCATCCCAAGGCTCACACATGTGCCGATCGTTCCGACATACTATGCATGTCCGAAGGGCAATACCTAGCTCTTTTTCCCTAGAAGCCATATAACTACGAACAATCGGCGCGGTGGTCGTTGTCGCAATGGGGTCTGACAACATAACCTTGTCGAGTGGGTGCGGGGGACACCACCGTAGGAGGTTGATGTAGTACTTGTTGTCAAACACATTGGGAGTGGCAATGTCAAGGTTGACCAGTGCGCCCTCGTTATGCCTGGCCGTGCAGTTCCGTTGTATGAGCTAGCATTGTGCCCTCCCAAAGGTGTGCGCTCCCTAGAGGGTGACAATGTCAGTCTCGTCGAGACCTATCTTTCTGAATTTCTCTTGTAGGATATCCAAAGAGTAGAAAGGGATGGAAGATCATTGGAGCTTTCTACGTTGGTTTTCATGTCATCATGGTGCCCAGAGGCATGCTCTAGGTTGGTCCTCCAGCCAGTTCGACAGAGATTTTAGCGGCTAGGGTCAGGATGTCGGCACAGATGCCAAGGCAAGCTTTCTCCAACGCTCTCCTGATGTTGCTGACCACATTGAACCCACACACTTTCTGGTCGTTGGCTGGGACTTTCTTCTCGCTCACGATTGCTGACGAGATGTCATCATCGAGCAGAAGTGAGCCCTAAAAATCCAAGATAAATAAAAGAAACCTGGATTGATGCGATGATGCACCATAGTGTACTGGTTAATACGACCAATTGATTAATATATATTTGCGCCTTATGTATACATGTATGCGTGATTTTTAAACTCACATTGACAAAGCGGTCGTGAAAATTATGGCGGATGAGGCTGGCCGGGATGCGCCCATCGGCAACCCGGGCATCCTAGATGACAGACAGGACAATGTCCCTTGTATCGGGGCATGAGTTGTCATAGAACGGAGAGCCCGTCCCGGCATGCGAACCACCATGAGCACGGGCGCCATGGATGAGCACTAGAACATATGCTAGCATGATCAAGAGGTTGCAACCAACAGCTGACGACAAGCTAGATGAAGCAACTATTTTCATGGCCAACACATGCTCAGATGGATATCTGCTACATCAATTTTTGGACACTAGTGGATCCATTGAAAAACTAGCTGTTTTTTATAAAGGACACTTTATTACTTAAGAAGTTTAAGCATCACATCGAGCCTCTTCATACCTAAGATGCACCTGGCCATACAAGCCCAGAAGTCACAACCGAAAAGATTATGAACGACTATGGTGATGGAGGTCCAATCTAAAGATTACTGTGTCATCCATGTTGAAAAAATATCCCTCGTTGTATCCTCCAACCAAGGTAAACACATCTGTAAATAAGTCGTGATGCTCCACACTCTATAGAGACAGACAATGAACGGGGCATAGTTGTGCACTGGTAGATGGCATGCATAAAACAAGCATTTTATCGTTAAAAACTTTATCATTCTACATAGCCAAATTAAGCATCCAAATAATGGCAATCTCTATCACCCTAATAAGTAGCTTAAACCTAAGATTCACACTGTTGAGCCAATTGGCGAATATATTCGCAACGCTGCATGGTGGGTAGAAGGTAGAATATATCTATATGATTGATCGACCATACAGATCTAGCAAATTTGATTGGAAAAATAAGTGATTGGTAGTCTCATCATGGTGCCAAAAGACACTTTTTTACTTCCCTTCCAATTGCATTTTGCAAGATTGTCCTTGGTAAGAATTACCCCACGACAAAGATACCATACGGAAACTTAGGTTTTTGTTTAAAATCGGGATCTTTTCACTTTCCAGCCTCTGCACCGACAAGAGATGCACACAGAATAAAGTCTAGTTCTCAAGATAAATTGTATAAGTACCAGAAACATAAATTCGCGTTCGTGAGGATTTAAAGTTAGGTGTTCGGTTCGTTGTTGGATCACATCCCAAACAAGCTAGTTGTTGGATCCATAAAAGGAAGATGGAGATGGTGTTAGTCAAACATGAATGCTGGATCGATAGTGGGGGCAACAACAATGGAGGAATTCATTTTGGATGGTTCTCTTCGATTAATGAGTTTGAAGTTTCCGTGTGACAACCTAAGGCGTCTTTTTTTGGAAAAGATTTTATTATTTTGATGCTATCTTTGGTAGTGGTTGGTGTGCTACTGTTACGAGTTACTGATCACCATGGCAGGGCCTTATTTATTTATTTATTTATTTATTTATTTATTTTCTCTTTCTATTTTCTTTTTGGTTGTATGCATTTTAGATGTCTTTAATGGTGCAGAAACTGGATGTAATTTGTATAACCGCAATATTTCACTAGTGGAAACATGGCCTTTTGCACCGGTTTTTAAAGGCCATATGCACCGGATGGGCAACCGGTGCAAACCATCCGGTGCAAAAGGCCCCCCTTTTGCACCGGTTGGCTTACGAACCGGTGCTAAAGGGGTCTCCACGTGGCCGGCTGTGGGGCGCTCGGCGGGGAAGCTTTTGCACCGGTTCGTAATACGAACCGGTGCAAAAGGGTTGGGCCGCGGCAGCATTTTAGTGCCCTTCCTGCCGCGGCAGACTCTGCCGTGGCAGGGAATTGCACTAAAACGCTGCCGCGGCAGAGACTCTGCCCCATTCGAAACACGGTATAATATTAATAATGCAGACAATTCAAATATATATATATATATAGGAAACCATTATATTACATATATCGATCAAAGTGACACACGTTCATGCATATATATATGTCTACATCAACTTTGATACTGGATGTCGGCCACATAGTGTTCTCCGTCTGGAGCTAAGACTTGCTCAACTAAGAATCCCGCCAGCTCTTCTTGAATTGCTCGTACACGCTCGGTTGCTAGAAGACCGTCCCGCAACCGTTGGATCTAATAATTTGAATAAGGTACGGTGGTCAATATATATGTGTGTGTATGTGAATGAAACAGAAGGTGATAAAATAAAGCCATGAATGTTGTTTACTTACATCAAGTTGTTCCAAAATGTCCCTCTTATGGTGGGTATTCTGGCGGATGAACTCGCAAACGTAATACCCGCATAAATTATTCCCGTCCTCCTGCCTCAAGCACTTTACGAGAACAAAATTCAATCAAAATAATATATATATATAATCAAGGATGATAATAATGGTATTGAAACTAGAATCATCAAAGAGATGCGCGGCGTAGCCAGTATTAATATTACTTACCGGTACTTGTTTTATTCGAAGTTCTTTATTCTTTAAACCCGGAGACTTGTTGGTGAACCGTTTCCAAGCCTTGAGGAGGATATCAGCCATGTCCCCCCACGCCTCAAGGGGTTTACTCTTCGAGTCCATGACTTCTACTATCCCGGTGTCGGGTTCAATGACTAGCAGGATATAGTGAAACCTGCGGACACACATATATATGCATAACTCATCAATTACACTTAACACATGGAGTAAGCGAAAAAGATTTAATGTGTGAAGCAGTAACACTCACGAGAAGTTGTAAGGAAATAGTATTGCCCTTTTGTATGAGTTTTTCCTTAAGACATATACCAAGTTATTCTCTGTGTCCTTGGGAGAGTTGTGGACAGTATACCCATTCACGGTATATGGGTCAACGAACCCAAGATCATAGATTTGCCCCTTGCGGCATTCGCGGATCTTCATTCTGCATAATACAATGAGAGTATGGTTATATGCATGCAATGGACGAGCCGCGGTAGAGACTTAATTACATAAATAATACTTACAGACAGTAGGCACTCAGCAGAGATTTGTCGAGGGCGTCTTGGTTGAATAACTGAAATAATTCACAAAATTCGATGTTCATCACGTCATTTCGCCCGTAGTGCTCATCTGTGATTGCCACCATGATCCAGTTCTTACCATCCTTACATTTTTCCATGTACCAATTATGCAGTCTTCGCAGTTGCGTTGATAGATTAGGCAACTCCTCAGCTCTGACAAGAGGTTGCCCGTACTTGTACTGGTATGCTATTTGGACATCATCACCCGTACTTGTACTCAGGAATTGTGCATCGATGCGGCTTAAGTACTCAGGAATACTCATACCGACCGCATCTGCCTCATCTTTGTATAGTCTTACCATCTCCGGATCAAAGCACGCTGTGACATCGGGATACACTTGGAGCGGGGGGCACGAGTTTTTCTGGTTTCCAAGCTGGGGAACTGGATTCCCGTCTACCTTACTTTTTTCCCACCGATCTCTTGCTAACACATTTGACTTGCGAATAGACCGGTCATAGTTCGATGAAAGACTTGGCTCAGGTTGATGAAGGCTCTTCAGCAGTTTCAACTTCTTTTCCAGAGATATAGCTGGCTCCGGCTCAAGCTGGGGCTTTTTCAATTTCAACATTTGTTGCTTGTGTTGTTCAGCTACGATCTTGGCATTTTCCTCAACTGTATAGTCATAAGGTCTCTTGGGAGGAACCTTAGGCACTCTTGGGAGGGGCTCTTGTTTGCGTCTCGGTGATCTGTTACGACTCAGCTGTGTCGTAGCGGACCGCCTAATTTTGCTCTTAGACTTGGGCTGCGGCGGCGGAGAAGGCTCACGCGGCGGCGGAGAAGGCTCACGCGGCGGCGGAGAAGGCTCACGCGTCGGCGGGGAAGGCTCACGCGCCGGCGGGGAAGGCTCACGCACTGGAGACGGCTGCATCGGTGGAGAATGCTGCCTCGGTGGAGACCTTGTTGGCGCCTTCCAACCCGGAATCACAATGAATTCTTTTCGCCATAGAACTGTAGTGTTCTTGGCTTCTCCCAGCTCTAGCAAATCCCCTTCACCGGCTGGGTGGTCAAGCCTCAGCGGCCCATACCCATCCATAACTTGATCCACCCCGGCAACAGCGTAGCCAGGTGGAACCGGCTTGAAGTGGTATCTTTGATCGGGTACTGGCGGTAAGACATAGCCGACCGCCGCCTTGAGCGTTAAGTAGCCCATCGTTTGGAAATGTAGCTCACAAGGTGTAGACTCTGTGATAAAGTCCACAGGGTAGAGATCAAGATCCATCTGCGGTTCCACAGGGGAGGGAGGAGCCATCTGTGCATCATCACCAGGCAGCTCCGTGGAAGCCACGCTGCTTTTCCGCTGAGATCCCTGGCCGGTAGCATCGAATGCAACTTCTTCTATCTGCGGATTAGGTTGAGGTTGGGTGACTGTGACTGAGCCTGACATTATCATCCTCACTTGCTCCTCTAGCTTAGCAACGCGTTCGTGAACCACATCCTTTTGCCTCTGACGGCTTCTATCGGGATATTTCTTCGTTTCTGCAGGAAACCCAATACACCACGGCTTGCCACCTGATGTGGTTCGTGTTCGTCCTGAGTGTTCAGGATTCCCAAGGGCGCGTGTGAGCTGGTCCTTCTCTCTTTCGGGACGGAACTTCCCCTCTTCAACTTCCTTTGCAACATTTCTAAAGGCTTCGATGGGAAGTGGGTTTTCCTTATGTCTTTGTGTATATATGCATAACCCTTGTGCGTCCAACGTGCCCCCATGCGCGTAAAACCAATCCCTTGACCGCTGGTTCCATTTCAGTACCTCTGGCTGGATCCCCTTTTTAATTAGCTCGTTCTCCCATTTCTCCCACTTAGGTCTGCCAGCATTGTAGCCTCCTCGCCCCATGGTATGGAAGTACATCTTATTAGAAGCATTTTTCGTATTGGTGTCAGACCTTTTCTTTGCCTTGTCCGATTTCTTTAACTTCACAAATTCCTCCCAGTGGTCTTTTATCTTCTCATAGGGGCCTTTGAAATCAGGAGTCTTCCCTTTCTTGACAAAGAAGCTGTCCAATTTCTTCTTGTAGTCGTTGAACTGTACTGCCATCTTCTTAAGAGCCCACTTCTTAACTCTTCGCTGTACGCTATTCAGCTCGGGATCCTCAGGGTCTGGCCTGTCATTCTCACTATCAGAGTCAGTTGGCTCCGGAAAGATGAAATTTTTCAGCAGATTCCTAAACATCACACTTTTTAATCTCGTGTCGACATAAGTAACTCCTTCGCCCCCCTTTACAGGTTTCTTCCATTCTTGAGTGGTGATCGGGACGGTGTCCCTAACAACAACTCCACATTGACTTACAAACTTTTTTGCGAACTTCTTGGGAGAAATCGGTTCGCCATCTATCGCGATTTCCGTGATGGTGCACCTTTCATGGTCTTCCATCTTTCTGGCCGCGCCTCGTTTAGTTCTGCCAGTAGAGTTTGTTGATCGGGAGGTCTAAAAGAAGAAACAACGTTAATACATGTATATGCACAAATCTGGAGGCTTGGTTAATTAATATTTATACACCTCGGCGGCGTCGTGAGCTTCTCCCTCGCAGTCGTCACCTTCTCCCTCACCGGAGCCGTCTCCACGGTTGTCTTGCTCATCTTCCTCACCGGAGGCGTCTCCACGGGTTCGCTCGTCTCCCTCGCCGGATTGGTTTAGGTAAAGAGAGGTGATATCCTCATCATCACGGATAATCTCCTCGACCATGTATTCTTTTTCTAGGTCTCGTTCCATAGTTTCTGCAAAGACTTACAAGTTATTCTAACCAAGATAATGATATAAATAAATGATCAAATATTAGAGTTACACATATATATAAGTGCAAATAAAGGATAATGCTGAATACATAATCAAAGATCTGAGTTACACATATAGCTCGATCGGTCCCTAATACATCACACTACAAGCTCTCAACGGCGCCGACCGGGTCCCGAGCCGCGCCGGGTGAACACCCAAAGCCACGGAACAGTAACGGGAGCATAGCTAACATGAGATCCCTGCATAACTGACCATCCGGTCCTATACATGGTGTCTAACGCATACATGTAACGGCGAACATGCTCATCCTCCGCTGCAATGCGCTGAGCTACCACCTCCGGCGGGGCCGGCTCCCTCTGAAACGAACGTGGCCCATAAGACCTCCACCAGAGAATATCCGGGTCGACGACGGGACCCGGATTCCGCACCAAGGTGCGCGCCCCGGAAGATAACACCTCCCAGTGCCACCCCGGCGGAGCCCAGTCCCGAACTTCCCCCAACTGCCGCAACTCCTCTAAAATTGTCCTAGCTCCAGGACGCGGCGGGCGCGGCATCGTATGCAAACTAATATTTGAATTTGAATAAATTACTTATGAATATATATATATATCTTAGTAACAAATATTACTACTTTTGTCTAACACATACATTTTTATCTAACAAATATTTCTAACATATAAATTTCACTAATATTTTCTAACATATAA
This sequence comes from Lolium multiflorum, assembly GCA_030979885.1. Taxonomy (NCBI): domain Eukaryota; kingdom Viridiplantae; phylum Streptophyta; class Magnoliopsida; order Poales; family Poaceae; genus Lolium; species Lolium multiflorum. The sequence continues at coordinate 114,505,053 of CM061751.1, read as the reverse complement.
ATTTCTAACAAATTTTTCTAACTCTAAATTAATTAATATTTTCTAACCCTAAATTATCTAACAAATATTCTAACATATAAATTTCTAACAAATATTATCTAACAAATATTCTAACATATATATTTCTAACAAATATTATCTATCAAATATTCTAACATATAAATTTCTAACAAATATTATCTAACAAATATTCTAACATATATATTTCTAACAAATATTATCTATCAAATATTCTAACATATAAATTTCTAACAAATTTATCTAACAAATATTATAACATATATATTTCTAACAAATATTATCTATCAAATATTCTAACATATAAATTTCTAACAAATTTATCTAACTAATTGAACTACTAAATTTCCAAACTAATTAAAACAAAAAAAATGAAAAAAGGGAGGCCGGGCAGCTCACTGGCCTCTTAGCCGGCCGGGAGAAGGGGCGGTGTGGGCGCGCGGGAGGCGTAGCGTAAGCGGCGGAGCACCGCGCCGTGGGCGGTGGGGGCGCGTGGGCCTGGGCGCTCGCGCGGCGCCGGCGGGCGGTGGTGGCGGGACGGCGCGGAGAGGCGGCGGGTGAAAAGCCTGCGGGCGGCGCGGTCGAGCGGCGGCGCAGGCGGCCAAAAATTTGGCAGAGTTTTGCTCTATTTTGGTCCTCGCGCGAATGGAGAAGGGGCGCGCGCGCGGAATAAATACATGGGACCTTTTGCACGGTTCGTGGCTGGAACCGGTGCAAAAGTCTTTTGCACCGGTTCCAGCCACGAACCGGTGCAAAAGGTCCCAATTTTGGCTGAATTTTTGCTTCTTCCGCCCACTGTTTCCGCCACGACGCTGCACGGGATATGTTCCCGCCACGACGCCGTGCGGGACATTTTCCCGCCACGACGGCAGGCGGGATATTTTCCCGCCACGACGCCGCGCGGGATATTTTCCCGCCACGACGCCGCGCAGAATATTTTCCCGCCACGACGCGCAGCGTGGGATATTTTCCCGCCACGACGCGCAGCGCAGAGATTTCCCGCCTACACGCCCTCTATAAATAGTACGCCCCCGTCTCTCCCATTTCACTCATCACCAAACCCTAGCCGATTGCACAATGCCCCCAAAGCCGCACCCGCCGCCGGTGGAGGTGGACCCGCAGCTCGCGGAGATAGAGGAGTGGGAGGAGCTGCAGCGGCAGGAGGCGGCAGCAAGGAGGGCAGCAGAGGATGAGGTGGACCCGCAGCTTGCAGAGATAGAGGAGTGGGAGGAGGCGGCGCTAGCGGCTACCATAGAAGCATTTGAGAGGCAGAGTCTCCAGGAGCTGCATAAGCGGCCGCGTGTGGCGGATCTGGATAGTGAGGAGATGTATAAGCGTCGTCGTGAGGAGGAGCTGCGGCAGGAGGCGGCAGCCAGGAGGGCAGCAACGGATGCGCGGAAGAACTAGTAGAAGTTGTTATTATTTTAGTTTAAATTTAGTTAATGTTAAATTTCAATAAAGTCGTTGTCGTTGTTTTAGTTTAAGTTTAGTTAATGTATCTTGTTAAATTTCAATAAAGTCGTTGTCTTTAGTTTATATACCCTTTTATCCCGGTTCCTGGCTTGAACCGGTGCTAAAGATGGTGGATTGGTTTATATACCTCTTTTATCCCGGTTCCTGGCTTGAACCGGTGCTAAAGATGGTGGATTAGATTATATACCCCTTTTATCCCGGTTCCTGGCTTGAACCGGTGCTAAAGATGGTGGAATAGTTTATATACCCCTTCGGTTCCTGGCTGGAACCAGTGCTATAAAGATGGGGGCTAAATCTGGGGGAGGCTTATCTGGTGTTTGCCTTATCTGGGGTGGCCTCATCTGGGGGGGATTATCTGGAGGCACATGTTGCTATATATAGCCCCCTCCGGGGAGAGTAGAGAGAGCAGCCTGAGAGGCAACGACCAAGAAGGAAAGAGCCTCTCCGGCGAAGCTTCTCGAAGATGTCTTAGATGGCTGGCCGTCTTAGACATCTTCGGAAGCTTTGCCCGAGTAACTCTTCCCGCAAGTCATGCTCGGAAGCTGCTAGTATACACCCAACAACCAGTAGCTCAGGGTAAGGAGGGCTTCCGGGAGCTTTTCGAAGGAAAGAGCCTCTCCGGCGAAGCTTCTCGAAGATGTCTTAGATGGCTGGCCGTCTTAGACATCTTCGGAAGCTTTGCCCGAGTAACTCTTCCCGCAAGTCATGCTCGGAAGCTGCTAGTATACACCCAACAACCAGTAGCTCAGGGTAAGGAGGGCTTCCGGGAGCTTTTCGAAGGAAAGAGCCTCTCCGGCGAAGCTTCTCGAAGATGTCTTAGATGGCTGGCCGTCTTAGACATCTTCGGAAGCTTTGCCCGAGTAACTCTTCCCGCAAGTCCCGCTCGGAAGCTGCTAGTATATATACCCAACAACCAGTACCTCAGGGTAATTAAAGAGGGCTTCTGGGAGCTTCTCGAAGGAAAGAGCATTTAGTTCAAACGACCAATATAATGTTACTGATACATATCACAACAAACGCTTCACAATATGAGCTCATCAAGGTACAGGATAATAATTAATACATTATGATCGCTTCGACCGTAACCATGGAGTATCTTCAGCATTTAACGCGATGGTTGGATCAATGTTCACTCTGAAGGGTGGAATTTCAGCAAACTTATTATAATCCTCTGACATGTCTGTCTTGTCCTCGACTCCCACGATGGTTCTTTTCCCTGAAAGAACTATGTGACGCTTTGGCTCATCGGATGAGCTCGTTTCCTTATGTTTTCTTTTCTTCGGTCTGGAGGACATGTCCTTCACATAGAAAACCTGAGACACATCATTGGCTAGGACGAATGGTTCGTCTCTGTAACCAAGATTGTTGAGATCCACTGTTGTTATTCCGTACAGCTGGTCTACCTTTACCCCTTTTCCATCAAGCTTGAACCATTTGCACCGAAACAAAGGGATCTTAAAATAAGGTCCATAGTCAAGTTCCCATATCTCCTCTATGTAACCATAATATGTGTCCTTTTCCCCACTGTTAGTGTTTGTTGCATCAATGCGGACACCACTGTTTTGGTTGGTGCTCTTTTTATCTTGGGCGAACGTGTAGAAGGTATTTCCATTTATCTCGTACCCCTGGAAAGTCAGTATAGTCGAAGATGGTGACCCGGCCAACAAGTACAATTGATCATCAATGGCGTTGTTATTCATGAGATGTGTTCGGAGCCAACCGCCGAATGTCTGCATATGTTTATGTGTAATCCAGTCTTCAGACTGCCCCGGATATTCGGAGCGTACAATATTCTTGTGATCAGTGATATACGGGGCCACCAAGGTGGAACTTTGTAGAACTGTGTAGTGTGCTTGAGTGAAAGAAATGCCGTCCCTACATATCATTGATTTCCTTCCTAGCGTGCCTTTTCCACTTAGTCGCCCCTCATGTCGCGATTCAGGAACACCAATCGACTTAAGGTCAGGAATAAAGTCAACACAGAACTCGATGACCTCCTCTGTTCCATAGCCCTTGGAGATGCTTCCTTCTGGCCTAGCACGGTTATGAACATATTTCTTTAAGACCCCCATGAACCTCTCGAAGGGGAACATATTGTGTAGAAAGACAGGACCGAGGATGGCAATCTCTTCGACAAGGTGAACCAGGAGATGTGTCATAATATTGAAGAAAGATGGTGGAAACACCAACTCAAAGCTAACAAGACATTGCACCACATCCTTCTGTAACCTTGGAAGACTAGCTGGATCGATTACCTTCTGAGATATTGCATTAAGGAATGCACATAGCTTCACAATGGGTATTCGAACATTTTCCGGCAGAAGCCCCCTCAGTGCAACCGGAAGCAGCTGCGTCATAATAATGTGGCAGTCATGCGACTTCAGGTTTTGGAATTTTTTCTCCGCCATATTTATAATTCCCTTTATATTTGATGAGAATCCAGACGGCACCTTGATACTGTAAAGGACTTCAAAAAAGATTTCCTTCTCTGCTTTGGTAAGAGCGTAGCTGCCAGGACTTAAGCGACTCCCTGTATCCGTCTTGTAATCCTGTTCTTGCTTGTTCTTTGGGACTTTCATACGATACTGGTCCTCCCTTGCTTCTGGTGTATCTTTTGTCTGCCCATACACGCCTAAGAAGCCTAGCAGGTTCACGCAAAGATTCTTCGTCACATGCATCACGTCGATTGAAGAGCGGACCTCTAGGACTTTCCAATAGGGTAGATCCCAAAATATAGATTTTTTCTTCCACATGGGTGCGTGTCCGGTAACAACCTCTTTGGGAACAGATTTTTTCTTCGAAGCCTTTTTTTTGGGAACAGATTGGCCGCCAGGACCCTTTCCAAATATTACTTTTATGTCCTTGACCATATCAAGTAAAGCATCACCTGTACGGAGTTCAGGCTTCTCCCGGTGATCTGCCTCACCTCCGAAATGATTGCCTTTCTTTCTGACGGGGTGCCTCTTTGGAAGAAATCGACGATGCCCCAGGTACACAACCTTCTTACATTTCTTCAAATAAGCACCTTCGGTCTCATCTAAGCAGTGCGTGCATGCATTGTATCCCTTGTTTGTCTGTCCTGAAAGGTTACTAAGAGCAGGCCAATCATTGATGGTCACGAAAAGCAACGCTCGTAGGTTGAATGCCTCCTGTTTGTACTCATCCCATGCAAGAACACCTGGTTTGCTCCACAACTGTAAGAGTTCTTCAAATAATGGCCGTAGGTAAACATCAATGTCGTTGCCGGGTTGCTTTGGGCCTTGGATGAGCACTGGCATCATAATGAACTTCCGCTTCATGCACAACCAAGGCGGAAGGTTATAGATACATAGAGTTACAGGCCAGGTGCTATGACTGCAGCTCTGCTCCCCAAAAGGATTCATTCCATCTGTACTTAGACCAAACCTTAAGTTCCTCGCGTCATCTGCAAAGTCCGGGAACTCTCTATCGATTTTCCTCCACTGCGACCCATCAGCGGGGTGTCTCAGCATCTCGTCTTTCTTACGGTCTTCTTTGTGCCATCGCAACAACCTGGCATGCTCTTTATTTCTGAACAGACGTTTCAACCGTGGTATTATAGGAGCATACCACATAACCTTGGCAGGAACCCTCTTCCTAGGGGGCTCGCCCTCAACATCACCAGGGTCATCTCGCCTGATCTTATACCGTAGTGCATTGCATACCGGACATTTTTCCAAATTTTCGTACTCATGGCGGTAGAGGATGCAGTCATTAATGCATGCATGTATCTTCAGCACCTCTAATCCTAGAGGGCAGAGAACCTTCTTTGCTTCGTACGTACTGTCAGGCAATTCGTTATCCTTTGGAAACCTCCTCTTCATTATTTTCAGTAACTTCTCAAATGGCTTGTCACATATACCAGCTTCTGCCTTCCATTGCAGCAACTCCAGTGTGGCACCGAGCTTTGTGTTGCCATCTTCGCAATTTGGGTATAACTTCTTTTTGTGATCATCTAACATGCCCTTTAACTTTCGCTTCTCGTTTTCAGTTTCTGCATCTCTGTGTGCATCAGCGATGGCCCGACGAAGATCATCATCAACGGGCTCATCTGATGCCTCTTCATCTTGATCACCTCCACCTGCCTCCTCATCTTCATCATGCCCTGTTGCAGTATCACCGTAGTTAGGGTACATATCATCATCCTCTTCTTCTTCGTCGTCGTTTTCCATCATAACCCCTCTTTCTCCATGCTTGGTCCAACAATTATAGCTGGGCATGAAACCTTTCCAAAGCAGGTGGGAGTGAATGACTTGCCATTCAGGGTATTGCTTTAAGTTCCGGCAATCAACACATGGACAACATATATAACCATCCGCCTGTGGGTTTTCCTCAGCCACACGGAAAAATTCTTTCAGGCCCGAAGTGAACTCGGGCAGACGTCGGTCAACGTACATCCATTGCCGCCGGTTCATCTACATCAAATAATTAAGTTTATCAAAAAACCATTACAAAACATCATAATATATATATATATATATATAGTGGATATTAGCACCGTACAAATGAAAGGATAAAGTTGTTTAACCTTGATTGAGGAGGGAAAGAAAGAGGAGAAAGCTTAAGTGTCGCTCCGGCACCTCATCTCATTTTTGTTTTGTGTAAAATCAAGCGGCATCATTCTCTCAGACATTTCATCGAGCACCTTGTGTGCATGCCAAAGAAATGCAAGGTAGCACTCAACACACACACCTTTCTCCTAGAAAAAGTGAAGTTGTGAATTGGCTAGTTGGAGGTGAGCTGATATAAGGGCTGGGGACCTTTTGCACCGGTTCGTGTTACAAACCGGTGCAAATGAGCTATCTTTTGCACCGGTTTGTAACACGAACCGGTGCAAAAGGTCCTCGGCGACACGTGCTTGGCGACAGACCTTTTGCACCGGTTTGTGTTACCAACCGGTGCAAAGATATCTCATTTGCACCGGTTGGTAACACAAACCGGTGCAAAATCCCTCGCGGCTGCTCCCCACGAACCGGTGCTAATGACCCCTTTAGCACCGGTTCGTGCAAATCCATTTGGGCAAAAACCAAAGCCCTTGTTTCTACTAGTGTTTATATATTTTCTTTTTGTTAATGAAAATAGAGGCCATTTGTAGCGTTGATCCAGTGGCACGGCCCCAGTGATAACCTTTTAGCTAAGCTTTTTGTGGAAGCGTGTTTGACTTGTTCTGTTGTCAAGTTGAGTATTGGCCGCCGCCCGCCGCGGTATTGCTTTCGCGCGGCTGCTCATGTTGTTTTATCCGTAGTTCATTTAACCAGCGTGAAGAAGTTGACGGCGAGATGACGACGGCAAGGGGAAGAGGTCGTCCTGACGAAATTTTCTTATATACTTATTACATGATTACAGAGCACTTATTGGTGGCTAGTTAGGCCGTACAAGAAAATGTGACGATCACATGTTAACATGGGTTTCCACTTCCCAAGAAAGTTTTAGGGGCCCGGCCGAATCATGTATTATTCTATCCGGTATTTTATACGCTTAGCTAGATGAAGTTGTCGTCTCACGACAAAATTGTGTTACATGTGCGTGGGTCAGAGGAAATGCAACGACTGATTAACGTCAGACCGTTAATTACCAGTAAACAGCTACGGCCAAATCCAACCGTGTGATACTTCCTTTCATCGTTCATGCAGTAGAACAATGGTGAAAGTCGTACGAGCACGTCTAGCAATTTTGAAACGAGGCAAAAGACTTGCCATTTTCATTAATAAAGAAGAAGTACAGAATTTGGCCAGTTTATTAGCGGGAAACCGGCCGAAAACCGAAACAAGTGCCCCGACGACCGTCATGGAGCACGACCGCCGCGGGGGCACAGAGCCACCCTGGCAACCCACACAAGATACACAGACCACCGAAGCGAGAAGTCGTCGCGGTTGACCTTCAACGTCATCGTCATCACTCTCCCGCGACTCCGACTTCACCGAAGAACCAACCACCAAGACCTCGCCGAAGCGGCACCGTGAGGCTCAAGCCGGCCACCGCCAAACAAGTGACTCCTCATGAAGAAACCGGCAGCTCCGACTCTGATGACGAGCTCTGAAGAGGATAAGCGCAAGACATGCGCCGAGGAAGATCACCGCCAGAGGGCCACCCTGCAGGTCATCGTACGATGCTCAAATGAAGAAACCCGGCAAACCATAGCAGCTCCGACTCCACCGCAGGCGAAGCACAAGACGAAGAAGCTCGGACGCTCGCCGAAGCCAAGGTCTTGACGCTACCAGACCATCGCACACCACCGCCATCGTTGCCACACAAGCCACCACACGGACCTCACACATCGCCGGCCACCCGCCGCGATGCCGTACGAGTCCAGCCTCAGGAAAGCACGTTGGGGAACAAAGTCTTCAAGACGACGCCCCCAAGAGGGAAGCGACGTGGATCGACGCCGTCGTCCGGCCCTGCCACGGCCTAGGCTTTCACCCGAAAAACTATGCCCCGGGAGCGGAGGAGGTCGAAGGCTCCATGAAGGCCCCCAAGAGGATAGCGACATCCGCAGCTGCCGCGCCATCAGCTTTCGCTCGGAGCAGCCGAACCTCCGCACTCCCACGTTGCCGAACGGAGATGAGGGAGACCCACAACGCCGCCGGCCTGCGAACCACTGGCACAAGCACTTCCCACGCGGCGACGACGCCACACCACGAAGGACCACCAACCTCACCGCCGGAAGGAGCCGACGCTGCCGCGACGAGCAACCGGCAGCAACCGGCCGACCACCACCCGCAGAGGGAGAAGCAGGGGAGAGGGGCCGCCACCCCGCCCACCCTCGCCGGACAGCAGCTGTGAGCCGCCGCCGACGCCGCCACATCTGGGAGGAGCCAGAGCTCCGCCCGCCGCCGCGCTGCTTCGGACCACCGGGGGTGCGGATGGGGTCGCCGGGGGCCGAGCCAGGCCGCCGCCACGCCGGCCGTAGGCCGAGCCAAGCCCGAGCAGGCCCGCAGGAGCCGGCTTGCCGCAGCACCGCCGCAGCGCGCAGACCACCCGCGCCCCCGAGCCGGCCCTCGTGGCCCAGATCCGGCCCGCCGCACACGCCCCGCGCCAGAGGCCGTGCTCCCCCATCCCGCGCCACCACAAGCGGCACAGGCCGGCGCCGGAGCAGGCTACCACGCCGCCCGCGCGGCCGCAGCAGCAGGCCACGCCGCCACCAACACCAGCGACCCGGGGCCGCCGCCCCGGGCTACCGATTCTCCCGCGCGAGCAACGACGAGAAGACCCCTGCCCACCTTTGGGGACAGGGCCCGCCGCCACCGCGGCGATGGCCGGCGGCAGAGGCGGCGAGGGGCTGCAGCGGCGGCGGGGAGCTCCTTGGCGGCGCTAGGGTTAGCTCCCGAGCCGCCCAGGTCGAGCGACGCGAGAGTAGAAGTTCGACGCAACAGCTACACTTTACGTCTAGCAATTTTGACCGAACCGATAAAAGGCTTTGCTCCTTTTTTTTTGAACAAGAGAGGACCCGAAGGTCCCAGAGGCTGCTTCATTAATCCGTCGGTGGGATACAACTTACATCGAGGCCCCTAACAAATTGGGGAATAACAGATAAGGCCGCGATTTTTACAGAACAGACCCTAGGACTAAAAATGGAAAAGCAATCAAGTCCTTGGTCTTCTCCACTGACGTCTGGAGATCTCGCAACTCGGGAGTCGACGCCACCGCCGGGGAACATGCCACTTGGGGTGGTGTCAACTGAGAGTCCCGAGCTGAGATCGGAGAAGAACTTCCACAAGAGCTCTGGCGTGCAGCAGCATCGACCAGGCGAAGTGGAAGAAGAACTCATGGTGAACTCAGCACCAGAGTTGCAGGTGGCGTGAAAAGCCACGGATAGCGGCGGCGCCAGACGCCGTCGCTTGTGAAGCGCAGATGTAGCAGCCGAACAATAGCACCACTTGGGCAGCGACTGGCTCCGACAGGCGCTAGACGGAGAGATGGCCGCTTCTCCTTCCTCGCCACCACGGCAGGCCAGGGAGAAATCGTGCCGAAAGCCGACCATCGTCAGTCGGATCCAGTACAGGTAAGACCACCTGGCAGGTGCAGAAGACATGGCGCCGGCTTGAATGAGCTCCTCCTCGCCTCCATGGCCGGCCAGGAGCTTGTCAACGACGCTTGACATCAGCGGGCGTACACTTTCCCCCTCGCCGCCGAGGCCGGCCGGGAAAGGACTCCGCCCGCCGCTTCCGCGCTTCTTTAGGTGGTGCTCCGCCTCTTGATTATTGAAGGAAGCGCCAGCCCTTTCCTTCCCTCTCCCCTCCGACCACCGGAGGAGAAGAAGAAGGAGGAAGGGCCCTAAATCGACCAAGATCCAGGCGGCCAGATCCCGACCTTCGCCTCCACTACTGGGCATAGAGCCCTCTACCGGCAAGCAGCCGCAAATCCTAGCTAATCTAACTACCCCGGCGCCTCTCCTCCACCCATCTCCACCGGCGGCGCCGGCGAGATGGGCTTCAGATCAGCCCGGCACCAACGAGGTGGCTCTCAGGAACTGTAGACGAGAGAGAGGGGGAAGGGGGGAAAATGAGCGTTAGGGCCACCGCTTTGCTCCTTGTGAGATAGCTAGAACTTGCTTGCGTCAGCTCCAAAGTTTTCTTCTATGACAACTGGAAATTGTTTCCATCATCGTATTGATGTTTTAATTTTGTTTTTTAAATAAGGCAAAAGACTTGTCATTTGTATTGATTAAGAAAAGGAGTTTAAAGTGGTTTCCATCAAGCTGATATAGACCAAAGACTAGATCCAAGAATTTGTTTAGATCATTTGCATCCATTTTTTGTTGTGGTTTAACCAGGAAAAAACTTATAATTTACATTGATTAAAAAACGGAGGTAGGTTGCCAACAAGATAGTCCGGGCCAAAGTGCTAGATCCAAGACATGAACAATGGTGCGTCTTGTTCAAAAAAACAAAAACAATGGTGCGTGTATTTTGTGGAGGGAACTCGCTCCGAATCAAAATCGATCAGTTGCGCCCCTCTAGAACAGGTATCACATATGGGTGATAATAGAAAAATATTAATGGCAACACTCCACAAGCGATAAGTCTCATTACCGGCTGTTATAGGGTTTTCACACAACGTTCATATATTCAATACTCCCTTGTGTTTTAAATATACTTGTTGCAGATTTAATTGTGGGCCATAACATGTGTAGATTTATTAATGACAACACTCCACAAGTGATAAGTCTCATTACCGGCTGTTATAGGGTTTTCACACAACGTTCATATATTCAATACTCCCTTGTGTTTTAAATATACTTGCTGCAGATTTAATTGTGGGCCATAACATGTGTAGATTTATTGAGCTTGTGATAAGTATTTAGGGCCAGATGGAGGAAAATAATTTAGTAGTGCTATTTTTAAAAATAGTCTTGTAAGAAAACAAGATAGAAACTGGGCAATGCCAGGCTGGCCAGGGCGCGGCCTGACTGGCATCTGCAGGTCGTGGAAGAGGTTAGCCACGGTGCAAGGACGGCGGCGCGGCTTTTGGTGGACTGGGCTTTGTTTCGCAGCGCCGCGGGTACGGTGGCAGGTTGGTGCAAGGTGTTGGCCTGCCGCGGGTGGAGGCCGGAGCGATGGCGTGGTGATGATATGCCTCTGGCTGCATGGGCGGTAGGGTATGTCTCCGTGGCGTGGGCGGCGCCCGTGTTGCGGTGGTTTGTGCTCGTCCGGGGTTTGGACTGTCCTTCTGACAGTGTTGGTGATGTAGGTCTCCAGATGAAAGTCTTGCCCGACTCGGTCAGTGCTGGCAACGAAGATGCTCGAGGGCGCCGTTTTCCTCCATGGAGGTGTTACCGTGGATTCCTAACACACCTCCGCCAATCATTCCGGGGTAAAAACTCAAATCCGGCTCCGCTGGATTGGATGACGGCGGCATCTTTTGACGTTGTGACCTCCTTGGAGGCGTCATTTTTCGGATTTTTTGGGAGCCACCAACGACAATGCCTTGGCTATTGCATGGGTCGATGTTTTCGTGTTCCGTTGGTGCGCAAGTGCCGCTGGCTTGCTTTGCGGCCTGCCTCACCCCTCGAAGATTGAAAGTGCTAGCCATGTTTTTCGGCTCTAAGTTCCTTTCCAGCGACGTGGACCGGGTAGTCGCGGCGCTCGTTGTTGCTGTCGTGCTGGTGTCATTTGGTGGCGCTCCAGACCTAGTTGATCTAGGTCGTGGGGCCATGTATGCGGGTTTTTCCGGTTTTCCCAAAAAAAATATGTCGTGTTGGTTTTTTCTTGTCTGGTTTTCCTTATAAACCGGACACGTTGTCGTGTTTGTATCTCTTTTCGGTCAGTTTCCCATATAAACTGGCATAATTTCCCTCGGCTTAATAAAAAGGCAGAGCTCATGCCGGTTGCTAAAAAAAGGTAGATACATTTACATTTAGCTTTTGCGGAAAGGGACAATGAATACTTTACATTTAGAACGAACCAAAAAATGGTTTATACAAGCATGCACGACGAACTACTGTGAAACAAATATAACCTATTGTTAGGTTCATCAACGAGCATCGAATCTTGTTCCTTAATAGTATTTCTTGTTCACCCTGCGACAATTCTTCCTAATCTCTCCATCTTTTCCCGTTAATGGACCTATATTTCCCATTTTTGTCATAGAGGCTGCAAAGTTTCTGAAGAAGTCCTTCTGGCTATCGGAGAACCTGCGAACAATCGGCGCAGTAGTTGTCGCCGCGACAGGGTCAGACAGCATAACCTGGTCAGACGAGAGCGGGGCACGCCCATGCATGAGGTTGCCATAGTACTTGTTGTCAAACACGTCGGGAGTGACCACATCAAGGTTCACCAGTGTCCCCTCATCCTGCCTGGCCGTGCAGTTCTGCTGTGTGAATTGACACTTCGTCCGCCCAAAGGTGTGTGCTCCCTGAAGGGCAACAAGGTCAATGTCGTTGAGACCCATGTTCTTGAATTTCTTTTGAAGGATATCCAGAGGGTCGAAAGGGCTCGGTAGATCGTCAGCGCTCTCAATGTTGGTCTTCGTGCCGTCGCGGCGCCCGAGGGGAACGCTCCATGACGGCCCTCCAGCTAGTTCAACAGAGATTTCAGCCGCTAGGGTGAGGATGTCGGCACATGAGACGATGTCGGGGCAAGCTTTCTACAATGAGCGCTTGATATTGTCGACCACATTGAATCCGCGCGCTGACTTGTAATTCCCAAGGGCTTTCTTCTCGCTCACTATCCTCGAGGAGATGTCGTCATCGAGCAGAAGCGATCCATCACAACCCTGGATAAATTAAAGTAGTCTAGATTGATGAGATATTAAATCGCGGTGTACTATTGATCAATGCGATCAGTTATGCATGGTTTTATAAACTCACGTTGGCAAAGCAGTCATGAAAATGAAGGCGGATGAGGCTGGCCGGGATGCGCGCGTCGACGACACGGGCGTCTTGGATGACGCGCCGGACAATGTCTCGTGTACTAGGACGTCTTGGATGACGCGCCGGACAATGTCTCGTGTACATGAGCTGTCGTAGAACGAAGAGCTTAACCCGGCACGGTAACCACCATAAGCGTGTGCGCCGTGGCTCAGCACTAGGACTAGTGCAGCTACCGTGAGCAAGAGGCTGCAACGAGCAGCCGGCGACAAGCAAGATATAACGGCCATGTGCACTTGAACGTTGGTAAGTTTGGATATGGTGACAAGCAAGCTAGCTAGCTGCAAGATGGAAAGATGGCAGAGAGATGGATATGATGTGAGGAAGACGGAGATGATATGGAGGCTATTTGTAGTCTTGATCCATTGGCAAAGGGCCGGTGTTGACCTTTAGCTATGACATGTTCCGCATGAATGCCGTTGTCAACTTGAGTATTGGCCGCCGCAGCATTGCTTTTCCTGCACGCGGCTCTTCCTGTTATTTTATCCGTATTTTATTTTTACATATGATGATGATTAGCAAGAAGAAGATGATGGGAAGAGGTCGTGTCTTGACAAAATCCCGTTATATATGTTGCGCACGCGCGGCCGTACAAGGAAATACGTCGGCGACTGATTAACCTCAGGCTGTTACAGGAAACAGGATCGGGTCAGCTACGGCCGCATCTCTGTCCTCGATCGGAAAATTAAGTCCAAAATAATTAATGACATAAATAAATAAAGGACAGCGCTGGGCGCTTGGGCGTCTCTCAGGGGGATCAAATCATCCAATCCCTCGGGTCGACAGCCGTACGATGGATGATCAGAAGTAGACCTTTCGTCCAGGTCAATGCTCTTAACGCAAACCCAAGAAAAAGAGAGAAACACCATGACGGGGATCCTGGGAGCACGCCTCGCAGCAGCAACACCGTTGGCAGCAACGTCGCCGCCCTTCGCAGTAGTCGCATCGTCAGCAGTAGCACCGGCGGCGGCGGTAGTAGCTCTCGCCATGGCTGCTAGCAGAAGAGTTCATCGGCCTGCCTTTGTAGCATCGACGATACACTTATGTAGCAACGGCGGCCGGAGTTCGTAGCAACGGCGGCCGGAGTTTGTAGCATCGACGATACACTAATATAGCAACGGTTGCCGGAGTTTGTAGTAACGGCCGCGGGAGTTTGTACCATCGACGATACATTAATGTAGCGATGGAGGCTAGAGTTTGTAGCACCAACAGCTGACATTTGTAGCAACGGCGGACGAATCTGGCAGCAACAGCGAGCGTAGCCGGCTAGCAGCAAAACTGGGCACCGCTGGTAGCAACAGAAGATGCGGACGGCAGCAAGGGCTGTTGCCGCAACAACGGCCACTGCCGACGGCAGAATCGGCGGGCAGCACCGGTATCATCGGCCGGCAGCAGCGCCCATGGTGCTTGTAGCTAGCAGAGAGGGCCATGTAGAGAGAAAGTAAGGGAGAGGGAGAGGATGAGGTGGCCGATGCCACCTGAGTGGGGGCAGCGAGGCGAGCTCATGGAGGTCGAGGCCGGCGAGTGGGGCGCGACCAAGCTCATGGGAGATGGAGGCCGGCGGCCGGGAGAGTTCCTGGAGGTGGATTCCTACGCGGCGACAGAGCATGCGAGTATGCAACGGGGGATGTGCCGCCTCACGCATGGTCAAGCACAGGAGAAAAGGAGGCGCGCGAGGATGAGGACCGGGGTTGAAGATGATCTCCAGCGCTCGGCGAAAGGATAAGGCCACAGATGTAACATGGCACGTGGGTGGGCCCTCCAAACACGTCGCTATGTCTCTCTACATACACGTGGGGAGCGACCGACCCGGACGATCGCGTGACGCCGATCCCCCAGGGGAACACAAGCTTTTTTCATAAATAAAGGGTACAATAGATCTCATGCGAACTTAAACTTAACTAAATCTCAGTCATGTGACGTCATCAAGTCCCGGTTAGAACATAGTTGCAACTCATAGGCCATTATGAATCTTGAGTTCAGTGATACGGATATTTCTTCTCAGTTGCAACCCATTTGTAATTATAAAATTCTTAGTTGCAACCCACTTCCAACTGCCATATCAGCATGAATCATGGGACAAAACCAACGACTAAGGAGTCGACTGACACATAGTAAAAATCAGGCGCCTAATTTGTAGAAAATCAGATAAATAAAAATCACTTTTAGAAAGATGATTTTGCAAGTAAATAAATAACGGTAACCTAAACCACCTGTCTGATTCACGGTTCGTAGAAGGCTTTCACTAAACAATTGGGTCTTCGCCTCTTCTGTACTAAATTTTCTACAAGAAAGGTATTGAAAATGGGGCTTCGGATGCTGTGTCTCGCAAGCACCATCTCTCACTACTCCATGTGTGTACTGTGACAAGTTTTCAACCTGCTTGACTACAGGAAGTTGTTGATGGTTAAGCTTGTGATCCTGTTTATTCGCAAAAAAAAAGCTTGTGATCCTGTTTCTCAGATGCTACTGCAGAAACTAGCAGTTCAGGGTTGATAAGGGTGGCCCGATCTTCTCAAGCAACGGTGGTGATGATGATCACGGGGTGATGGCAGCGGAGAAACACGACGATGTAGTGGATGATAACTTGTATGACGCAACGAGATCTCTCGATTGGTCCCTGTCGCCAATGCAACAGCTCTCAACCCTGCAAGATATTCGCAACTCCACACACTTGCGCACGTAGCCGCCGACCACGAAGCGGTAAGTTGCAACCGTCTAATTCCCAATGGAACAGCAGATCACACAAGACTTTAACAGGATCTACACAATATCAAGCAATATGGTGTAGGGAATTCAATAGTTTTGCAGAGCAAACAACTAAGAACTAGGGTTTATCTTAAACGTGGTCTAAAACTGCTAGGGGGTCGTCCAAGGCACTTATATAGGCGTCCGGGACGAGTTCTGGTCGAAAGATACAAGTAAAACCGACCCAGAATAGATCTGGTCGAGACAGACTCGGACAAATCCGGTCTGGAATCCGGTCAACCGGGCTGGGGACCGGGCGGCCGGTCTTTGGTCCGGTCAACCGGGTGCTGTAACCGGGAAGCCTAAGAATGAGAGACCTTGCTCTGATACCAATTGAAAGGACACGGATGTCGCCTAGAGGGGGGGTGAATAGGCGATTTAAAACTTTTACGAGATGGGCTTAACAAATGCGGAATAAAACTAGCGTTTACTTTGTCAAGCCCAAAGCCTATAAACTATGGTTCACCTATGTGCACCAACAACTTATTCTAAGCAATGGTTCACCTATGTGTACCAACAACTTATGCTAAGCAAGACAAGCAACTTATGTGATAGCACGATATATATATAACTTCAAGCACGATGGCTATCACAAAGTAAAGTGCATAAGTAAAGAGCTCGGGTATAGGAATAACCGAAGTGACGCGGAGACAACGATGTAGCCCGAAGTTCACACTCTTGCGAGTGCTACTCTCCGTTGGAGCGGTGTGGAGGACAAGTCACTCCAAATGCACGAGGGCCACCGTATTCTCCTCGAGAATTCCCACCAAAAGGGATGTCCTCGATCCACTATGGGACCTTAGGAAGGTCACCGAACCCGCACAAAGCTTGGGGCTATCTCCACAACTTAATTGGAGGCTCCCAACAAATTGCCACAAAGGCCTTGCCCTTGAAGATTCTCCACAACTTAATTGGAGTCCCCAAGAACACCACAAAGATGCCACAAAGGCCTTGCCCTTGAAGATTCTCCACAACTTAATTGGAGTCCCCAAGAACACCACAAAGATGCCACAAAGGCCTTGCCCTTGAAGATTCTCCACAACTTAATTGGAGTCCCCAAGAACACCACTAAGATGCCACAAAGGCCTAGAATCCGTCTAGGGTTCCAAGAACCCAAGAGTAACAACCTTCTTGCTTTCACCTCCACGAATCACCGTGGAGAACTCAAACCGATGCACCAAATGCAATGGCAAGAACACCACAAAGATGCTCAAGTCCTTCTCTCTCAAATTCCAACAAAGCTACAAAAGCTATTGGGGGAATAAGAGAGGAAGAACAAATAAGAGGAGGAACACCAAATTTCTCCAAGATCTAGATCTAGTGGATTCCCCTCACAAAGAGAGGGATTTGATTGGTAGGAATGTAGATCTAGATCTCCTCTTCCTTTTCCCTCAAAAAGATTCAAGAAGCATAGGAGGAGTAGAGGGAAAGGGAAGCTCTCAAGGTCAACAATGGTGGAGAGCACAAAGGGGAAGAGGTAGCTGCCCAAGGAGGAAGAAGGGGGGCTTAAATACCCCCTCCCATCGAAATATGACCGTTTGGGTCAGCTCAGGCCGGATTTTCCGGGCCGGATATTTGCAAAATATCCGGGCCCCGAAAAACTGAAACGGGCATAACTTTAGCATCCGGACTCCGATTTTGATGATCTTGGGCTTGTTTTAAAGCTAGGAACAAGCTCTACAAGATCATGCAGGAAACCATCATAGTCCAACAAGGGAGGATAGAAACAAATGATGAAAGGTTTGACCTATCTAAAAAAGACATACCGGTAAAACCTCCAATCTTGAAAATGCAACAAGTTGCCCGTGCAAAAACCATTCTTGATGAACTAGAGCTTGTCATGAGAATAAGCACAAGCTAAAAATTAAGCTTAACACTTGCAACAAACAAATAGTTGAGCAACAAGTAAGAGGCACCATTATAAAAAGGCTCAACCAAGAGGATATGTGAAAGGCATGATAAAGCATATTATAAGACTATTACAAGGATGAGCAAAAAGCATCATCATAGTCTTCAATGAATTATATTGCTTAGCATGACCAATCAACACGCAATAAATAAATAAGATATCAAAAGGAGATGTATCATCTCTTATGTGTATAAGTTTCTCTAAGTGGGCAATATCACAAAGATATTTATCCACAAAGAAACATGCACACATAAAATAGATACGCAAGAAAAATAGTATGATATCCAAGACGAAGTCATGCAATATACCAATAAGAATTTTTGCTTAATAGCATGGCCAAAGGCTCAATTTTATCTTATTGTACATTCATGAACTTCAACCACAAACAACTAAAATACATCACAAATATCAACAAGGGATAGAAGATAGTTGGGATGCATTTGAGAAAGGCAACAAGTATCACAAACGGGGATACCAAAAGAAGTAACTAAATTTGCACTTTCATCTATATTGCACATGTGAGAGCCTTGAGGAATTGATATGCAACAAAATTGCTAGATAGGCATAGTTGGGATGGATGAATCATGAGCATGATTTAAAATACTTCCCAACAAATGCACTCATCTCAAATTACTCACATTCACAATAAAGAGGTTTCATTAAGACTTTTGCAAGAAGCACAACATTTGCAAATCAAGAGATTCATGCCAAGATGCAACCATAAGGTTGGATACAACAAAAGTATGCATGAGAAGATACTTGTTACCAAGATAGCATTGGTGTGGATGTAGTAGATATGTGTTCGTTGATCATCCTATCTTGCCTCACGTTACCATTGAGTCACCACTTCTTTCCAAGAGTGAGACAAGCATTCAATGCATATCCATTGTACCTAACACAAAGGTAAGTACAAAATGGTCCCCAAACTAATTGGGTCCGAAGTAGTTAGACACACTACAACATATAGGACAAACTCCACAATTCTATGTGCATATAGATATGAAATTGAATTTCATGCACATCTTAGTCAAATTAGGATTTGATGGAGTTTACCCTATATATTGGATCAAAGAAAGTGACACATGCCATAAGATATACATATATTAAATATGCATGCACAATACTTTCAAGAACCAAAGGAAGATACAATTTGGACAAAACACCAAATAAACCAAGAGACAATGGTTGTCCAAATTATATCAAAGAATCAAATCAACACAAGATTGACTCCAAAGACTTATCTCATTATAAGAAGCTAATTAAACCTAAGCACAAAGGAATGAGATAACCAACTCCCAAGAGAGCAAGGTTCCAACAAATAAACCAAACCCTCGACACTTTTTATGATGGCACAAAGTACCAAAAAGAAAATTTATGACTCCCAAAACCAAATTTTTGATAAAGATCAAGAGATGTTAAGCATTCTAACAAATATAGGAGAGCTCCCCCAAGATTAGTGCATTATCTAGGATTTTGCATATGAATACTAAATGCACAAAACTAGGATCATCACGCTACCTAAATCTACTAAAATGCTAAGAAAGTTTGAATAGACAAATTAGATCCATAAGATGCAAGGAAGACACATGGGAGTCAAAGCACAACACATTCATGGCAATAAATAAGACAATTTAAACACAAGAGCCAATGTAAATATGATCAATAAATTTCTACCCAATAATAGATTGCCAATTGTCCTAGGACAAGAGGTATTAGGAAATATTTTCCGGTGGTAGTTTGTAAGTATATGTAAGATCATTTTTACACCAAATAAAGCATATGGTAAAAGATAAGAGTTAACCAACATGCAAAGAGAGTTTCTTGATAGCTTCAATTAGTCATACCAACATGCAAAGCAATTAATAGTATTCATACCAACATGCAAAGCAATTAATAGTATTCATACCAACATGCAAAGCAATTAATAGCATTCATACCAACATGCAAAGCAATTAATAGTATGACTTGAAGCACATGGTTTTCCAAAAATGTATTGAGGGACACATTGTGAAAAACCATGCCAAGAAAAACTTTCACAAATAAGATCCACAAAGATATTAGCAATGAAGCCATTTAAGCAAATTGGAACTTGTTTGAGAAAACATGTCACATATGAGAGACAATTTACAATATCAATTCTATGTGACACAACCTCAAATGTTCACATTTCCTAGGCTTGTAATATGCACAAAGCTTATTACTCCCCCATAATGTGATAAGGAATTTATTTTCACAAGAGGCAAATAAGATCCAACTAGAGATATTAATGGACATTAGAATTTGAATTTCTCATGAAGATGACATACCACATAGAGACTAGATAATCTTGCAATATCAATTCTAAGTGATATTCCTCATGTACACACATTGTTAGGATTGTGAAATTCCTAAAGGCATATCACTCCCCCAAAATGTTATAGTCCATTAATCTCTCATAAGAGCCATATAAGATACAACAAGATGCAAAGAGGCTCCAACACAAGCACAAATACATGGTGTGCAACCTAACATACATAGACTTGATTTCTCAAGAAAAACAAGTAGGATGCACAACATATACAAACACATGTTAGGAACAAAACTAACACATGCAAAGGGGCGAGTAACTTTCAATATAAATGAGTTGAGCACATGTTACCGCAAGGAGGAACATTGGGTGTATGATAGAAGTAAGATAACCAAAAGACTTGGCTTGAGATAATATAAATGATGAAGATCCCTTAATTCTTCATGATGTAGCCAAGTCTCCAATGCCCTCCAACAAGCACCTATTGATCAAGTTTTGGATTGTTGGTCCCCAACTAAGTTGGGTCCTAAGAGGTTAGTCACAATAGGCTTGGCAACCCAAATGGTTCTTTTCTTGACACCACTTTGAGCACCAACAAATTTGGCAAACACATTGCCACCCTCATCCTTACGAAGAGAATAAACATCATCAACGGTGATAGAGTTGGATGAGGTACCAATAGTGCAAAAGGAGGAGATGTGGCCCTTCTCGCGGCATATGTAGCAAGTTCTTTTCTTCTCCTTCTTCTCACTAGATTTCTCCACAATGGGAGCATTGGCTTGATTCTTCTTGGGAAGTGACATTTCTTCAACTTGAGGTTGAATATGAGTTTGAGCTTGAGGCCGCTTCCCTTTTTGCTTCTTCTTCAAAGGGCAAGATCTAACATGGTGCCCTTCAATTTTGCACTTGAAGCAAACAATCTTGGCCGGGTCTTTGACTTGTACTTGGCCCTTGTTGTTGTTGTTGTTGTTGGACTTGTTCTTGTTGTTGGATTTGAATCCAAGTCCACTCTTGTCATTGGGGGATTGTTGCACACTTAACATCGTGTCAAGTTTGCATTTCCCTTCATGACTCTTTACCAAGTCATTCTTCAAAGAAGTGACTTGGGCCTTGAGCTCTTTGATTTCCTCTACATGGTTAGTAACAACACAAGTACTAGAGGAAGTAGAATCTTCATTGTTAGAGCAACAAGGCAAGGAAGATAATTCATCACAAGATTTAGCAATATTATGAGTGGATGAATTACTAGGACTAGCACATGGTAATATAGCATTTTGAGTAGTAGTGCTAGTATCCACATGAGGCTCACAAGGTGTTTCCTTTGATATGATAGCCTCATGAGCTAACTTTAGCCTATCATGAGAGGCTAGAAGATCCTCATGGGAGCTAGAAAGCTTTCCATGATTTTCTTCCAATTTCCCATAATTGCTAGTTAGCAAATCAAGTTGAGCCCTTAGCTCAACATTCTCCTTTAAGGTAGATGCTTCACAAGAAGTAGAGTTAGTAGCACAAGCATCATTATCAATAGCAATAGGAGAAGGCAAGTTGGCATGCACTTTTAGATAAGAAGCTTTAAGTTGCTCATGCGACTCGGTGAGTTTGGTGAGCGCACTCTCAATGACCCTTGAGCCCTTTTTGAGTTGCTCAAAATCCTCAAGGAGTTTAGCATTAACAAACACAAGCTTATCATTTTTTAGCTTTAGTTCATTTGCCATCTCAAGAGCTCTATCATGGTTTTCCTTTTCTCTAGACAATTCTAGAGCAAAGGTCTCCTCAAGAGCTTCCTTGATGGTTTGTTCTTCTTCAAGTTCATTCTTTAATGATGCGACATCATCGGCATACTCTCGTTCAAGAGCACCCTTTTTATCAATGGTGTTCTCATGCATCCAAATAAGTTTTTGGCTCTCAATGGCGGTAGTCAAGATTTCAAAGAAGTGAGTGCTAGCAATTTTATCTTTGCAAATAACCTTGAATACGCTCTTACCCTTATCGCGTAGAGAGACAACCCAATCTTCTTCTTCATATTTCACTACAAGAAAAGTTGCCATGGCCGACGAAGTTGAAGTCGCGCCGTGGTTGCTGGTGTACCATGGCCGACGATTTTTGGTCCCTCCGTGGTGCATGTCAAAACTTTTTTTTCTCGTTTTTGAGGCCACCTAGCCCGACGAAAGCGGCCAAAACGTCGCGTATGGTGGCCCGGGACGTGGTGCATCTCAAAATCTCGGGTTCGCCGGCCGAGTCAACGCAAATCCGCACCGCCGAGGGATGTAGGGCCCAGATGGCAGCCTCTCTGGCATTGTTTTTTTCTAGATCGCGCCATCTCGTTCAACGTTCTCCGATCGAGCCGTTTACGATGCAGGATCATGGGTCCCGCATGTCATCCTCTATGAACCAAAATTCTTTCTATTCTTGGATTTTTTTGACCCCCTGATTTCTGGCTACTTCCTTTTTCTTTTGATCCCTTGCCGCCTTGGAAACGTTGAGACCGCTGCTAAATGGGACCCGCATGTCATCCTCTATGTGCAATCAACTTTCTTTTCTTGGAGTTTTTTTGGCACCTCAAATTTGGTCACTTGCCTTTTTCTTTCGATCCCCTGCCGCCTCTCAAACGGTGATACTGCTAATGGGACCCGCATGTCATCCTCTATGTACTATAAAACTTTCTTTTCTTGAATTATTTTTGGCACCTCATATTTGGTCACTTACCTTTTTCTTTCGATCCCCTGCCGCCTCTCAAACGGTGATACCGCTGCTGCTAAATGGGACCCGCATGTCATCCTCTATGTACTATAAAACTTTCTTTTCTTGGATTTTTTTGGCACCTCATATTTGGTCACTTGACTTTTTCTTTCGATCCCCTGCTGCCTCTCAAACAGTGATACCGCTGCTGCTAAATGGAACCCGCATGTCATCCACTATGTACTATAAAACTTTCTTTTCTTGGATTTTTTGGCACCTCATATTTGGTAACTTGACTTTTTCTTTCGATCCCCTGCTGCCTCTCAAACAGTGATACCGCTGCTGCTAAATGGGACCCGCATGTCATCCTCTATGTACTATAAAACTTTCATTTTTTGGATTATTTTTGGCACCTCATATTTGGTCACTTGACTTTTTCTTTCGATCCCCTGCCGCCTCTCAAACGGTGAGACCGCTGCTGCTAAATGGGACCCGCATGTCATCCTCTATGAGCAATCAACTTTCTTTTCTTGGAGTTTTTTTGGCACCTCATATTTGGTAACTTGACTTTTTCTTTCGATCTCATGCCACGTTTGAAACGTTGAGGTACCTGCTGGCTCATGGGACCCGCATGTCATCCTCTGTGTGCTATAAAAGTTTCCTTTGTTGGTTTTTTTTTCACCCTCTGATTTTTGGCTTGCCTTTTTCTTTTGATCCCCTGCCCCCTTTGAAACGTTGAGTAAGCTGTTGGTTCAAGGGACCCGCATGTCATCCTCTATGTCCATCAACTTTCTTTTCTTGGATTTTTTTCACCCCCTAATTACTAGCTACTTTCTTTTTCTTTTGATCTCAAGCCGCATTACAAACATTGAGACCGCTGCTGCAAAATGGGACCCACATGTCATCCTCTATGTACAATAAATCTTGGATTATTTTTGGCTCCTGATATTTGGTCACTTGCCTTTTTCTTTCGATCTCATGCCGCCTTTGAAACGTTGAGTAAGCTGCTGGCTCATGGGTCCCGCATGTCATCCTCTACGAACAATAAAAGTTTCCTTTCTTGGAGTTATTTTTTACCCCTAATTTCTGGCTATTTGCCTTTTTCTTTTGATCCCCTGCCCCCGATGAGGACGCTGTTGGCAGGTCGGTCCCACATGTCATCCTCTATGAACAATAAAAGTTTCCTTTGGTGGATTTATTTTTGACCCCTAATTAATTTCTGGCTATTTCCTTTATTTTTCTTTTGATCCCCTGCCGCCTTGGAATTGTTGAGAATGCTGCTGCCTCATTTTTCTTTTGGTCCTGTGCCGCCTTGGAAACGTTGAGACCGCTGCTACAAAATGGGACCCGCATGTCATCCTCTATGTACAATAAAGTTTCTTTTCTTGGATTATTTTTGGCTCCTGATATTATGTCACTTGCCTTTTTCTTTTGATCTCATGCCGACTTTGAAACGTTGAGGATGCTGCTGCCTCATGGGTCCCGCATGTCATCCTCTCAGAACGATAAATGTTTTCTTTTCTTGTATTTTTTTACCAACTGATTTTTGGCTTTTTTTATTTTCGATCCCCTGCCGCCTTTGAAACGTTGACTCCGCTGCTGGCTCATGGGTCCCCGATGTCAGCCTCCCCGTACAAGAAACATGTGATATTTTATTTTGCAGACAATAAACGTTGTATTTCGCTCTGAGCTATTGCAAACGGATAAATTAAATCTTTATATCTACATAAACAAACTTATATGTTGAATCTCCTTGTTTTTTGTTTTTGCGAAGCATAGGACTTTCCTGTTTTTTTTTTGAGAAAAATCCGACCTTTCCTGTTTTGGAGTGGGCTGAAATTGTACGAGTCAAAAGGCCCAGCAGGATAGTTCGAAGGCCCAGATGTCCAGATACAGCCCAATTGAAATCTTTCTTTTCTTGGATTTTTTTCACACCCTGATTTCTGGCTACTTCATTTTTCTTTCGGTCCTGTGCCGCCTTGGAAGCGTTGAGACCGCTGCTACAAAATGGGACCCGCATGTCATCCTCTATGTACAATAAAGTTTCTTTTCTTGGATTATTTTTGGCTCCTGATATTATGTCACTTGACTTTTTCTTTCAATCTCATGCCGACTTTGAAACGTTGAGGAAGCTGCTGGCTCATGGGTCCCGCATGTCATCCTCTATGAACAATAAAAGTTTTCTTTGTTGGATTTATTTTTTCCCCTAATTTCTGGCTATTTGTCTTTTTCTTTTGATCCCCTGCCCCCTTTGAAACGATGACGACGCAGCTGGCAAGTCGGTCCCACATGTCATCCTCTATGAACAATAAAAGTTTCCTTTGATGGATTTATTTTTGACCCTAATTAATTTCTGGCTATTTCCTTTTTTATTTTGATCCCCTGCCGCCTTGAAATAGTTGAGGATGCTGCTGCCTCATGGGTCCCGCATGTCATCCTCTCAGAAAGGTAAATGTTTCTTTTCTTGAATTTGTTTACCAACTGATTTTTGGCTTATTTTTTCTTTCGATCTCCTGCCACCTTTAAAACGTTGACGACGCTGCTGGCTCATGGGTCCCCAATGTCAGCCTCCCCATACTGCAAATCCTCTTTCTGCAAAGGTTGTATTTCTAGATAGATAAGGTGGATTCGAATCTGCCATGGTTCAGGCAGCTCAGGTAAGCCTTCTTGCACTAATTAATGGAAGTAGTGTATCGCAAGGTCAAGACATGTGGCTCGGTGTAATGAATCTATATGAATCATGTTGTGGGTTCAATCTGATAGTTCTCTAACAGGTCAGCCAAAATAGAAATTAAGTTTTTTTCTAAAAGGGAAATGCAAATTAAGATGAACACAAACATTAGTTATCATAATAGCTGATCATACATACATACTTGCTAAGAGCAAAAGCTTGCCAGAGTTTTACCACCCATACAATTAATTAGCAGTTCAGATAAGATAACCTTATATAAGTATAACTACAAATGCATTTGCTAAGGGCTCATGGGACAACAGAACTAGACAACCGCGAACTTTATGACCAGCATGTCACAGCGGCATCGAAAGATCTTGACCTTCAACTTTGATCCAATGCGAAGTTTGGCACCGTCAATGAACTTTTTCCACCTGGAAGTAACAGCCAAGCGGCCATCTGTGGGACTGACAGAGTACCGTCCCTCCACGGTGAGACCTTCACTCTCCATGACGAGGGATATCTTGCCCCTTCGGCCAGCATTGAGATCCTTGGAGATACTTTTAGGCAATTTCTGATTCAAAGCAAGAGATACCACCAAAAATTAGTCAATGGCACCAATGCACTGAACCATGTGAGACTTTGAGCAGAGAAGACATCAAGATAAGAGCAGTTATGCTGTCATATACTCACGAACATAGCCTTCAGATGCGTCCTGGTCACCACACGGGTGGCCACAGCAATGAGCTGAGACCTCGGTGATCTGGCTGGGGCAGGTGCATGAGCCTGGGCTGGTACACGAGCTGGTGCTGATGCAGGAGACTGCTGGGCAGGTGCAGTAAACGGTGCCTCTAGAGGAACCGGTGCTGATGCAGGAGACTGTTGGGCAGGTGCAGTAAACGGTGCAGCTAGAGGAACCAGTGCTGATGCAGGAGCCTGCTGGGCATGTGTAGTATATGGGGCCTCTACAGGAACCAATGCTGATGTAGGGGACTGCTGGGTAGATGCAGTAAACGGAGCTGGTACAGGAACCGGTGCTGATGCAGGAGAGTGGGAAGCCGGTGCCGGTGCTGGTGTGGTTGCCCTTTGTGACATCCGCTCCTGTTCCATCAGGGGATCTGCAGCTTTGATCATGTTAAACCCAGCAAGCTAGAACAGAGGGAATGGTTTAGAACAACTGCTCAGAATGCAGTTATCAAAAGATATGAGTAGAAAAAAGTTACATATTATATATTTGGAAGTGTCTCCAACTCTGTAAGCAGTTACGTATATCTGCCCGTTTGAGTTTCTGATCCTCAGCTCGTCGCCCTTCTTCAGACCGTAGTCAAAAGCAAACTTTCTCCAATCATGTCCATACAAATATGTGATGGCCTGCGTCTTGTAGACATACACCTCATAGACCGTGTAGGTGTTCATCAATTTGCCATTGCCATGCATAGTGAAAGATCCTTCATGCGGACACATCTGGTTAATCATTGGACGAAGTTCACAAGGTACAGTCTGCATGTGAAAATTGATACAAATGTAAGAAGCAGGAAGACTAAAAACAAGACTTTACTATATGCCAATTCATGCTAAACCACTGAGAATACATACCTGTAACTCTGTGAAGGAGCTACTAGAAAGGTAGATAGAGCCATAGGAGGTGTTATATGCGGGGTATGTACATGGGCCCGCCATATTCCCGCAAGCTCGGCATCGGGATGGTGAAGGAAACATGGGAGGTACTACTGGTGCGTAGCGCTGAACGTAAGTGGAAGAATTAGGTTGTGTAAAGTGCATAGTTCAGAGCAATGCAAATGTTGACAAGCAAGTGCATAACACTATGTTACAAACTGAACAGTGAAAAATTAGTGTATGATGAATATAAGCATGCTAATTTGGTGTTTCCGAATTCCAAAAAGCATTAGACAGAGCCGGTGATAATATCAGACATAAATCATGGCATGTATATGTGGCTTAAGAAAATATACCCGAACCCTTGGATGGTTACGGCCCGGCTGATCCTTGGACTTGAGCTTATATAAGCATCCAGAAGGTGGGGCTGACAGTAACTTGGTGGCAGCCTCTGCAGATGCCTCATCAGCAGCAGTTGCAATCCTTTTGACCAATGAAGGCTTAGCAGTTTCAGTCTGCATATAAAAATTGAAGAGCAACAGACATCAGCAGTGATATATAAAATGAATCTATGAGACACTGATGCATATAGTGCTGGATGTAAGTGGAAGAATAGGTGTGTGTGTTTCTGAACTATTGGTAAGCATTAGACAAAGCCGGCAATAAACAGACAAAAATCAAATCATGTATGAGGATTAAGAAAATATACCTGCTTACTGAAAAGGGTACCACCCAGCTGGCCCGTGGCCTTGTGCTTGAGGAGGTTTTCAGAAGATGGTGGCAGCACCATCGTCTTCACAGCAGCCTCATCAGGATCATTTTTTATCCATTTGAGTAGAGGAACAGAAGTTTCATCCTGCATATGAATAGCAACAGAACTCATCATTGATATTTAATAAATCTATGAGATAGACTGATGCAAATAGTGCGGGTGTAAGTGGAAGAATAGGGTTGTGCATAGAGAACAGTTGACAACAATGCAAATGATTACAAAAGAAGCCAATGGAAATCAACAGTTTATATACTGGATGAGACAGACTGAAAAGTGAAAAATTAGTGTATGATGATTGTAAGCAAACGCAGTGTTTCTGAACTTTTGGTAAGCATTAGACAAAGCCAACAGTAATTAAACAGATAATAATGAAATCATGTATGTGGATTAAGAAAATATACCAGATTCATTAAAAGGTCACCACCCAGCTGGCCCATGGCCTCGTGCTTGTAGAGGTTTTCGGAAGATGGTGCCGGCACCATCGTCCTCACAGCAGCCTCATTAGCCCCATTTTGCATCCACTTGAGTAAAGGCGCAGCAGTTTCAGCCTGCATAAGAATGGGAACAGATCTCAGCAGTGATATTGAATGACTCTGAGACAGACTGATGCATATAGTGCTAGATGTAAGTGGAAGGGTATGGCCGTGTATGGACAACAGTTCACAACAATGCAAGGGTGTGTTCGGTTCTGAAACAGCGTGGAATGGAATGGAATGGTTCCATTTCAGAGGAATGGAATGGTTACATTTTTGTTCGGTTGGGAAAAATGGAGAGCAGAAGAGATCGAGGTTAAACTAACCAATTGTCTCAAAATTGTAATTAACAATTGCAAATGACATTTTAATCTCAAAGTCGTAATTAACAGCGCCTAATGGTGCTCTTTTAATCTAAAAATCGAAATTAACATCATTTTATGTTGGGTTAGGGGAACTGGAGTAGATGAACATTACTGTATGATGATTGTAAGCAAACGAATTTGGTGTTTCTAAACTTTTGGCTTCGAGATCTTATGGGTTTCAACTCTAGCCTACCCCAACTTGTTTGGGACTGAAAGGCTTGGTTGTTGTTGTTGTTGTAAACTTTTGGCAAGCATAGAAAAAACCGACAATAAACAGAGAAAAATCAAGGCATGTTTTGTGGATTAAGAAAATATACCATATTCATTAAAAGATCACCACCCAGCTGGTGCGTGGCCTTGTGCTTGTAGAGGCATTTAGAAGATGGGGGCGGCATCAACATACTGGCAGCCTGATCAGCCGCAGTTTTGATCTTCCTTTTGAGTAAAGGCCCTAAAGTTTCAGTCTGCATATGAATAGCAAAACAAAAGGCAGACCTCAGCAGTGATATTGAATTACTGTATGAGATAGACTGATGCATATAGTGGATGCTCTTAGCCTTTTGCAGCGTGAACACTAGCTATGGACAGACAAAAAAACTAGTTAACTCAGCTTTGTCTAGATATGAATGTACTACCACCATCCAAAAGCTTAAGCCTTATTTATTTTTGAGAAATCAAAACAAGCAAAGTTTGACCAAAATTTTAGAACATTCTATCAACAAATATAATACTGTGTAGATACCGTAGGAAAATATATTTTATTATCTATTTAATGATATTAATTTTGTATTTTGCATGTTACTGATTTTTGGTAAAAGCTTAGTCAAACATGGTATAGTTTGACTTTCTAAAAATAATATAAGCCCAAAGCTTTGGGATGGAGGCAGTAGTATCTAGAGCTAAAACACATCTAGATACATCCGTATCTACAGATAGTTGAGTCAATTAATTTGGATCTGAGGGAGTATCAGATTCAGACTACATCATGGTAAGTTGGTTAAAAAAATTACCCCTGGGCGGTCCCTGCCCAGCTCGGCAGTGGCATTTCGCTTCTTGTGCTGCAGATCGGGCCATGCTCCTGCAGCAGGTGGGGCGCTATTCTCGTTCCCCATAGCCTCAGCACGGAACCTGGAGGTACCAACCTGATACAGAGAATATAGAGCATGGTGTCACAGAGGCTTTACGCACAAACAGCTGAAGACATGTGCTACTTTAAGCATATTCCAGAACAGGAACAGATTGAGGATGCAGAGACCAGAGAGACACTTAAAAGGTAAAGAGTGGATAAGCAAACGGAGTACCTGCTTCGCGGGGCTGGGGACGCAGCTCAGGCTCAGCCAACTGCCCACATGCGTGGTGGCCTTACGCTCCATTGCCCCCACCGCCGAGGTCTTACCTTTCCTGTACAAGCTGACAAAAGATACAGTGAGGATCAGCAGAAACTACAAAGGTTGCAAATGTCGACAAATAAAGGAAGAACACCCCAATCCAAGCAAAGGTAGCCCCCGCCCCCACCCCCATCAATCACTCCCAGCTCGAGGGTGACCAGAAAGACACCCCTTCGCCCAGAATAGGAAAGAGATGCGCAAGATATCGAGGAGAGGAAAAAAGAACCGATCTCGAGAAAGGAGAGAACATTACTAGTCCTACCTAATCCGCTTGGGCTAGATGCAGCTTGCCCCTCCAAGCTGGATGCCTGGACGGTGGAGGCGAAAGGAGGGGATCGAGCTAGCGGCTTGCATCCGTCGGCAATCGGCACTCGATCGGGAGAGAAGGGGTGCTACATAAAGGGGAGGGGTAACATATTTTATTACACAGTGAACTTACTGATGTGACTAGTCATTACATGTCTCACTGAAACTAGGGCCCATAGTGTGGCACCCCAAATTTACTTGAAGCTGCCCGGCGGGACGCATTGGCGCGTCAAGAAACCCCCGAATTGTAGCGGGGAAATGAAACATTTCACAAAAATTCGAAATTCAAGCACACCGCCACGCGCCAAGCACGCGGCTGTTCCTTCCTCTTCCTCGGTTCCTCCTCCCCTATCCGAAAAAACCCCAAATCCCAAGCTCAAACCAAAACAAAAAACAAATCCCCTGGCCGCCATGCATGTCCTCGTTAACCCGCTGGAGATCGTTCCCGGACGATGCGGACCACCCGCCCTGAGATCCAGAATTCCGTCCACCTCGAGGCACTGCGTGCTGTCTCGCAGCAGCGGCTTGAGGGCGCTGAAGAGGAAGTTCCGCCGGAAAGTGCTCATGGCAACCGTGCAAGCTCACCGGCGTGCTGTATCCCGAGAGGAACTGGTCAAAGCTTTGCTATTCGCCACACAAAAAAAATTGCGGGCCAAGATCTGGTCAAAGCTTCGTCGATGGCTTGCCGCGAGAGGCTTGGAGTCCAGAGTCAATAAACTAGCTGCTCGAGGACTTGGGCGGTTTACACGGATTCATATTAACTGACTCAAGTTTGTTAGTCTAGTTAACAAATGCATCTAGATACATCCATATCTAGACAGAATTGAGTCAATTAATATGAATCAGAGGGGAGTACCTGAAAGTGTTTCATGCTACCAACTAATGCGCTGGCAGGAATCGCTGTAGAAGTAATTGTGCTACTACTCATACGATGAACTGATTGTGTGGGTGTCGAATTTTGCAACGCGATCATCCACTGAATGCTTAATCTAGCGCCAAAGGCGTACAAATCATAACATACTACAGCACCAGAACATAAGAGTACGAATCATAAAGTAGCTCAACATTTTGCATCAGGGCTGGGTGGTCCTGAGACTACCGGGACGCCCCTGATGATCTCCGGGTGTGCATCCTCTTCAACGCAAAGCTGTGTACTCGGTCCACGGCCTCCTTCTGTAGGCTGGATAATCTCAGGTGCAGGACCTTCGTCTATGAGAGGCTCGTCATCAGTACCATCCACAGGTGCATCAGGGCTGGGTGGTCTTGAGACTACCCGGACGCCCGTGATGATCTCCGGGCGTGCATCCACTTCAACGCAAAGCTGTGTACTCGGTCCACGGCCTCCTTCTGTAGGCTGGATAATCTCAGGTGCAGGACCTTCGTCTATGAAAGGCTCGTCATCAGTACCATCCACAGGTGCATCAAACTGAGATTCATCTTCAAATCTCCCATCAAACTGAGAGACCTCTTTAACTCTATGCTTCTGCAATTAGTACATCAACCGATTAGACAAACATCTAAGGGATGCAACCTGAACAAATGCCGTTTTACATATTTACCTTCTCATCTGGCACAGCACATGTCCCAGAGCTGAAACCCGTTTCCTGAAGCAAGCGCTTTTTCTCTCCTTCCCGTCCATCCATCTGCAACAAGTTAAATTTGAGTACAGAACCTTGCACAGCAATGCAAACTATTGATTGAAACAGCGGCATCATCAATATAAATAATTAACTACATATGCCAGCACACATACAGTGTGAGCAAGATCTGCTTCTCCTGCTAAAGGATCATTATATGGTTCACCATGCTAAACCCGCCTAACATATGTGCGGTCCATCCCAAAAATGTGTAAATGATCTGCCACTACAGGGTGAGGCCTCTTCTCACCATTCATACATGTGCAGCGCGGGCAATACACGTCCAGGTTGTGACCATCATGAGCTCTAATAAACCCCATAAAGGGTTGAACACCATTTATATATGAAGGGGAACATAAGTGTCCATGCAGTATCCAAGTTCTGTCCATCTGTTTAATTATGAGATACAGTGGTTGGTGATTAATTTAAGGCGAAGTAGGAAATGTATATCCATCGAGTACAAAACTATACTACATGATTATGCATTTCAGCAATCATGTCGAGTACAAAACAAAAAATGCCCATCGACATTTTAGCAAACAGATCGTGTACAAAACTCTGCCATGGCATTTCAGCAAATTAACGGATCGAGTGCAGAACTGACTCTATATGCCCACGCAAATGAACAAATTGATCGATGACAAATCGAGCGGAAAACTATAAAGTGCCAATTAGTTCGAGCATACTGACGAATTTTTTTAGCAGCATCAAGAAAATATAAATCGTTAGGCTGTCTTGCCCGATACATGATTGAGCTAGAGATAGCAGCCCTACCGTGGATCAACTTGACCGCCGGTGCGTCTCGAGAAGAACGACGGGGAGGGGAAGCTTCTTCTTCGCACGGACGGGACGGGGAGGGGAAGCTCTTCGCACGGACGGGGATAAGTTGTGTACGGGTGGGTGGGGGGTCAAGAAAAGTTGCCATGGCCGACGAAGTTGAAGTCGCGCCGTGGTTGCTGGTGTACCATGGCCGACGATTTTGGTCCCTCCGTGGTGCATGTCAAAACTTTTTTTTCTCGTTTTTGAGGCCACCTAGCCCGACGAAAGCGGCCAAAACGTGGCGTATGGTGGCCCGGGACGTGGTGCATCTCGAAATCTCGGGTTCGCCGGCCGAGTCAACGCAAATCCGCACCGCCGAGGGATGTAGGGCCCAGATGGCAGCCTCTCTGGCATTGTTTTTTTTCTACATCGCGCCATCTCGTTCAACGAGCCGTTTACGATGCAGGATCATGGGTCCCGCATGTCATCCTCTATGAACCAAAATTCTTTCTATTCTTGGATTTTTTTGACCCCCTGATTTCTGGCTACTTCCTTTTTCTTTTGATCCCTTGCCGCCTTGGAAACGTTGAGACCGCTGCTGCTAAATGGGACCCGCATGTCATCCTCTATGTGCAATCAACTTTCTTTTCTTGGAGTTTTTTTGGCACCTCAAATTTGGTCACTTGCCTTTTTCTTTCGATCCCCTGCCGCCTCTCAAACGGTGATACCGCTGCTGCTAACTGGGACCCGCATGTCATCCTCTATGTACTATAAAACTTTCTTTTCATGGATTATTTTTGGCACCTCAAATTTGGTCACTTGCCTTTTTCTTTCGATCCCCTGCCGCCTCTCAAACGGTGATACCGCTGCTGCTAAATGGGACCCGCATGTCATCCTCTATGTACTATAAAACTTTCTTTTCTGGATTATTTTTGGCACCTCAAATTTGGTCACTTGCCTTTTTCTTTCGATCCCCTGCCGCCTCTCAAACGGTGATACCGCTGCTGCTAAATGGGACCCGCATGTCATCCTCTATGTACTATAAAACTTTCTTTTCCTGGATTATTTTTGGCACCTCAAATTTGGTCACTTGCCTTTTTCTTTCGATCCCCTGCCGCCTCTCAAACGGTGATACCGCTGCTGCTAACTGGGACCCGCATGTCATCCTCTATGTACTATAAAACTTTCTTTTCATGGATTATTTTTGGCACCTCAAATTTGGTCACTTGCCTTTTTCTTTCGATCCCCTGCCGCCTCTCAAACGGTGATACCGCTGCTGCTAACTGGGACCCGCATGTCATCCTCTATGTACTATAAAACTTTCTTTTCCTGGATTATTTTTGGCACCTCATATTTGGTCACTTACCTTTTTCTTTCGATCCCCTGCCGCCTCTCAAACGGTGATACCGCTGCTGCTAAATGGGACCCCCATGTCATCCTCTATGTACTATAAAACTTTCTTTTCTTGAATTATTTTTGGCACCTCATATTTGGTCACTTGACTTTTTCTTTCGATCACCTGCTGCCTCTCAAACGGTGATACCGCTGCTGCTAAATGGGACCCGCATGTCATCCTCTATGTACTATAAAACTTTCTTTTCTTGGATTTTTTGGCACCTCATATTTGGTCACTTGACTTTTTCTTTCGATCCCCTGCTGCCTCTCAAACGGTGATACCGCTGCTGCTAAATGGGACCCGCATGTCATCCTCTATGTACTATAAAACTTTCTTTTCTTGAATTATTTTTGGCTCCTGATATTTTTTCACTTGCCTTTTTCTTTCGATCTCATGCCACGTTTGAAACGTTGAGGAACCTGCAGGCTCATGGGACCCGCATGTCATCCTCTATGTACTATAAAAGTTCATTTTCTTGTTTTTTTTCACCATCTGATTTTTGGCAATTTCTTTTTTCTTTTGATCCCCTGCCGCCTCTCAAACGCTGATACCGCTGCTGCTAAATGGGACCCGCATGTCATCCTCTATGTACTATAAAACTTTCTTTTCTTGAATTATTTTTGGCTCCTCATATTTGGTCACTTGCCTTTTTCTTTCGATCTCATGCCAAGTTTGAAACGTTGAGGAACCTGCTGGCTCATGGGACCCGCATGTCATCCTCTATGTACTATAAAAGTTTATTTTCTTTATTTTTTTCACCCTCTGATTTTTGGCTATTTCCTTTTTCTTTTGATCCCCTGCCGCCTTGGAAACGTATGGTAAGCTGCTGACTCATGGGACCCGCATGTCATCCTCTATGTACTATAAAACTTTCTTTTTTTGGATTATTTTTGGCACCTCATATTTGGTCACTTGACTTTTTCTTTCGATCCCCTGCCGCCTCTCAAACGGTGAGACCGCTGCAGCTAAATGGGACCCGCATGTCATCCTCTATGAGCAATCAACTTTCTTTTCTTGGAGTTTTTTTGGCACCTCATATTTGGTCACTTGCCTTTTTCTTTCGATCTCATGCCACGTTTGAAACGTTGAGTAAGCTGTTGGTTCAAGGGACCCGCATGTCATCCTCTATGTCCATCAAGTTTCTTTTCTTGGATTTTTTTCACCCCCTAATTACTAGCTACTTTCTTTTTCTTTTGATCTCAAGCCGCATTACAAACATTGAGACCGCTGCTGCAAAATGGGACCCACATGTCATCCTCTATGTACAATAAATCTTGGATTATTTTTGGCTCCTGATATTTGGTCATGCCTTTTTCTTTCGATCTCATGCCGCCTTTGAAACGTTGAGTAAGCTGCTGGCTCATGGGTCCCGCATGTCATCCTCTACGAACAATAAAAGTTTCCTTTATTGGAGTTATTTTTGACCCCTAATTTCTGGCTATTTGCCTTTTTCTTTTGATCCCTGCCCCCGTTGAAACGATGAGGACGCTGTTGGCAGGTCGGTCCCACATGTCATCCTCTATGAACAATAAAAGTTTCCTTTGGTGGATTTATTTTTGACCCCTAAATAATTTCTGGCTATTTCCTTTATTTTTCTTTTGATCCCCTGCCGCCTTGGAAACGTTTGAGAATGCTGCTGCCTCATGGGTCCCGCATGTCATCCTCTCAGAATGATAAATGTTTTCTTTTCTTGGATTTTGTTACCAACTGACTTTTGGTTTTTTATTTTATTTTCGATCCCCTGCCGCCTTTGAAACGTTGACGACGCTGCTGGCTCATGGGTCCCCGATGTCAGCCTCCCCGTACAAGAAACATGTGATATCTTGATTATTTCGCTCTGAGCTATTGCAAACGGATAAATTAAATCTTTATTTTTACATAAACAAACTTATATGTTGAGTGTCCTTGTTTTTTGTTTTTGCGATGCATAGGACTTTCCTGTTTTTTTTAGAAAAATCCGAACTTTCCTGTTTTGGAGTGGGCTGAAATTGTACGAGACAAAAGGCCCAGCAGGATAGTTCGAAGGCCCAGATGTCCAGATACAGCCCAATTGAAATCTTTCTTTTCTTGGATTTTTTTCACCCCCTGATTTCTGGCTACTTCATTTTTCTTTTGGTCCTGTGCCGCCTTGGAAACGTTGAGACCGCTGCTGCAAAATGGGACCCACATGTCATCCTCTATGTAACATAAAGTTTCTTTTCTTGGATTATTTTTGGCTCTTGATATTTGGTCACTTTCCTTTTTCTTTCGATCTCATGCCACGTTTGAAACGTTGAGGAACCTGCTGGCTCATGGGACCCGCATGTCATCCTCTATGTACAATAAAAGTTTCTTTTCTTGGATTTTTTTCACCATCTGATTTTTGGCTATTTCCTTTTTCTTTTGATCCCCTGCCGGCCTGCCGCCTTTGAAACGCTGAGTAAGCTGCAGGCTCATAGGTCCGACATGTCAGCCTGTATGAACGATAAAGCTTTCCTTTCTTGGAGTTTTTTTTACCCCCTAATTTCTGGCTATTTTCTTTTTCTTTTGATCTCAAGCCGCATTTGAAACGTTGAGACCGCTGCTGCTAAATGGGACCCGCATGTCATCCTCTATGTACAATAAAGTTTCTTTTTTTCTTGATTATCTTTAGCTCCTGATATTTTGTCACTTGCGTTTTTCTTTCGATCTCATGCCGCCTTTGAAACGTTGAGTAAGCTGCTGAATCATGGGTCCCGCATGTCATCCTCTACGAACAATAAAAGTTTCCTTTTTTGGAGTTATTTTTGACCCCTAATGTCTGGCTATTTGCCTTTTTCTTTTGATCTCCTGCCCCCTTTGAAACGATGAGGATGCTGTTGGCACGTCGGTCCCACATGTCATCCTCTATGAACAATAAAAGTTTCTTTTGATGGATTTATTTTGAACCCCTAATTAATTTCTGGATATTTCCTTTTTTTTCTTTTGATCCCCTGCCGCCTTGGAATCGTTGAGGATGCTGCTGCCTCATGGGTCCCGCATGTCATCCTCTCAGAACGGTAAATGTTTCTTTTCTTGGATTTTGTTTACCAAATGATTTTTGGCTTATTTTATCGTTCGATCTCGTGCCGCCATTAAAACGTTGAGGACGCTGCTGGCTCAGAGGTCCCACATGTCAGCCTCTATGAACAATAAACCTTTCCTTTGTTTGATTTATTATTGACACATAATTTCTGGCTATTTGCCTTTTTCTTTCGATCTCATGCCGCCTCTGAAACGTTGAGACGCTGCTGGCTCATGGGTCCCACATGTCAGCCTCTATGAACAGTCAAAGTTTCCTTTGTTTGATTTTTTTTACCCTAATTACTGGCTATTTGCCTTTTTTTTATCCCCTGCCGCCTTTGAAACTAAGAGGACGCTGCTGGCCCATGGGTCCCACATCTCAGCCTCTCTGAACGATAAACCTTTCCTTTCTTTTTTTTCGATCCCGTGCCGCCTTGGAAACGGTGAGACGGCTCCTGCAAAACGGGACCCATATGTCATCCTCTATGTACAATAAATTTCTTTCCTTGGATTATTTTTGGCACCTGATATATGGTCACTTGCCTTTTTTTCGATCCCCTGCCGCCTTTGAAACGTTGAGGACGCTGCTCGCTCGTGGGTCCCATATGTCAGCCTCTAGGAACAATAAACATTTCGTTTCTTGGATTTATTTTTGACCGCTGATTTCTGGCAACTTTGCTTTTTCTTTCGATCCCCTGCCGCCTTTGTTAAAGTTGAGGACGCTGCTGCAAAATGCGTCCCACATGTCAGCTTCTCTGTACGATAATTGTTTCCTCTCTTTGATTTTTTTTCCACTGCTGGCCAATGGGTCCCCGATGTCAGCCTCTATGTACAAGAAATATGTGAATTCTCGATATATTTTAAGCCGAGATATGTAGGATGCTTTTTTTTCGATCCCTTCTGTTTGTTTTTACCTTCAAATGTTGAGGGACGCTACTGGCAAATGGGTCCTGCTCTAGCATTCTCAACTGAAGGAAAAATTGAAATATTGCCTATTCATTTGTTTTTCGTACTCCATGCATCTAATCCATACTAATTGTTGATCCGGGTTTTAGTTCAACTTAATTAGATCAAATTTGATCTACGAGGGAGTATGTAATATATTTTGGGTTCACAACACTGCACTTGTTAACAACAATCTGATGAAGAGGTTTGTCATTTTTTTAAACTACAAATACACTCTAAGATCTTGCACACTAATAGAATAAATCTTGGAACTTTATATAATTAATGACAATTTTGAAATCGACTATATGAATATATCAAAATATAGAGCCCATGTAGATGCGCATACTGGCTATGCGCATTTAAAAAGAATCATAATCATAATTGATACGAAATAAAAATAACTTTATATGTAGAATCTCGGTTTCTAGAGGGCCAATCATAGGATATCCGTGTTTAAATTAGGAAGGGCCCCAATGGCATGAGTCGGAGGCCCATTAAGTGTTTTTGGAATGTTATCAGCGAAGTAAGCAGGCTGACAGCAATCACCATGTACATGGCCGGCGGCAGCCCAAAAGTACAAACAATTGGCCCATGCAGGGAAGGTAGTACTTTTTTTTATTGGGAAGGTTGTCTGGCTAACCCAAAAAAAAAGTGGTGCTACATGGGGTAATACTTGAACCCGGAATGAGATCGAGTGCCTTGATGAAAGCGAGGCACACATAAATAGTACTCCGTACCATGCCTTGCCCCTCCCTTTCAACCGTTGGATAAAAAATAATTAGACAGATGACTATTAACTAGTAACTGCTACAGTACCAACCAATGTACAGGACATGTGCTACAGTACGTCGTCCACAGTGCATGTGCTTTAGAACCATGAACAGTACATATGCTACATGCTACAGTACTTTGATCTTAGCTATCTATTTTCAATCCAACGGCCAAATCTACAAGTCACCGTACTGTTCATCTGTGCCTTGCTTATGTCAAGGCACTGGATCCTGGACACTTGAACCCATGATCGTTGCTGAGGGTTGCCTATTTGCGCATAATATGTTTTGTCAGCGGTCACTTCACTAGTTTGTGCAAAACATATCCAGCGCAGGATTCAAAAAAACATCACGTTTTTTTCTTTACGTAAACAACAAAACATCTCATGTTCATCACAATCCAGCCAACATAAGCACATAATAATTAATAGTACAACTAGAGAGCTGTACACATAAATAAGGTTTGTCAAGCTTCATGCACTAGCCAACGCAACCAAAAGTCCGAACTAATGGAAAGGGCTAGGCAATCCAATTATACATTTCAACATCCCCCCTCACATGTGACCACAATCCAGTAATGGTACCATCATGTTCACCACAATGCATCATTAAAGAGAGCAGTATACTATTATAGACCAGCTCTCTCTAAAGAACATTTGTAAGACAACTTAATACAGCTGTGATTGATATTGTTGCCCCAGCGATGGGTGATAACCTGAACACCATATAACCTTCTCACAGCAATTGTAACCAAATATGAGCACCTGCAATGATTTGGTGTCAAGCTTCTTGAAGGTCAGGAGGTATCCTACCTTCAAGTCATGTGCTTTGACAAACTCTGGCCATCCTTTGTCCATTAAAACATTGCCATCTTGTTGCTTCAGGTCCACAATCCAGGTGCATGCAGTGGACATCTTCAGGTTGATGGACTCTGGACACCCACCGTAAAACCAGGGTAGAACACGACTGGGGATGGAAATCACCTCTAACTCCGATGTACATAGTACCTTGCAGAAGCTGTCAGGGGTATTCTCCTCATCGATGCGCCCAAACACCTTGCACACTGGGGCTGGCTCTACAGATGTCTCCTTCCATGATAAGCTCTCTCCAAGCTTGAGCTTCTTGTTTGAACACTGCAAAAAAGAGGCCTCAATTAGATAATGCCTCTAGCTTCTGACCGTAATTCCAAGCAAATGCATAATAAAAGGCACCTAGCAAACTCAGCGGATCATTGTTCTTATCAAACACACAGTCTGAACAATAAGCTTCTGAATCTAGCTAGGCTGATATGTACAACCTTGTATCATCAAATTATTCAGCATAGTGTATCATTGTATCGCAGAAGCCAAATCGATATAAATAGTAGCTATGAGAATAGAAATCAAGCTAGCATGAGCCATGCATGCTTGCTGGCTATGTCTAGCATCAGAATAATGCATCTGCAGTTCATCATCCGCCAGTACAGATTGACCAAGCAAACAAAAAAAAAATCAGCGTCGGCCTAAAGAGTCCACAAGCCAGACATGCATGCTCGGTGTCCTCATATGTGATCATCGGCCGTGGATTGACCAATAGCATATTTGAACGATTATTACTGCACACATTAGATCCAGTCCCAACATAGCTAGCATGGGTGCATGTGTAACCCGAGTCTTTACCAGAGGATTAATATATACACTGGCTGAGAGAAGTACTGTATATCAAACAATGCTAAGCAACCGGCAATACAGCTTAGATATAATAAAGATGTGACCGGCAACGCTAGTGATTCGGGGGAAACATACCGCCATTGCAGCCATGGACCGAGAGAATCGGGGATGCCGCGCCGCCTTAGTGGAGTTTTTAGATGCGACGTCGCCGCATCCGTAGAGGACGGAGTCCAAGCCGCGTAGTCCGAGCGGTGGTGGACGCCGGTGGTGTAGAGAGAGGACTCAGGGGAGATGGACGGCGAGGGATCTGGGGAGATCTGAAGTTCTGAACATGAGGGGGCTGTGAGAAACTGAGAATGATACATCAGCAATCAGCAAGGGAATAAATGCGCGTGTCCCCCGGTCAAAAAAAATGCGCGTGTCTAGGAGGAACGAAGCCAGGTACGCAGGAATCCACACACAAAACTTCACCCGGCGGGTCACTGGGCTTTATCAGTATCTGGTGGGGTCCGGACCTACAGACCAGTGAGACATGTCGTGTGGGTTATGATCCGTTCAGTGTGCACACAGAAATTGCATTCAGAGCTCAGGGCTTCAGGCTACGTTGTACTATACAGTAATATATCCATTTCTTTTGGTAAAATGAAAACGATACTCCATCTGATCCTCATTACATGATGATAAAATGGACGTCTCTACAACTAATATGTGTCTAGATACATCTATATGAGAGCGTCTGTGTTTGTACTGTGTATCTAAAAAAAATATGGATCGGAGGGAGCATTAAGAGGTGTCCAAAAAAAACTGCAAACAAACATGGATGTAAGCAGTTGAGTATTAAACCAGTGCGTGAAATACCTTTATATCTCGACCATGTAACAATGAATATGAGAAGTTTTTGGGGTTTGACCATCTGCACTTGTGTTTGCTACAATCAGATCAAAAAATTGGTCACTTTTACACTTTCTAAAATAAAATGTATTTTTCCCTGAGATTTTACAAGTTCGTACAAGATAGCATTGACTACATCTGGGATATATCACATTTACACTTACAAATCTATGAATATTTCAAAATATTGAGCTCCGTGTACCTACATATAATACAAATCATCAGACCGCACATTGAAACTACCGCAGCATATCACAGTAAATTAAAATAAAATAAAACAAGTCTAACATATACTATATTAGCTAATTAACAAAGTCTCATCACAGTGTATCTGATCCCCAGTTCAGCTTAATACAAAAACCAAGTTCAGCTTGAACATCAGCAGGGGAGTAACCCAGGTCCAAAAGCAGCATCTAGTTAATTCAATAAAATATTGAGGTTATTCTGATCCCCTCTTCCTAAAAACACTGCAGATCATGCATGCAACTAAGGGTGATCAGCACAAAAGATTATCCTCTGGGTGGAGGTGTTACTGTCGTAGATCAACACATTCATCAAGGAAGTGTCTTTCACCTCGAAGACGAGAAGGTCATCAAGCTGCAGTTCATGCGCCTCTGCAAACCCGAACCAACCATCCTTCAAGACCAGTTCACCCTGGTACTCATCGATGTGCACATACCAGGCGCAGCCTACGCTGGTCTTGAGCTTGATAGGCCTGGGAAGAATCCCTTTCAGACATTGCTTGAATTCTCTGGGGATGACCAACATATACATGTCATCGTTGCCGTCCAGTTGCACATAGAAGCGCGAGGGCTGAGGAGGGTCCGCCGAGTGACCAACCCGTTTAGGGCGGCCTTTCCCTCGCCCTTTTAATATACAACGTTGAAATGCTGCATCACGCCTGCCCGTCACCTTTGGCTTTTTGGCTAGTGAATTTCTTTGAATTCTGAACTCGGGGCGGTGCAGAGGACATGTACAATCGACAGTCCTAAGACGTAGTTGCTCATTGACGTTGGAGCGAGTTTGCTTCTGCATCTAGTTAAGCACGGTATATATCAATCAACAGCATATAAATCAGAACGTAGCATACATGGAGAAAATGCATCTAGCTATCTCTTTAATTAGTTTGCACAAAATCTAGCAGCAGCAAGACAATTTGATTTTACAGGTACTGAGCAAGCTTTCAGACTTTCTGAAACAGGTAACATGGAGCATATATTTGTATGTTCAGACTGCGAAACCCTGCTCTGTGATGGATAATATTACTAAACATCTTTTTTTGCCAGAACTAGTACTTAACATCTACTGTTTCCCGTCATTAAAATTTTTTTGCAGAAGAATACTACGGTTTCCCGTCATTAAATTTTAAAGAAAAAAGAACTTGTTTAAGATCCCAACTATCATTGACTACTTACACCTGCATCCTAGTGAGTTCAGGACAACTTACAGCATCTTTTGGTGGTGCCGCCACCGGAGAAGACCGTGCCGCGGGGGTTGGGGTCGGCGCAGCCGGAGAAGCTGGTGCCGCCGCCAGGGAAATCAGTGCCGAGCCAGATGGTGCTTCCAGCGGAGAAGAAAGTACCGCGAGAGATGGAACCGACGCTGCCAAAGGGTAAGAAACGGATGTACTCGTAGATCCTTCTCTAGTCACGATCTGGATAGAAGAGACTGGACGTCCATCAAGCTGCTGGAGGATGCGGTGGATCAAATCGGCTGAGTTCAGGAAATATCGGTGATGTTCATCTGTGTCGGCGAAGCAGCTGCCGGTGGAAGGAGGAGGCGAGCCGTTCATGGCAGTCATTAGTGTAAAAGAGGAGAAGTGGGTGGGAGTATGGGTGGGAGAGAGAGGGTTCGGGACTGAAGTAATTGTAGTCTGCTCTCTCTTTTTTACAAGCATGCGTCCTCAGGCTGATATTTTTTTTAGATACGTACTCAGGCTGCTTTGTCAAACCAGGGCCTCAATGAAGCTAATAGCACGCTATAGCATATCTAGAGGGTCCACGCTTAGTAATTTTGCTCGCTGTGGCGCTATTTGCGAAACAGCATGCTATATCGCCCTAAAACTTCATATCGTTAGCGCGCTATTTTTTTCAGGCAAGTTGCTTTCACTTTTTCGTGGTGATGAACTAATCTGTTGGTTCCACTTCTAAATCAGAAAATAATATCGCTAATGCTAATTTTTTTAATAAATAATTTATACTATGTTGTTGCCTTGTGAAATGTTGATGTTAGCCTTCTAATATACTTGAGATCTATTTCTATATGTGGTTATGTATGTATGATTCAGTCACTTTTGGACTATATATATCTATTCGTTCTAGTAAAATTATTTATTTTTAGGCTATATTTAGTATTATTTTGAAAATGCTATTTAAAATATACCACACTATTACCACGATATAGCGTCCATATCGTTTGAAGGTGGCTGCCGCTAATTCATTTAGCACGCTATTTTAAACCTTGGTTAAGACGCGTTTGGCGGCCTGCATCCAGGCTGGTGGGGAAATACCGTACCCAAGTGCTTAAAAGATTGCATCTTTTAGCTGGAAAACATTAGGGCATGTCCAACACAGGCGCTACTGCAAGGGCGCTAGGAATTATTTCCTCGTCGTTTGGCGGTTGGAGAGGCTAATCCCAGCGGTAGTCCTAGCGTCGACGCAAAAGAAAGCAGGGGCGTGAAACTCTTTTCACCTGTCCTAGCTAAAGCACCGGAACCAACAGGAAGTCAGTCTGTCATCAGCAATTAGCGCTGCAAGGAGAGTACCTGGAGGATTTTACAATCTTTTGACATTCATTTGTTCTCTATTAGCGCCATATAGTATATAGCATTGTAATGCCCTTATACTCCTCTCAACATTAAAAAAAAGGTGTGCATATACTAATAACAGTTGCTGAAATGAAACTAAAAATAAACAGACATGCACGGTTTACGAAGGATGGAAATACAGAGTTCATCACCATCCGTTTTAAATTATAAGATTAGATTACTTCAATGTGGGTTTACATACGCACTAAAATGAGTAAACAGACACACTGAAATGGGTCCAGGTATATAAGATTCAGAAAAAAGGAAGAGCATCTTAAGATACAGAACAGGTTACTAAATTGTTCAAACATATCGTACAAAAAAGATTATTTGCTCCAGAAAGATTCATGGCTCAGTTTAGGGTTGCATCAACATGCGGATATTTTTCAGACTAGGCTTAAACCACATTGTCGCCTGTCGGGGAAATCCCCAACCATCTTCTGGAAGGGTGATAACTCCCATGAGCTCATTTTCCCCTTGCTGCAGGTTACAACGACAAATACAACTAAATGCTGGTTCCCGAAATGCATAGTACGCGATGTACACACAATTTGACCTCATGAATGGAGTCAATGTTCCATCAGGAGCATTGCCATCATTTATCTTCAGGTTCAATGGATAATTCAGTCCAATGAACAGAGAGTGTGTGCCAAGGCTGTCAACTCGACTCCAATTGGGTCCAATCAGGGATAGATCTTTCTCAAAAACATGTATGACAGGGGCAGGACACTCCCGCAGGATAAGGCCATTACCATGATGCAGAACTTCTGCTGGCTCAAGGTGATCATTGCTACGTATATACCGATCTTCATGGATGATCATCAAGCGCTTGCCATCGGCTGATCGAGCTAAAAACCATCTGCCAGATGGTTCCTTCATCGGTGATGGGATCACGAATGGCGGGGCAAGGTGTGCATCTGCATTGTAAACGGAG
Source organism: Lolium multiflorum (assembly GCA_030979885.1). NCBI lineage: Eukaryota > Viridiplantae > Streptophyta > Magnoliopsida > Poales > Poaceae > Lolium > Lolium multiflorum. The sequence continues at coordinate 114,460,150 of CM061751.1, read as the reverse complement.
ACAACAAAAAATAGTGTTTGAATGGCTCGGGAAGACAATAATACCAGTAGCTGCAACTTCACATTTGTAGGATCAAATGGAGGATGCAGTCATTATACTTGTATAAAATCTCGAAGAAATAAAATTGTTCCCATTTGAGATGTATGTTAATTACACTCATATTCATTGATGGTAGATACATGTCTCAACCTTATCTGATCCATGATTGTAATGCTTTGAGTACATCGAATATTGAAATAAATTGAAAGTTTGCATGCATCAATTGATGAAGAGGCCAGGGCTAAGCTCCTTATTCATATTCTGACAAGAGCATGCAGTAACTAATTCAGGAATGCATTCATATACTGCAATAATCTGGTTTGGGTTGACAGATTAGTGCACAGCATATACTACTGTAATTCGTTTGTAGCAATGGTTCAGTCAGGTTAGGATAATTTAATGGTGCACAGTCATTTGAAAGGTGAAAAAAAGTCTTAGTGAGCAATTAGTTATTTCAGTTACAATATATCATGAATGGGCTTGATATTAAAATTTATTGCGAAGTATATCATATGGATTGAAGAATTACCAGCCTGTGATTGATCCCAGCAATATGTGGTGCCGGTCCACCCATCCACCGCAACAATAAAGCCGTTGTGCTCGATGGCATCACTGTAATCTACACCCCAACTAGCAAGAGAGAATAACCTCCACTCCTGGCTACCATTAGCCAGGTAAGCGAGTCCAGAATTGAATAGAGCGATGAGCTTGTAATCTGAGTAATGTCCAGCTTTTGTGGGCACTTCGCAAATTACAATCTTCAACAAAAACATGGCACGCCCATACGTCATGTACCTTTCAGGAGGCAAGTCGGGGAAGCCAATCCATTCCTCCCGAAAAATGTTGCAAGTTTCCGACGATGGTAGGGAGATTTCTTGGTGCGTGTAGATGTTCGCGAGGAACCAGTTCCCACCACTGTCCACGCCGGCGATCCAGTCGCCATTCATGCCAACCCAGAATCTATTGTCCATGAACGGCAGGATGGCTGTGCGCCGAGGATGGTCGAGGGGCACAACGTGGTACACCGTGTGGTGCGCACTACTATCATCATAGTGCCAATGGGCAGAATCGGGCATCAGCAAGCAGGGTCCATCCCAATGGTGTAGATTCATGTTGTCGGCGACATGGCGGCACAGCGTTTTGGAGCATGCGGCCAGCCGGACGTCGACTGTAACGTCCAGACTCTGGGCAATGAGATTGAACAGCTCGGCGGGGAGCTTCCCCCAGTCGCCATCCAGCTGGTCGTCGTTCGATGCCGCCATGGAGACGAGATGGATTTAAAAGGGCGGATGCAAGTATGTGTGATTGGAGTTTTGTAGGAGAGTCGAGCGGGAAGGAGGAGTGCTGCGGTTCTGCGGAGGGGTGAGGAGAGAAAGCTATGCAAATGGGAGATCTAGAGGATGAAAAAACTTCTAGCAGCGGTTGGCGAGTGGAGAACGATGATGGAAGTGGAGAGCCAAGGATGGAAACGATGGACATGAAGAGTAGGAGTGGATATGACTTTTTTTATTCTTCAGCAGCTGCATCGAGGCGCCGAGTAAAACTTCGGCTAGGATAGCACGCCACTACGTCCTGGTGCAGTTACTGTCCCGTCAAATCAGTTTGACCACAGAAATGGTTTCTTTATTACAGTATAACTTAATTTTTTCGAACAATATATACTAGTACTCCATTTAATATAATCACTCCGATTCATATTACTTGTCAAATGATATGGATGAATCTAGAACTAAAATGTGTCTAGATATATCTATATTATAGTCAACTAATATGAATCCGAGTTTGTTTGGTTCAAAGGATTTCTAAAGGTATCTTGTACGGAGTAGGATTTTTACACATAGGGATTTTTCCTATAGAGCTTGCTTGATTCAAAGGATTGAGAACCCTCCAAAATACCTATGGATTGCTTTCTCTACAATCCTATCTCTCGGTAATATTGCTATGTGTCTATAACAACTATGAAATGAACTCAATCTCAATAGAAATTTCCTTTGTCTTTCCTAATCAAACAACTAGTTATTTTATGTCTTCGTTTACAAATTAAGATAATTTTTAGGTTATAGGTAATCGTCGAGCTTATGTGATCATCTTTTATGATCAAACTTACTTGATCAGCCGCGGAGGCGCAAAGGAGCAGTGGTGTGCATTAATACGGCCGCATGGGGAAGGCACAGCTAGCGACGATGAGACGTATCGCCAGCATTGGCCTAGGGAACCGTCGCCACCATTAATAAAAGCTATCCCTTTGGGCACCATGTCTCCCACTACTCGTGTCACGCGCGCATGGCTGGGGAAGCCGGACAGAAAACATGACAACCAGGGGGAAAATGAATAAAAATAATACAAAGTCGAAAATATTTCGAAAAATAAACTTTGTACTTCGTAAGAAACTCCATGCGTTTAGCAAATGCGAAGGCAATATGTAGAAACACGTCTAGACCACGTCTAGAACCACTTCCCAAAGCTTAAGGATTATATTGATTTTTAGAAAGTCAAACTATGTTAAGTTTGACTAAGTTTTTACCAAAAGCATTAATATGCAAGATACAAAATCAACATTATTAGATAGAAAATAAATTATATTTTCATATGGTGTCTACAAAATATTATATGTGCTGATAGATTCTTCTAAGAGTTTGGTCGAACTTTACTTGGTTTGACTTTTCAAGAAAAATATACAAAGCTTTAAGCATTGGAACGGAGGTATTTTTCGAAGCACCTACTTGTCTTTAGAAGACAAAAGAAAACATGGAGTAAGGTTGTTTTTTGTGCAAAAGTTTACGTCAAAATCTGGTTATTTGTGTAAAAAGAATCTCAAATTGTGTTATGTGCAAAAACTGCACCAAGAAGTGGTGGTATGTGCAATTTCCTCCATCACACAAAAGGCAAGCCATTGATACATATATAATTGTGAATAATTACAAAAGTAGTAGGCAGCTAATAAGCGCACATGATTAAACTGCTATGCGAGATCTTCAGCCACCAGAAGTCGTTCCCGCGCCTCTCTAGCATTGAAAATCACGCGTTCTGCGACTTCCATCAAAGAGACAAGCTGAGCTTTGATCCGTTCTCCCAGATGAATGGCCTCGTCACAACTCCTACGAGCACAGGCCGTGATCTCATCCACTTCTAGGAAAGACACCGCCTGCCTGTACCGAAATATCTTGATCCCTAACTCTCTGTTCTCCTCCCGCATGCTGGCAAGATCCAACTTCATCCTCCGACAAGATAAGCAAGGGGAGTGATCCTGCCAAAGGTAACAACAAACATATCGAGCGTTACCGGCAAACGAAGGGCACAAATTGGCTGATTAACGAATATGGTCACTAACATGTAGGACAGACTTAAGTGGTGTCTACATGTCAGTGACTCGAAGTACCCAAAAACCAGCAACCCAAAGTCAGCTAGTAATATTAACCTCCGTCTTCAGCTCCTTCATCCTCTTGAACGGCGGGGAAGCTGGCAACTTATCTTCTTCTACGACCTCTCGCTGGAACCTGACGTCGAAGGATGAGAGATCCTGCGAACGGATGTGCTGCGCCTGCGCGTGCGATTCCCCAGGGCGCTTCTGGCGTAACTCGGAGTTCTCCGCGCCGAGATGCGGAAGTTCCGCTCCCGGGGCCTTGTTGACCCTAAGCCGAGATAGCTCATGTGTAAGCCGACGAAAAATGTTCAAAATGTTACAGATCAGGCATATCATTACCAGTGCAAACGAGGTAAGTGAATCTCCGGGATCTCGCCCAAAGACCGCGGTTGGTCCAATGCCACCACATCTTCTCCGAGATTGACTAACTCCTTTACATCATCTTCTCCGACATTGACTATCTCCTTTACATCATCTTCTGCTCCGAGCTTGACCATCTCCTTTACATCATCTTCTCCTGCGAGCTTGATCATCTGCCTCACATCATCTTCTCCGGCGATATCGACCCTCTCCTGCGGAAGATAACAGATATAAGTCCGAGTATTACCAGCAAAACGAAGGTAATTAAAAGAGGCGTAGTAACCCTTGTGTCCTGGCCAATCAACGGCGGGGACGCTGAGCCCGCATCGTCTCCTCCGAGATCTCCCTTCGCAGGCAGGATTGTTAGAGACAGTGTACTTCTGGTAGTAGTATTTATGCGTGGGGCGCCAGGGGGTCGAGAAGCTAGGACTGCATCTTCTCCTCCGAGCTCTTCCTTGGTAGACATGACAAATGAAACGAGGTGTGGGGGGCGTAAAAGGTATAAAATGGCGGACGGCCGCCCCGCCTCGGCCCTCCAAGGCTTAATTTTTTTGCCTTACTAAACTAAAAACCCTATTTTGCGTCTCACACGGACTGCCCTCAGAGGGCTGCAGGGTCCCATATGCGTGCAGGTCCCACACTTTAGGTAGGCAAACTTCCAACAATCTTCTTTGTCAAGTGAAGACACGTCGTCAAGACTCTCTCTCTCTCTCCCCCCTTTTGTCATTGAAAAAAAAAGAATATTAGACGGGCGCGTAGCCTGCACTGCAGGGGGGCGATTTTGACAAAAGTAATCCTTTTGGCGAAGAAAAACACAGAAAGCCACACAAAAAGGTTAGTCCAGTGAAATAGATTGCTCAGAGGGTCAGTCCGTAATTTTCTTTGCCAAAAGGGTTATTTCTGTCAAAATCGCCGCACTGCAGGTTTGCAGCACTGAAAAACCTTGCGTGCCAGTCAACATCACTTCCCGGATAGGGGGAAAATATCTAGTGATACCATCCCTTACATGATACCATGATACCACTTCATAATATTTGAATTCTAAGTGTCGAAAAATTTAGAAAAAAAACCTTGTGATGCTACCCTAAATTTGTGGGACCCCAAAAAACTTGCAAATCAAGCCAAAGAAACACGATCTTGTCCCCTACCCCCCCCCATGATTTTGACCTAAATTTGAAATCAAGCCAAAGGTGGTTCAAAAACAGCAATCGGAAATCATGGATTGTTCATCATTTTTCTATATAGCTAGGGAAAATAGCAGACATGCCATACCAATGTTTTAGAAAAGAGCCCTTCAAAAAAGTGTGGCAACATATATGTTGGAATTCGACCATCTTAATTTCTTCCCACGTGTGAGCTTTGGTACTACTACTACACAAGAACCATGTCAAACTTTTGAATCATGGCCCATTTTATGTATATATTTGCAACTTTTCATGCACGCATGAAAACTTTGCAAAATATGTGCATTTTGGGTTGTCGCACATAAATGTGTGTTTACTTGTCTGCCACCAATTAATCCAATTCTCATTTGTGGGGAAACATGACACGAGATGGCCATTTCCAAAGTTTCATGAATTATCTCAAAGTGAATCCATATATGTACAATTTTTGGGGGCTAAATTTCATGTTTTAAACCTAGCTAGTATTTGACCAAGATTCAAATGGGCATAAAATTCAAAAAAAAACAGAAAAATGAAAAACCAAAGCACATAGCCTTCTTATGTCATATAGTAAGAATTCAAGTTGATAAACAAGGTCTAGACATATTCAAACTAGAAAAATCATGTATCTACCCCTAACACTCTAAACTCTGTCTTATGAAGTCAAGCATGAAGAGAAGTGGTTTTGGGTTTCAAACATGGAAATTTCAAAAACCTCCCAAAAGCTTCATTTTAGAGTGACTAAGAAGGATCCATGCTTACCTTTTAATTTTTAGATTTTAAACTTGTTTAAATCTTTGTGAAACCTAGGATTTGACCAAGATTCAAATGGGCATAAAAAATCAGGAAAAAGCCAAAAGAATGATAAACCAAAGCACATAGCATTCTTATGTCATACAGTAAGCATTCAAGTTGATTAACAAGGTCTAGACATATTCAAACTAGAAAATCATGTATATATCTGTCCCTAACCTTAAACTCTGTCTTATATATGAAGTCAATCATGAAGAGAAGTGGTTTGGGTTTCAAACATGAAAATTTCAAGAACATCCCAAAAGCCGCTTCATTTTAGAGTGACTAAGAAGGATCCAGGCTTACCTTTTCATTTTCATATTATATACTTGTTTAAATCCAGGTCAAACATAGGATTTGACCAAGATTCAAATGGGCATAAAATAAAAAAATAGAAGAATGAAAAACAAAAGCACATAGTCTTCGTATGTCATATAATAAGCTTTCAAGTTGATAAACAAGGTTTAGACATGTTCAAACCAGACAAATCATGTATCTAGCCCCTAACCATAAACTCGGTCGATCTTATGAAGTCTAGCATGAAGAGAAGTCGTATTGGTTTAAAACATGAAAATTTCAAGAACCTCCCAAAATCTTCAAATGGGCATAAAATTCAAAAAAACCAGAAAAATGAAAAACCAAAGCACATAGCCTTCTTATGTCATATAGTAAGAATTCAAGTTGATAAACAAGGTCTAGACATATTCAAACTAGACAAATCATGTATCTACCCCTAACACTCTAAACTCTGTCTTATGAAGTCAAGCATGAAGAGAAGTGGTTTTTGGGTTTCAAACATGGAAATTTCAAAAACCTCCCAAAAGCTTCATTTTAGAGTGACTAAGAAGGATCCATGCTTACCTTTTAATTTTTAGATTTTAAACTTGTTTAAATCTTTGTGAAACCTAGGATTTGACCAAGATTCAAATGGGCATAAAAATTCAGGAAAAAACCAAAAGATTGATAAACCAAAGCACATAGCATTCTTATGTCATACAGTAAGCATTCAAGTTGATTAACAAAGGTCTAGACATATTCAAACTAGAAAATCATGTATATATCTGTCCCTAACCTTAAACTCTGTCTTATATATGAAGTCAATCATGAAGAGAAGTGGTTTGGGTTTCAAACATGAAAATTTCAAGAACATCCCAAAAGCCGCTTCATTTTAGAGTGACTAAGAAGGATCCATGCTTACCTTTTCGTTTTCATATTATATACTTGTTTAAATCCAGGTCAAACATAGGATTTGACCAAGATTCAAATGGGCATAAAATAAAATAAAATAGAAGAATGAAAAACAAAAGCACATAGTCTTCGTATGTCATATATATAGTAAGCTTTCAAGTTGATAAACAAGGTTTAGACATGTTCAAACCAGACAAATCATGTATCTACCCCCTAACCATAAACTCGATCGATCTTATGAAGTCTAGCCTGAAGAGAAGTCGTATTGGTTTCAAACATGAAAATTTCAAGAACCTCCCAAAATCTTCAAATGGGCATAATATTCAAAAAAACCAGAAAAATGAAAAACCAAAGCACATAGCCTTCTTATGTCATATAGTAAGAATTCAAGTTGATAAACAAGGTCTAGACATATTCAAACTAGACAAATCATGTATCTACCCCTAACACTCTAAACTCTGTCTTATGAAGTCAAGCATGAAGAGAAGTGGTTTTGGGTTTCAAACATGGAAATTTCAAAAACCTCCCAAAAGCTTCATTTTAGAGTGACTAAGAAGGATCCATGCTTACCTTTTAATTTTCAGATTTTAAACTTGTTTAAATCTTTGTGAAACCTAGGATTTGACCAAGATTCAAATGGGCATAAAAATTCAGGAAAAAACCAAAAGAATGATAAACCAAAGCACATAGCATTCTTATGTCATATAGTAAGCATTCAAGTTGATAAATAAGGTCTAGACATATTCAAACTAGAAAATCATGTATATATCTGCCCCTAACCCTAAACTCTGTCTTATATATGAAGCAATCATGAAGAGAAGTGGTTTTGGGTTTCAAACATGAAAATTTCAAGAACATCCCAAAAGTCGCTTCATTTTAGAGTGACTAAGAAGGATCCAGGCTTACCTTTTCGTTTTCATATTTTATACTTGTTTAAATCCAGGTCAAACATAGGATTTGACCAAGATTCAAATGGGCATAAAATAAAAAAATAGAAGAATGAAAAACAAAAGCACATAGTCTTCTTATGTCATATAGTAAGCCTTGCAAGTTGGTAAACAAGGTTTAGACATGTTCAAACCAGACAAATCATGTATCTAGCCCCTAACCATAAACTCGGTCGATCTTATGAAGTCTAGCATGAAGAGAAGTCGTATTGGTTTCAAACATGAAAATTTCAAGAACCACCCAAAATCTTCAAATGGGCATATAACATTCAAAAAACTAGAAAAATGAAAAACCAAAGCACATATATAGCCTTCTTATGTCATATAGTAAGCATTCAAGTTGATAAACAAGCATGTCTAGACATATTCAAACCCGACAAATCATGTATCTACCCCCTAACCCTAAACTCTGCATGTCTTATGAAGTCAACCATGAAGAGAAGTGGTTTTTGGGTTTCAAACATTGAGATTTCAAGAACCCCCCAAAAGCTTCATTTTAGAATGACTAGCTAGGAAGGATCCAGGCTTACCTTTTCATTTTCATGTTATAGACTTGTTTAAATCTTGGTCAAACCTAGGATTTGACCAAGATTCAAATGGGCATAAACATTCAAAAAAATCAAAAACCAAAGCTAGCACATATAGTCTTCTTATGTCATATAGTAAGAATTGAAGTTGATAAACAAGGTCTAGACATATTCAAACTAGACAAATCATGTATCTACCCCCTAAAGCCCTAAACTAGCTTTGTCTTATGAAGTCAAGCATGAAGAGAAGTGTTTTTGGGTTTCAGACATGGAAATTTTGAAAACCTCCCAAAAACTTCATCTTAGAGTGACAAAGAAGGATCCAAGCTTACCTTTTCATTTTCATGTTTTAAGCTTGTTTAAATATTGGTCAAGCCTAGGATTTGACCAAGATTCAAATGGGCATAAAAATTCTGGAAAAATAAAAAAAAACCAAAGCACATAGTCTTCTTACGTCATATATATCTATAGTAAGCATATTCAAGTAGATAAACAAGGTATAGACATGTTCAAAACAGACAAATCCTGTATCTACCCCCTAACCCTAAACTCGGTCTTATGATGCCTAGCATGAAGAGAAGTCGTTTTGGGTTTCAAACGTTTAAGCCAAAAGCCCCATTTCATATATTTCAAATTTGGTTCAAATTTGAAAGACATACAAGTTATAGCACACATAGTGCATACATGTTCACACATTCTGCACTAGATGCTAATTAACCCTATAGTTTGAGGCCATTTGGATGAGGTCGAAAAAATCTTGGATTAGAAATGGGGTTGTTCGAACCCCGTAGTTGGATTTTTTATGAACTTGATCTGTAGTACTGGGCAAAACCCTAGTTTAACGTATTTAATTATAGATTCGTAGGTTGATTTTTCTACCTTTTTATTATTATTACTATGCAGCACATGTGTGTTTGCCCGTCGAGTGAAACTCGGAGGAAGAGGGATCACTCGGAAGGAGAGAAGAAGGGAGAGCATTATGGTGTCTCCCCTTTTTCGGGTGATGATGTTGACTTTTGTGCAGGGTTTGTCAGTGAGCAGGAGGTGCGAGCGAGCGAGCGAGCGAGCGAGTCGAGCGAGGCCGAGAATGAGAGAGATTTGTTTTTTTTTGTGAGAGGGACAACCGAAGGATCCAGAAGGACCCACAGATTTCCAAAACGCATCCTGATGCGTCTTCTCTTGACAAAGAAGATGGCTTGGAGTTTGCGTACCTACTGCACTTGACTTGTGCTCACTGAAGTGTGGGACCTCACGCATGGGCGCCACACGTAAGTGACAGACCTGTTGGCAATGTTGGTGTAAAAACACGGTTGATTATTATAGTGCATTAGAACAAAGTTTCCTATGGATTCAACGGCAGGAAATCCAAGTTAACTCATTTACATGACATTATTTTTTCCATGAAGCAAAGTTAACACATCTATCAATTGGTACATTTTGGAGTGACTAAGAAGGATCCATGCTTATTCGTTTTCACGTGTTAAATTTGTTTAAATCTTGCTCAAACCTAGGATTTCACCAAGATTGAAATGGGCATGAAAATTCAAAAAAAAATGAAATACCAATGCACATAGTCTTCTTCTGTCATATAGTAAGCATTCAAGATGATAAACAAGGTCTAGACATATTCAAACCAGGCAAATCATGTATCTACTCCCTAACGACCCTAAACTCCGTCTTATGAAGTAAGGCATGAAGAGAAGTGGTTTTGGGTTTCAAACATGCAAATTTCAAAAACCCCCCAAAAGCTTCATTTTAGAGTGACTAAGAAGGATCGAGGCTTACCTTTTCATTTTCATGTTTTAAACTTGTTTAAATCTTGGTCAAACCTAGCTAGTATTTGACCAAGATTCAAATGGGCATGCATAAAATTCAAAAAAAAAACAGAAAAATGAAAAACCAAAGCACATAGCCTTCTTATGTCATATAGTAAGAATTCAAGTTGATAAACAAGGTCTAGACGTATTCAAACTAGACAAATCATGTATCTACCCCTAACACTCTAAACTCTGTCTTATGAAGTCAATTAAGCATGAAGAGAAGTGGTTTTGGGTTTCAAACATGGAAATTTCAAAAACCTCCCAAAAGCTTCATTTTAGAGTGACTAAGAAGGATCCATGCTTACCTTTTAATTTTCAGATTTTAAACTTGTTTAAATCTTTGTGAAACCTAGGATTTGACCAAGATTCAAATGGGCATAAAAATTCAGGAAAAAACCAAAAGATTGATAAACCAAAGCACATAGCATTCTTATGTCATACAGTAAGCATTCAAGTTGATTAACAAGGTCTAGACATATTCAAACTAGAAAATCATGTATATATCTGTCCCTAACCTTAAACTCTGTCTTATATATGAAGTCAATCATGAAGAGAAGTGGTTTGGGTTTCAAACATGAAAAATTTCAAGAACATCCCAAAAGCCGCTTCATTTTAGAGTGACTAAGAAGGATCCATGCTTACCTTTTCGTTTTCATATTATATACTTGTTTAAATCCAGGTCAAACATAGGATTTGACCAAGATTCAAATGGGCATAAAATAAAATAAAATAGAAGAATGAAAAACAAAAGCACATAGTCTTCGTATGTCATATATATAGTAAGCTTTCAAGTTGATAAACAAGGTTTAGACATGTTCAAACCAGACAAATCATGTATCTACCCCCTAACCATAAACTCGATCGATCTTATGAAGTCTAGCCTGAAGAGAAGTCGTATTGGTTTCAAACATGAAAATTTCAAGAACCTCCCAAAATCTTCAAATGGGCATAATATTCAAAAAAACCAGAAAAATGAAAAACCAAAGCACATAGCCTTCTTATGTCATATAGTAAGAATTCAAGTTGATAAACAAGGTCTAGACATATTCAAACTAGACAAATCATGTATCTACCCCTAACACTCTAAACTCTGTCTTATGAAGTCAAGCATGAAGAGAAGTGGTTTTTGGGTTTCAAACATGGAAATTTCAAAAACCTCCCAAAAGCTTCATTTTAGAGTGACTAAGAAGGATCCATGCTTACCTTTTAATTTTCAGATTTTAAACTTGTTTAAATCTTTGTGAAACCTAGGATTTGACCAAGATTCAAATGGGCATAAAAATTCAGGAAAAAACCAAAAGAATGATAAACCAAAGCACATAGCATTCTTATGTCATATAGTAAGCATTCAAGTTGATAAATAAGGTCTAGACATATTCAAACTAGAAAATCATGTATATATCTGCCCCTAACCCTAAACTCTGTCTTATATATGAAGCAATCATGAAGAGAAGTGGTTTTGGGTTTCAAACATGAAAATTTCAAGAACATCCCAAAAGTCGCTTCATTTTAGAGTGACTAAGAAGGATCCAGGCTTACCTTTTCGTTTTCATATTTTATACTTGTTTAAATCCAGGTCAAACATAGGATTTGACCAAGATTCAAATGGGCATAAAATAAAAAAAAATAGAAGAATGAAAAACAAAAGCACATAGTCTTCTTATGTCATATAGTAAGCCTTGCAAGTTGGTAAACAAGGTTTAGACATGTTCAAACCAGACAAATCATGTATCTAGCCCCTAACCATAAACTCGGTCGATCTTATGAAGTCTAGCATGAAGAGAAGTCGTATTGGTTTCAAACATGAAAATTTCAAGAACCACCCAAAATCTTCAAATGGGCATATAACATTCAAAAAACTAGAAAAATGAAAAACCAAAGCACATATATATCCTTCTTATGTCATATAGTAAGCATTCAAGTTGATAAACAAGCATGTCTAGACATATTCAAACCCGACAAATCATGTATCTAGCTACCCCCTAACCCTAAACTCTGCATGTCTTATGAAGTCAACCATGAAGAGAAGTGGTTTTGGGTTTCAAACATTGAGATTTCAAGAACCCCCCCAAAAGCTTCATTTTAGAATGACTAGCTAGGAAGGATCCAGGCTTACCTTTTCATTTTCATGTTATAGACTTGTTTAAATCTTGGTCAAACCTAGGATTTGACCAAGATTCAAATGGGCATAAACATTCAAAAAAATCAAAAAATCAAAAACCAAAGCTAGCACATATAGTCTTCTTATGTCATATAGTAAGAATTGAAGTTGATAAACAAGGTCTAGACATATTCAAACTAGACAAATCATGTATCTACCCCCTAAAGCCCTAAACTAGCTTTGTCTTATGAAGTCAAGCATGAAGAGAAGTGTTTTTGGGTTTCAGACATGGAAATTTTGAAAACCTCCCAAAAACTTCATCTTAGAGTGACAAAGAAGGATCCAAGCTTACCTTTTCATTTTCATGTTTTAAGCTTGTTTAAATATTGGTCAAGCCTAGGATTTGACCAAGATTCAAATGGGCATAAAAATTCTGGAAAAATAAAAAAAAACCAAAGCACATAGTCTTCTTACGTCATATATATCTATAGTAAGCATATTCAAGTAGATAAACAAGGTATAGACATGTTCAAAACAGACAAATCCTGTATCTACCCCCTAACCCTAAACTCGGTCTTATGATGCCTAGCATGAAGAGAAGTCGTTTTGGGTTTCAAACGTTTAAGCCAAAAGCCCCATTTCATATATTTCAAATTTGGTTCAAATTTGAAAGACATACAAGTTATAGCACACATAGTGCATACATGTTCACACATTCTGCACTAGATGCTAATTAACCCTATAGTTTGAGGCCATTTGGATGAGGTCGAAAAAAATCTTGGATTAGAAATGGGGTTGTTCGAACCCCGTAGTTGGATTTTTTATGAACTTGATCTGTAGTACTGGGCAAAACCCTAGTTTAACGTATTTAATTATAGATTCGTAGGTTGATTTTTCTACCTTTTTATTATTATTACTATGCAGCACATGTGTGTTTGCCCGTCGAGTGAAACTCGGAGGAAGAGGGATCACTCGGAAGGAGAGAAGAAGGGAGAGCATTATGGTGTCTCCCCTTTTTCGGGTGATGATGTTGACTTTTGTGCAGGGTTTGTCAGTGAGCAGGAGGTGCGAGCGAGCGAGCGAGTCGAGCGAGGCCGAGAATGAGAGAGATTTGTTTTTTTTTTTGTGAGAGGGACAACCGAAGGATCCAGAAGGACCCACAGATTTCCAAAACGCATCCTGATGCGTCTTCTCTTGACAAAGAAGATGGCTTGGAGTTTGCGTACCTACTGCACTTGACTTGTGCTCACTGAAGTGTGGGACCTCACGCATGGGCGCCACACGTAAGTGACAGACCTGTTGGCAATGTTGGTGTAAAAACACGGTTGATTATTATAGTGCATTAGAACAAAGTTTCCTATGGATTCAACGGCAGGAAATCCAAGTTAACTCATTTACATGACATTATTTTTTCCATGAAGCAAAGTTAACACATCTATCAATTGGTACATTTTGGAGTGACTAAGAAGGATCCATGCTTATTCGTTTTCACGTGTTAAATTTGTTTAAATCTTGCTCAAACCTAGGATTTCACCAAGATTGAAATGGGCATGAAAATTCAAAAAAAAATGAAATACCAATGCACATAGTCTTCTTCTGTCATATAGTAAGCATTCAAGATGATAAACAAGGTCTAGACATATTCAAACCAGGCAAATCATGTATCTACTCCCTAACGACCCTAAACTCCGTCTTATGAAGTAAGGCATGAAGAGAAGTGGTTTTGGGTTTCAAACATGCAAATTTCAAAAACCCCCCAAAAGCTTCATTTTAGAGTGACTAAGAAGGATCGAGGCTTACCTTTTCATTTTCATGTTTTAAACTTGTTTAAATCTTGGTCAAACCTAGCTAGTATTTGACCAAGATTCAAATGGGCATGCATAAAATTCAAAAAAAATCAGAAAAATGAAAAACCAAAGCACATAGCCTTCTTATGTCATATAGTAAGAATTCAAGTTGATAAACAAGGTCTAGACGTATTCAAACTAGACAAATCATGTATCTACCCCTAACACTCTAAACTCTGTCTTATGAAGTCAATTAAGCATGAAGAGAAGTGGTTTTGGGTTTCAAACATGGAAATTTCAAAAACCTCCCAAAAGCTTCATTTTAGAGTGACTAAGAAGGATCCATGCTTACCTTTTAATTTTCAGATTTTAAACTTGTTTAAATCTTTGTGAAACCTAGGATTTGACCAAGATTCAAATGGGCATAAAAATTCAGGAAAAAACCAAAAGATTGATAAACCAAAGCACATAGCATTCTTATGTTATACAGTAAGCATTCAAGTTGATTAACAAGGTCTAGACATATTCAAACTAGAAAATCATGTATATATCTGTCCCTAACCTTAAACTCTGTCTTATATATGAAATCAATCATGAAGAGAAGTGGTTTGGGTTTCAAACATGAAAATTTCAAGAACATCCCAAAAGCCGCTTCATTTTAGAGTGACTAAGAAGGATCCATGCTTACCTTTTCGTTTTCATATTATATACTTGTTTAAATCCAGGTCAAACATAGGATTTGACCAAGATTCAAATGGGCATAAAATAAAATAAAATAGAAGAATGAAAAACAAAAGCACATAGTCTTCGTATGTCATATATATAGTAAGCTTTCAAGTTGATAAACAAGGTTTAGACATGTTCAAACCAGACAAATCATGTATCTACCCCCTAACCATAAACTCGATCGATCTTATGAAGTCTAGCCTGAAGAGAAGTCGTATTGGTTTCAAACATGAAAATTTCAAGAACCTCCCAAAATCTTCAAATGGGCATAATATTCAAAAAAACCAGAAAAATGAAAAACCAAAGCACATAGCCTTCTTATGTCATATAGTAAGAATTCAAGTTGATAAACAAGGTCTAGACATATTCAAACTAGACAAATCATGTATCTACCCCTAACACTCTAAACTCTGTCTTATGAAGTCAAGCATGAAGAGAAGTGGTTTTGGGTTTCAAACATGGAAATTTCAAAAACCTCCCAAAAGCTTCATTTTAGAGTGACTAAGAAGGATCCATGCTTACCTTTTAATTTTCAGATTTTAAACTTGTTTAAATCTTTGTGAAACCTAGGATTTGACCAAGATTCAAATGGGCATAAAAATTTAGGAAAAAACCAAAAGAATGATAAACCAAAGCACATAGCATTCTTATGTCATATAGTAAGCATTCAAGTTGATAAATAAGGTCTAGACATATTCAAACTAGAAAATCATGTATATATCTGCCCCTAACCCTAAACTCTGTCTTATATATGAAGCAATCATGAAGAGAAGTGGTTTTGGGTTTCAAACATGAAAATTTCAAGAACATCCCAAAAGTCGCTTCATTTTAGAGTGACTAAGAAGGATCCAGGCTTACCTTTTCGTTTTCACATTTTATACTTGTTTAAATCCAGGTCAAACATAGGATTTGACCAAGATTCAAATGGGCATAAAATAAAAAAAAATAGAAGAATGAAAAACAAAAGCACATAGTCTTCTTATGTCATATAGTAAGCCTTGCAAGTTGGTAAACAAGGTTTAGACATGTTCAAAACAGACAAATCATGTATCTAGCCCCTAACCCTAAACTCGGTCTTATGATGCCTAGCATGAAGAGAAGTCGTTTTGGGTTTCAAACGTTTAAGCCAAAAGCCCCATTTCATATATTTCAAATTTGGTTCAAATTTGAAAGACATACAAGTTATAGCACACATAGTGCATACATGTTCACACATTCTGCACTAGATGCTAATTAACCCTATAGTTTGAGGCCATTTGGATGAGGTCGAAAAAAATCTTGGATTAGAAATGGGGTTGTTCGAACCCCGTAGTTGGATTTTTTATGAACTTGATCTGTAGTACTGGGCAAAACCCTAGTTTAACGTATTTAATTATAGATTCGTAGGTTGATTTTTCTACCTTTTTATTATTATTACTATGCAGCACATGTGTGTTTGCCCGTCGAGTGAAACTCGGAGGAAGAGGGATCACTCGGAAGGAGAGAAGAAGGGAGAGCATTATGGTGTCTCCCCTTTTTCGGGTGATGATGTTGACTTTTGTGCAGGGTTTGTCAGTGAGCAGGAGGTGCGAGCGAGCGAGCGAGCGAGTCGAGCGAGGCCGAGAATGAGAGAGATTTGTTTTTTTTTGTGAGAGGGACAACCGAAGGATCCAGAAGGACCCACAGATTTCCAAAACGCATCCTGATGCGTCTTCTCTTGACAAAGAAGATGGCTTGGAGTTTGCGTACCTACTGCACTTGACTTGTGCTCACTGAAGTGTGGGACCTCACGCATGGGCGCCACACGTAAGTGACAGACCTGTTGGCAATGTTGGTGTAAAAACACGGTTGATTATTATAGTGCATTAGAACAAAGTTTCCTATGGATTCAACGGCAGGAAATCCAAGTTAACTCATTTACATGACATTATTTTTTCCATGAAGCAAAGTTAACACATCTATCAATTGGTACATTTTGGAGTGACTAAGAAGGATCCATGCTTATTCGTTTTCACGTGTTAAATTTGTTTAAATCTTGCTCAAACCTAGGATTTCACCAAGATTGAAATGGGCATGAAAATTCAAAAAAAAATGAAATACCAATGCACATAGTCTTCTTCTGTCATATAGTAAGCATTCAAGATGATAAACAAGGTCTAGACATATTCAAACCAGGCAAATCATGTATCTACTCCCTAACGACCCTAAACTCCGTCTTATGAAGTAAGGCATGAAGAGAAGTGGTTTTGGGTTTCAAACATGCAAATTTCAAAAACCCCCCAAAAGCTTCATTTTAGAGTGACTAAGAAGGATCGAGGCTTACCTTTTCATTTTCATGTTTTAAACTTGTTTAAATCTTGGTCAAACCTAGCTAGTATTTGACCAAGATTCAAATGGGCATGCATAAAATTCAAAAAAAAACAGAAAAATGAAAAACCAAAGCACATAGCCTTCTTATGTCATATAGTAAGAATTCAAGTTGATAAACAAGGTCTAGACGTATTCAAACTAGACAAATCATGTATCTACCCCTAACACTCTAAACTCTGTCTTATGAAGTCAATTAAGCATGAAGAGAAGTGGTTTTGGGTTTCAAACATGGAAATTTCAAAAACCTCCCAAAAGCTTCATTTTAGAGTGACTAAGAAGGATCCATGCTTACCTTTTAATTTTCAGATTTTAAACTTGTTTAAATCTTTGTGAAACCTAGGATTTGACCAAGATTCAAATGGGCATAAAAATTCAGGAAAAAACCAAAAGATTGATAAACCAAAGCACATAGCATTCTTATGTCATACAGTAAGCATTCAAGTTGATTAACAAGGTCTAGACATATTCAAACTAGAAAATCATGTATATATCTGTCCCTAACCTTAAACTCTGTCTTATATATGAAGTCAATCATGAAGAGAAGTGGTTTGGGTTTCAAACATGAAAAATTTCAAGAACATCCCAAAAGCCGCTTCATTTTAGAGTGACTAAGAAGGATCCATGCTTACCTTTTCGTTTTCATATTATATACTTGTTTAAATCCAGGTCAAACATAGGATTTGACCAAGATTCAAATGGGCATAAAATAAAATAAAATAGAAGAATGAAAAACAAAAGCACATAGTCTTCGTATGTCATATATATAGTAAGCTTTCAAGTTGATAAACAAGGTTTAGACATGTTCAAACCAGACAAATCATGTATCTACCCCCTAACCATAAACTCGATCGATCTTATGAAGTCTAGCCTGAAGAGAAGTCGTATTGGTTTCAAACATGAAAATTTCAAGAACCTCCCAAAATCTTCAAATGGGCATAATATTCAAAAAAACCAGAAAAATGAAAAACCAAAGCACATAGCCTTCTTATGTCATATAGTAAGAATTCAAGTTGATAAACAAGGTCTAGACATATTCAAACTAGACAAATCATGTATCTACCCCTAACACTCTAAACTCTGTCTTATGAAGTCAAGCATGAAGAGAAGTGGTTTTTGGGTTTCAAACATGGAAATATCAAAAACCTCCCAAAAGCTTCATTTTAGAGTGACTAAGAAGGATCCATGCTTACCTTTTAATTTTCAGATTTTAAACTTGTTTAAATCTTTGTGAAACCTAGGATTTGACCAAGATTCAAATGGGCATAAAAATTCAGGAAAAAACCAAAAGAATGATAAACCAAAGCACATAGCATTCTTATGTCATATAGTAAGCATTCAAGTTGATAAATAAGGTCTAGACATATTCAAACTAGAAAATCATGTATATATATATCTGCCCCTAACCCTAAACTCTGTCTTATATATGAAGCAATCATGAAGAGAAGTGGTTTTGGGTTTCAAACATGAAAATTTCAAGAACATCCCAAAAGTCGCTTCATTTTAGAGTGACTAAGAAGGATCCAGGCTTACCTTTTCGTTTTCATATTTTATACTTGTTTAAATCCAGGTCAAACATAGGATTTGACCAAGATTCAAATGGGCATAAAATAAAAAAAATAGAAGAATGAAAAACAAAAGCACATAGTCTTCTTATGTCATATAGTAAGCCTTGCAAGTTGGTAAACAAGGTTTAGACATGTTCAAACCAGACAAATCATGTATCTAGCCCCTAACCATAAACTCGGTCGATCTTATGAAGTCTAGCATGAAGAGAAGTCGTATTGGTTTCAAACATGAAAATTTCAAGAACCACCCAAAATCTTCAAATGGGCATATAACATTCAAAAAACTAGAAAAATGAAAAACCAAAGCACATATATATCCTTCTTATGTCATATAGTAAGCATTCAAGTTGATAAACAAGCATGTCTAGACATATTCAAACCCGACAAATCATGTATCTAGCTACCCCCTAACCCTAAACTCTGCATGTCTTATGAAGTCAACCATGAAGAGAAGTGGTTTTTGGGTTTCAAACATTGAGATTTCAAGAACCCCCCCAAAAGCTTCATTTTAGAATGACTAGCTAGGAAGGATCCAGGCTTACCTTTTCATTTTCATGTTATAGACTTGTTTAAATCTTGGTCAAACCTAGGATTTGACCAAGATTCAAATGGGCATAAACATTCAAAAAAATCAAAAAATCAAAAACCAAAGCTAGCACATATAGTCTTCTTATGTCATATATATAGTAAGAATTGAAGTTGATAAACAAGGTCTAGACATATTCAAACTAGACAAATCATGTATCTACCCCCTAAAGCCCTAAACTAGCTTTGTCTTATGAAGTCAAGCATGAAGAGAAGTGTTTTTGGGTTTCAGACATGGAAATTTTGAAAACCTCCCAAAAACTTCATCTTAGAGTGACAAAGAAGGATCCAAGCTTACCTTTTCATTTTCATGTTTTAAGCTTGTTTAAATATTGGTCAAGCCTAGGATTTGACCAAGATTCAAATGGGCTTAAAAATTCAGGAAAAATAAAAAAAAAACCAAAGCACATAGTCTTCTTACGTCATATATATCTATAGTAAGCATATTCAAGTAGATAAACAAGGTATAGACATATTCAAAACAGACAAATCATGTATCTACCCCCTAACCCTAAACTCGGTCTTATGATGCCTAGCATGAAGAGAAGTCGTTTTGGGTTTCAAACGTTTAAGCCAAAAGCCCCATTTCATATATTTCAAATTTGGTTCAAATTTGAAAGACATACAAGTTATAGCACACATAGTGCATACATGTTCACACATTCTGCACTAGATGCTAATTAACCCTATAGTTTGAGGCCATTTGGATGAGGTCGAAAAAATCTTGGATTAGAAATGGGGTTGTTCGAACCCCGTAGTTGGATTTTTTATGAACTTGATCTGTAGTACTGGGCAAAACCCTAGTTTAACGTATTTAATTATAGATTCGTAGGTTGATTTTTCTACCTTTTTATTATTATTACTATGCAGCACATGTGTGTTTGCCCGTCGAGTGAAACTCGGAGGAAGAGGGATCACTCGGAAGGAGAGAAGAAGGGAGAGCATTATGGTGTCTCCCCTTTTTCGGGTGATGATGTTGACTTTTGTGCAGGGTTTGTCAGTGAGCAGGAGGTGCGAGCGAGCGAGCGAGCGAGTCGAGCGAGGCCGAGAATGAGAGAGATTTGTTTTTTTTTGTGAGAGGGACAACCGAAGGATCCAGAAGGACCCACAGATTTCCAAAACGCATCCTGATGCGTCTTCTCTTGACAAAGAAGATGGCTTGGAGTTTGCGTACCTACTGCACTTGACTTGTGCTCACTGAAGTGTGGGACCTCACGCATGGGCGCCACACGTAAGTGACAGACCTGTTGGCAATGTTGGTGTAAAAACACGGTTGATTATTATAGTGCATTAGAACAAAGTTTCCTATGGATTCAACGGCAGGAAATCCAAGTTAACTCATTTACATGACATTATTTTTTCCATGAAGCAAAGTTAACACATCTATCAATTGGTACATTTTGGAGTGACTAAGAAGGATCCATGCTTATTCGTTTTCACGTGTTAAATTTGTTTAAATCTTGCTCAAACCTAGGATTTCACCAAGATTGAAATGGGCATGAAAATTCAAAAAAAAATGAAATACCAATGCACATAGTCTTCTTCTGTCATATAGTAAGCATTCAAGATGATAAACAAGGTCTAGACATATTCAAACCAGGCAAATCATGTATCTACTCCCTAACGACCCTAAACTCCGTCTTATGAAGTAAGGCATGAAGAGAAGTGGTTTTGGGTTTCAAACATGCAAATTTCAAAAACCCCCCAAAAGCTTCATTTTAGAGTGACTAAGAAGGATCGAGGCTTACCTTTTCATTTTCATGTTTTAAACTTGTTTAAATCTTGGTCAAACCTAGCTAGTATTTGACCAAGATTCAAATGGGCATGCATAAAATTCAAAAAAAATCAGAAAAATGAAAAACCAAAGCACATAGCCTTCTTATGTCATATAGTAAGAATTCAAGTTGATAAACAAGGTCTAGACGTATTCAAACTAGACAAATCATGTATCTACCCCTAACACTCTAAACTCTGTCTTATGAAGTCAATTAAGCATGAAGAGAAGTGGTTTTGGGTTTCAAACATGGAAATTTCAAAAACCTCCCAAAAGCTTCATTTTAGAGTGACTAAGAAGGATCCATGCTTACCTTTTAATTTTCAGATTTTAAACTTGTTTAAATCTTTGTGAAACCTAGGATTTGACCAAGATTCAAATGGGCATAAAAATTCAGGAAAAAACCAAAAGATTGATAAACCAAAGCACATAGCATTCTTATGTTATACAGTAAGCATTCAAGTTGATTAACAAGGTCTAGACATATTCAAACTAGAAAATCATGTATATATCTGTCCCTAACCTTAAACTCTGTCTTATATATGAAATCAATCATGAAGAGAAGTGGTTTGGGTTTCAAACATGAAAATTTCAAGAACATCCCAAAAGCCGCTTCATTTTAGAGTGACTAAGAAGGATCCATGCTTACCTTTTCGTTTTCATATTATATACTTGTTTAAATCCAGGTCAAACATAGGATTTGACCAAGATTCAAATGGGCATAAAATAAAATAAAATAGAAGAATGAAAAACAAAAGCACATAGTCTTCGTATGTCATATATATAGTAAGCTTTCAAGTTGATAAACAAGGTTTAGACATGTTCAAACCAGACAAATCATGTATCTACCGGCCCCTAACCATAAACTCGATCGATCTTATGAAGTCTAGCCTGAAGAGAAGTCGTATTGGTTTCAAACATGAAAATTTCAAGAACCTCCCAAAATCTTCAAATGGGCATAATATTCAAAAAAACCAGAAAAATGAAAAACCAAAGCACATAGCCTTCTTATGTCATATAGTAAGAATTCAAGTTGATAAACAAGGTCTAGACATATTCAAACTAGACAAATCATGTATCTACCCCTAACACTCTAAACTCTGTCTTATGAAGTCAAGCATGAAGAGAAGTGGTTTTTGGGTTTCAAACATGGAAATTTCAAAAACCTCCCAAAAGCTTCATTTTAGAGTGACTAAGAAGGATCCATGCTTACCTTTTAATTTTCAGATTTTAAACTTGTTTAAATCTTTGTGAAACCTAGGATTTGACCAAGATTCAAATGGGCATAAAAATTTAGGAAAAAACCAAAAGAATGATAAACCAAAGCACATAGCATTCTTATGTCATATAGTAAGCATTCAAGTTGATAAATAAGGTCTAGACATATTCAAACTAGAAAATCATGTATATATCTGCCCCTAACCCTAAACTCTGTCTTATATATGAAGCAATCATGAAGAGAAGTGGTTTTGGGTTTCAAACATGAAAATTTCAAGAACATCCCAAAAGTCGCTTCATTTTAGAGTGACTAAGAAGGATCCAGGCTTACCTTTTCGTTTTCACATTTTATACTTGTTTAAATCCAGGTCAAACATAGGATTTGACCAAGATTCAAATGGGCATAAAATAAAAAAATAGAAGAATGAAAAACAAAAGCACATAGTCTTCTTATGTCATATAGTAAGCCTTGCAAGTTGGTAAACAAGGTTTAGACATGTTCAAAACAGACAAATCATGTATCTAGCCCCTAACCCTAAACTCGGTCTTATGATGCCTAGCATGAAGAGAAGTCGTTTTGGGTTTCAAACGTTTAAGCCAAAAGCCCCATTTCATATATTTCAAATTTGGTTCAAATTTGAAAGACATACAAGTTATAGCACACATAGTGCATACATGTTCACACATTCTGCACTAGATGCTAATTAACCCTATAGTTTGAGGCCATTTGGATGAGGTCGAAAAAATCTTGGATTAGAAATGGGGTTGTTCGAACCCCGTAGTTGGATTTTTTATGAACTTGATCTGTAGTACTGGGCAAAACCCTAGTTTAACGTATTTAATTATAGATTCGTAGGTTGATTTTTCTACCTTTTTATTATTATTACTATGCAGCACATGTGTGTTTGCCCGTCGAGTGAAACTCGGAGGAAGAGGGATCACTCGGAAGGAGAGAAGAAGGGAGAGCATTATGGTGTCTCCCCTTTTTCGGGTGATGATGTTGACTTTTGTGCAGGGTTTGTCAGTGAGCAGGAGGTGCGAGCGAGCGAGCGAGCGAGTCGAGCGAGGCCGAGAATGAGAGAGATTTGTTTTTTTTTTGTGAGAGGGACAACCGAAGGATCCAGAAGGACCCACAGATTTCCAAAACGCATCCTGATGCGTCTTCTCTTGACAAAGAAGATGGC
Organism: Lolium multiflorum; assembly: GCA_030979885.1. NCBI lineage: Eukaryota > Viridiplantae > Streptophyta > Magnoliopsida > Poales > Poaceae > Lolium > Lolium multiflorum. The sequence goes on along the minus strand of CM061751.1, from coordinate 114,436,661 downwards.
TTGGAGTTTGCGTACCTACTGCACTTGACTTGTGCTCACTGAAGTGTGGGACCTCACGCATGGGCGCCACACGTAAGTGACAGACCTGTTGGCAATGTTGGTGTAAAAACACGGTTGATTATTATAGTGCATTAGAACAAAGTTTCCTATGGATTCAACGGCAGGAAATCCAAGTTAACTCATTTACATGACATTATTTTTTCCATGAAGCAAAGTTAACACATCTATCAATTGGTACATTTTGGAGTGACTAAGAAGGATCCATGCTTATTCGTTTTCACGTGTTAAATTTGTTTAAATCTTGCTCAAACCTAGGATTTCACCAAGATTGAAATGGGCATGAAAATTCAAAAAAAAATGAAATACCAATGCACATAGTCTTCTTCTGTCATATAGTAAGCATTCAAGATGATAAACAAGGTCTAGACATATTCAAACCAGGCAAATCATGTATCTACTCCCTAACGACCCTAAACTCCGTCTTATGAAGTAAGGCATGAAGAGAAGTGGTTTTGGGTTTCAAACATGCAAATTTCAAAAACCCCCCAAAAGCTTCATTTTAGAGTGACTAAGAAGGATCGAGGCTTACCTTTTCATTTTCATGTTTTAAACTTGTTTAAATCTTGGTCAAACCTAGCTAGTATTTGACCAAGATTCAAATGGGCATGCATAAAATTCAAAAAAAAAACAGAAAAATGAAAAACCAAAGCACATAGCCTTCTTATGTCATATAGTAAGAATTCAAGTTGATAAACAAGGTCTAGACGTATTCAAACTAGACAAATCATGTATCTACCCCTAACACTCTAAACTCTGTCTTATGAAGTCAATTAAGCATGAAGAGAAGTGGTTTTGGGTTTCAAACATGGAAATTTCAAAAACCTCCCAAAAGCTTCATTTTAGAGTGACTAAGAAGGATCCATGCTTACCTTTTAATTTTCAGATTTTAAACTTGTTTAAATCTTTGTGAAACCTAGGATTTGACCAAGATTCAAATGGGCATAAAAATTCAGGAAAAAACCAAAAGATTGATAAACCAAAGCACATAGCATTCTTATGTCATACAGTAAGCATTCAAGTTGATTAACAAGGTCTAGACATATTCAAACTAGAAAATCATGTATATATCTGTCCCTAACCTTAAACTCTGTCTTATATATGAAGTCAATCATGAAGAGAAGTGGTTTGGGTTTCAAACATGAAAAATTTCAAGAACATCCCAAAAGCCGCTTCATTTTAGAGTGACTAAGAAGGATCCATGCTTACCTTTTCGTTTTCATATTATATACTTGTTTAAATCCAGGTCAAACATAGGATTTGACCAAGATTCAAATGGGCATAAAATAAAATAAAATAGAAGAATGAAAAACAAAAGCACATAGTCTTCGTATGTCATATATATAGTAAGCTTTCAAGTTGATAAACAAGGTTTAGACATGTTCAAACCAGACAAATCATGTATCTACCCCCTAACCATAAACTCGATCGATCTTATGAAGTCTAGCCTGAAGAGAAGTCGTATTGGTTTCAAACATGAAAATTTCAAGAACCTCCCAAAATCTTCAAATGGGCATAATATTCAAAAAAACCAGAAAAATGAAAAACCAAAGCACATAGCCTTCTTATGTCATATAGTAAGAATTCAAGTTGATAAACAAGGTCTAGACATATTCAAACTAGACAAATCATGTATCTACCCCTAACACTCTAAACTCTGTCTTATGAAGTCAAGCATGAAGAGAAGTGGTTTTTGGGTTTCAAACATGGAAATATCAAAAACCTCCCAAAAGCTTCATTTTAGAGTGACTAAGAAGGATCCATGCTTACCTTTTAATTTTCAGATTTTAAACTTGTTTAAATCTTTGTGAAACCTAGGATTTGACCAAGATTCAAATGGGCATAAAAATTCAGGAAAAAACCAAAAGAATGATAAACCAAAGCACATAGCATTCTTATGTCATATAGTAAGCATTCAAGTTGATAAATAAGGTCTAGACATATTCAAACTAGAAAATCATGTATATATATATCTGCCCCTAACCCTAAACTCTGTCTTATATATGAAGCAATCATGAAGAGAAGTGGTTTTGGGTTTCAAACATGAAAATTTCAAGAACATCCCAAAAGTCGCTTCATTTTAGAGTGACTAAGAAGGATCCAGGCTTACCTTTTCGTTTTCATATTTTATACTTGTTTAAATCCAGGTCAAACATAGGATTTGACCAAGATTCAAATGGGCATAAAATAAAAAAAATAGAAGAATGAAAAACAAAAGCACATAGTCTTCTTATGTCATATAGTAAGCCTTGCAAGTTGGTAAACAAGGTTTAGACATGTTCAAACCAGACAAATCATGTATCTAGCCCCTAACCATAAACTCGGTCGATCTTATGAAGTCTAGCATGAAGAGAAGTCGTATTGGTTTCAAACATGAAAATTTCAAGAACCACCCAAAATCTTCAAATGGGCATATAACATTCAAAAAACTAGAAAAATGAAAAACCAAAGCACATATATATCCTTCTTATGTCATATAGTAAGCATTCAAGTTGATAAACAAGCATGTCTAGACATATTCAAACCCGACAAATCATGTATCTAGCTACCCCCTAACCCTAAACTCTGCATGTCTTATGAAGTCAACCATGAAGAGAAGTGGTTTTTGGGTTTCAAACATTGAGATTTCAAGAACCCCCCAAAAGCTTCATTTTAGAATGACTAGCTAGGAAGGATCCAGGCTTACCTTTTCATTTTCATGTTATAGACTTGTTTAAATCTTGGTCAAACCTAGGATTTGACCAAGATTCAAATGGGCATAAACATTCAAAAAAATCAAAAAATCAAAAACCAAAGCTAGCACATATAGTCTTCTTATGTCATATATATAGTAAGAATTGAAGTTGATAAACAAGGTCTAGACATATTCAAACTAGACAAATCATGTATCTACCCCCTAAAGCCCTAAACTAGCTTTGTCTTATGAAGTCAAGCATGAAGAGAAGTGTTTTTGGGTTTCAGACATGGAAATTTTGAAAACCTCCCAAAAACTTCATCTTAGAGTGACAAAGAAGGATCCAAGCTTACCTTTTCATTTTCATGTTTTAAGCTTGTTTAAATATTGGTCAAGCCTAGGATTTGACCAAGATTCAAATGGGCATAAAAATTCTGGAAAAATAATAAAAAAAAACCAAAGCACATAGTCTTCTTACGTCATATATATCTATAGTAAGCATATTCAAGTAGATAAACAAGGTATAGACATATTCAAAACAGACAAATCCTGTATCTACCCCCTAACCCTAAACTCGGTCTTATGATGCCTAGCATGAAGAGAAGTCGTTTTGGGTTTCAAACGTTTAAGCCAAAAGCCCCATTTCATATATTTCAAATTTGGTTCAAATTTGAAAGACATACAAGTTATAGCACACATAGTGCATACATGTTCACACATTCTGCACTAGATGCTAATTAACCCTATAGTTTGAGGCCATTTGGATGAGGTCGAAAAAATCTTGGATTAGAAATGGGGTTGTTCGAACCCCGTAGTTGGATTTTTTATGAACTTGATCTGTAGTACTGGGCAAAACCCTAGTTTAACGTATTTAATTATAGATTCGTAGGTTGATTTTTCTACCTTTTTATTATTATTACTATGCAGCACATGTGTGTTTGCCCGTCGAGTGAAACTCGGAGGAAGAGGGATCACTCGGAAGGAGAGAAGAAGGGAGAGCATTATGGTGTCTCCCCTTTTTCGGGTGATGATGTTGACTTTTGTGCAGGGTTTGTCAGTGAGCAGGAGGTGCGAGCGAGCGAGCGAGCGAGTCGAGCGAGGCCGAGAATGAGAGAGATTTGTTTTTTTTTTTGTGAGAGGGACAACCGAAGGATCCAGAAGGACCCACAGATTTCCAAAACGCATCCTGATGCGTCTTCTCTTGACAAAGAAGATGGCTTGGAGTTTGCGTACCTACTGCACTTGACTTGTGCTCACTGAAGTGTGGGACCTCACGCATGGGCGCCACACGTAAGTGACAGACCTGTTGGCAATGTTGGTGTAAAAACACGGTTGATTATTATAGTGCATTAGAACAAAGTTTCCTATGGATTCAACGGCAGGAAATCCAAGTTAACTCATTTACATGACATTATTTTTTCCATGAAGCAAAGTTAACACATCTATCAATTGGTACATTTTGGAGTGACTAAGAAGGATCCATGCTTATTCGTTTTCACGTGTTAAATTTGTTTAAATCTTGCTCAAACCTAGGATTTCACCAAGATTGAAATGGGCATGAAAATTCAAAAAAAAATGAAATACCAATGCACATAGTCTTCTTCTGTCATATAGTAAGCATTCAAGATGATAAACAAGGTCTAGACATATTCAAACCAGGCAAATCATGTATCTACTCCCTAACGACCCTAAACTCCGTCTTATGAAGTAAGGCATGAAGAGAAGTGGTTTTGGGTTTCAAACATGCAAATTTCAAAAACCCCCCAAAAGCTTCATTTTAGAGTGACTAAGAAGGATCGAGGCTTACCTTTTCATTTTCATGTTTTAAACTTGTTTAAATCTTGGTCAAACCTAGCTAGTATTTGACCAAGATTCAAATGGGCATGCATAAAATTCAAAAAAAATCAGAAAAATGAAAAACCAAAGCACATAGCCTTCTTATGTCATATAGTAAGAATTCAAGTTGATAAACAAGGTCTAGACGTATTCAAACTAGACAAATCATGTATCTACCCCTAACACTCTAAACTCTGTCTTATGAAGTCAATTAAGCATGAAGAGAAGTGGTTTTGGGTTTCAAACATGGAAATTTCAAAAACCTCCCAAAAGCTTCATTTTAGAGTGACTAAGAAGGATCCATGCTTACCTTTCAATTTTCAGATTTTAAACTTGTTTAAATCTTTGTGAAACCTAGGATTTGACCAAGATTCAAATGGGCATAAAAATTCAGGAAAAAACCAAAAGATTGATAAACCAAAGCACATAGCATTCTTATGTCATACAGTAAGCATTCAAGTTGATTAACAAGGTCTAGACATATTCAAACTAGAAAATCATGTATATATCTGTCCCTAACCTTAAACTCTGTCTTATATATGAAGTCAATCATGAAGAGAAGTGGTTTGGGTTTCAAACATGAAAATTTCAAGAACATCCCAAAAGCCGCTTCATTTTAGAGTGACTAAGAAGGATCCATGCTTACCTTTTCGTTTTCATATTATATACTTGTTTAAATCCAGGTCAAACATAGGATTTGACCAAGATTCAAATGGGCATAAAATAAAATAAAATAGAAGAATGAAAAACAAAAGCACATAGTCTTCGTATGTCATATATATAGTAAGCTTTCAAGTTGATAAACAAGGTTTAGACATGTTCAAACCAGACAAATCATGTATCTAGCCCCTAACCATAAACTCGATCGATCTTATGAAGTCTAGCCTGAAGAGAAGTCGTATTGGTTTCAAACATGAAAATTTCAAGAACCTCCCAAAATCTTCAAATGGGCATAATATTCAAAAAAACCAGAAAAATGAAAAACCAAAGCACATAGCCTTCTTATGTCATATAGTAAGAATTCAAGTTGATAAACAAGGTCTAGACATATTCAAACTAGACAAATCATGTATCTACCCCTAACACTCTAAACTCTGTCTTATGAAGTCAAGCATGAAGAGAAGTGGTTTTGGGTTTCAAACATGGAAATTTCAAAAACCTCCCAAAAGCTTCATTTTAGAGTGACTAAGAAGGATCCATGCTTACCTTTTAATTTTCAGATTTTAAACTTGTTTAAATCTTTGTGAAACCTAGGATTTGACCAAGATTCAAATGGGCATAAAAATTCAGGAAAAAACCAAAAGAATGATAAACCAAAGCACATAGCATTCTTATGTCATATAGTAAGCATTCAAGTTGATAAATAAGGTCTAGACATATTCAAACTAGAAAATCATGTATATATCTGCCCCTAACCCTAAACTCTGTCTTATATATGAAGCAATCATGAAGAGAAGTGGTTTTGGGTTTCAAACATGAAAATTTCAAGAACATCCCAAAAGTCGCTTCATTTTAGAGTGACTAAGAAGGATCCAGGCTTACCTTTTCGTTTTCATATTTTATACTTGTTTAAATCCAGGTCAAACATAGGATTTGACCAAGATTCAAATGGGCATAAAATTAAAAAAATAGAAGAATGAAAAACAAAAGCACATAGTCTTCTTATGTCATATAGTAAGCCTTGCAAGTTGGTAAACAAGGTTTAGACATGTTCAAACCAGACAAATCATGTATCTAGCCCCTAACCATAAACTCGGTCGATCTTATGAAGTCTAGCATGAAGAGAAGTCGTATTGGTTTCAAACATTAAAATTTCAAGAACCACCCAAAATCTTCAAATGGGCATATAACATTCAAAAAACTAGAAAAATGAAAAACCAAAGCACATATATAGCCTTCTTATGTCATATAGTAAGCATTCAAGTTGATAAACAAGCATGTCTATACATATTCAAACCCGACAAATCATGTATCTACCCCCTAACCCTAAACTCTGCATGTCTTATGAAGTCAACCATGAAGAGAAGTGGTTTTTGGGTTTCAAACATTGAGATTTCAAGAACCCCCCAAAAGCTTCATTTTAGAATGACTAGCTAGGAAGGATCCAGGCTTACCTTTTCATTTTCATGTTATAGACTTGTTTAAATCTTGGTCAAACCTAGGATTTGACCAAGATTCAAATGGGCATAAACATTCAAAAAAATCAAAAAATCAAAAACCAAAGCTAGCACATATAGTCTTCTTATGTCATATAGTAAGAATTGAAGTTGATAAACAAGGTCTAGACATATTCAAACTAGACAAATCATGTATCTACCCCCTAAAGCCCTAAACTAGCTTTGTCTTATGAAGTCAAGCATGAAGAGAAGTGTTTTTGGGTTTCAGACATGGAAATTTTGAAAACCTCCCAAAAACTTCATCTTAGAGTGACAAAGAAGGATCCAAGCTTACCTTTTCATTTTCATGTTTTAAGCTTGTTTAAATATTGGTCAAGCCTAGGATTTGACCAAGATTCAAATGGGCATAAAAATTCTGGAAAAATAAATAAAAAAAAACCAAAGCACATAGTCTTCTTACGTCATATATATCTATAGTAAGCATATTCAAGTAGATAAACAAGGTATAGACATATTCAAAACAGACAAATCATGTATCTACCCCCTAACCCTAAACTCGGTCTTATGATGCCTAGCATGAAGAGAAGTCGTTTTGGGTTTCAAACGTTTAAGCCAAAAGCCCCATTTCATATATTTCAAATTTGGTTCAAATTTGAAAGACATACAAGTTATAGCACACATAGTGCATACATGTTCACACATTCTGCACTAGATGCTAATTAACCCTATAGTTTGAGGCCATTTGGATGAGGTCGAAAAAATCTTGGATTAGAAATGGGGTTGTTCGAACCCCGTAGTTGGATTTTTTATGAACTTGATCTGTAGTACTGGGCAAAACCCTAGTTTAACGTATTTAATTATAGATTCGTAGGTTGATTTTTCTACCTTTTTATTATTATTACTATGCAGCACATGTGTGTTTGCCCGTCGAGTGAAACTCGGAGGAAGAGGGATCACTCGGAAGGAGAGAAGAAGGGAGAGCATTATGGTGTCTCCCCTTTTTCGGGTGATGATGTTGACTTTTGTGCAGGGTTTGTCAGTGAGCAGGAGGTGCGAGCGAGCGAGCGAGCGAGCGAGTCGAGCGAGGCCGAGAATGAGAGAGATTTGTTTTTTTTTTTGTGAGAGGGACAACCGAAGGATCCAGAAGGACCCACAGATTTCCAAAACGCATCCTGATGCGTCTTCTCTTGACAAAGAAGATGGCTTGGAGTTTGCGTACCTACTGCACTTGACTTGTGCTCACTGAAGTGTGGGACCTCACGCATGGGCGCCACACGTAAGTGACAGACCTGTTGGCAATGTTGGTGTAAAAACACGGTTGATTATTATAGTGCATTAGAACAAAGTTTCCTATGGATTCAACGGCAGGAAATCCAAGTTAACTCATTTACATGACATTATTTTTTCCATGAAGCAAAGTTAACACATCTATCAATTGGTACATTTTGGAGTGACTAAGAAGGATCCATGCTTATTCGTTTTCACGTGTTAAATTTGTTTAAATCTTGCTCAAACCTAGGATTTCACCAAGATTGAAATGGGCATGAAAATTCAAAAAAAAAATGAAATACCAATGCACATAGTCTTCTTCTGTCATATAAAACATGCAAATTTCAAAAACCCCCCAAAAGCTTCATTTTAGAGTGACTAAGAAGGATCGAGGCTTACCTTTTCATTTTCATGTTTTAAACTTGTTTAAATCTTGGTCAAACCTAGCTAGTATTTGACCAAGATTCAAATGGGCATGCATAAAATTCAAAAAAAATCAGAAAAATGAAAAACCAAAGCACATAGCCTTCTTATGTCATATAGTAAGAATTCAAGTTGATAAACAAGGTCTAGACGTATTCAAACTAGACAAATCATGTATCTACCCCTAACACTCTAAACTCTGTCTTATGAAGTCAATTAAGCATGAAGAGAAGTGGTTTTGGGTTTCAAACATGGAAATTTCAAAAACCTCCCAAAAGCTTCATTTTAGAGTGACTAAGAAGGATCCATGCTTACCTTTTAATTTTCAGATTTTAAACTTGTTTAAATCTTTGTGAAACCTAGGATTTGACCAAGATTCAAATGGGCATAAAAATTCAGGAAAAAACCAAAAGAATGATAAACCAAAGCACGTACATAGCATTCTTATGTCATATAGTAAGCATTCAAGTTGATAAATAAGGTCTAGACATATTCAAACTAGAAAATCATGTATATATCTGCCCCTAACCCTAAACTCTGTCTTATATATGAAGCAATCATGAAGAGAAGTGGTTTTGGGTTTCAAACATGAAAATTTCAAGAACATCCCAAAAGTCGCTTCATTTTAGAGTGACTAAGAAGGATCCAGGCTTACCTTTTCGTTTTCATATTTTATACTTGTTTAAATCCAGGTCAAACATAGGATTTGACCAATATTCAAATGGGCATAAAATAAAAAAATAGAAGAATGAAAAACAAAAGCACATAGTCTTCTTATGTCATATAGTAAGCCTTGCAAGTTGGTAAACAAGGTTTAGACATGTTCAAACCAGACAAATCATGTATCTAGCCCCTAACCATAAACTCGGTCGATCTTATGAAGTCTAGCATGAAGAGAAGTCGTATTGGTTTCAAACATGAAAATTTCAAGAACCACCCAAAATCTTCAAATGGGCATATAACATTCAAAAAACTAGAAAAATGAAAAACCAAAGCACATATATAGCCTTCTTATGTCATATAGTAAGCATTCAAGTTGATAAACAAGCATGTCTAGACATATTCAAACCCGACAAATCATGTATCTACCCCTAACCCTAAACTCTGCATGTCTTATGAAGTCAACCATGAAGAGATGTGGTTTTTGGGTTTCAAACATTGAGATTTCAAGAACCCCCCAAAAGCTTCATTTTAGAATGACTAGCTAGGAAGGATCCATGCTTACCTTTTCACTTTCATGTTTTAAACTTGTTTAAATCTTGGTCAAACCTAGGATTTGACCAAGATTCAAATGGGCATATATAAACATTCAGAAAAAACAAAAACCAAAAACCAAAGCACATATATATATAGCCTTCTTATGTCATATATATATATATAGTAAGCATTCAAGTTGATGAACAAGGTCTAGACATATTCAAAACAGAAAAGGCATGTATCTACCCCTAACCCTTAACTTTGTCTTATGAAGTCAAGCATGAAGAGAAGTGGTTTCGGGTTTCAAACATGGAAATTTCTAAAACTTCCCAAAAGCTTAATTTTAGAGTGACTAGGAAGGATCCAGGCTTACCTTTTCATTTTCATGTTTTAAGTTTGTTTAAATCCTAGTCAAACCTAGGATTTGACCAAGATTCAAATGAGCATAAAAATTCGTAAAAAATCAAAAAAAATGAAAACCCAAAGCACATAGCCTTCTTACGTCATATATATAGTAATTAACAATCAGGTTGATAAACAAGGTATAGACATATTCAAAACATACAAATCATGTACTCCGTATCTACCCCCAACCCTAAACTATGTTTTTGGGGGATTTCTTTGACGAAGTTATAACACCCCCACATTTCACATTGGAATTACTTTCAGTAAATCAGCATAAAGTCGTTTAAATGTGCGAAACTATCTTGAAAGTACTAAAACCGTAAAAGTTGGGAATTGGCACTAAAATATGGCGTAATTTATCTAAAAAATGTAGAGTTGCCAGTTTGACCCGTATCTTATATGTACACCATTCACAAAATAAACATATTTTGTCATCTAGAAAATGAAAAAAAAAATTTATACCGAAAAGTTGAAAAGTCTAGTCATTAACATTGTTGGGAATGGCAAGATGCACCACCATGCCCAATTTGGGCACATTGTAACAAACTGTGCCACAAATATGGCCATAACTATATCATTTGGCTTGCAAACCATGAATCTTCATACACGATAGTCCGCTTTGTGAAGACATTTTGTTTTTCACTACCCTATCACATGTTTCTTATTTTCCCTGTCAACTAACACATACAAGCACACTCCATGTAGAAGGGTTTCATTTTTCAGGTTTTCTTCAGTTTCATTTATTTATTTCAAAACCAGGTCAAAATGTTTTACATGATTATCCTGCAAAGGGGTTGAATATTTCAGTACTATCGCTGGTTTCTATATATAGTAAGTAATATGTATATAAAAATTATTTATGGGGACTTGTAGGACCAAGTTATAACATATCTACAATTCAAATTTGAATTACTTTGAATAAATCAGCATAAAGTCATTTAAATGTGCGAAACTAGCTAGAAAGCACTAAAAACCGTAAATTTGGGATTTGTCATTAAAATATGGCGTAATTTATTTAAAAAATGTAGATGCGCCATTTTGACCCATATCTTTTCTACCCCATGCACAAAAAAACATATTTTATCATCTAGAAAATGAAAAACGATTTTTTATACCGAAAACTTGAAAAGTCTAGTCATCAACATTGTTAGAAATGGCAAGATGCACCACCATGCCCAATTAGGGAACACTATAACAAACAATGTTGTCCAGGGATAATCAAACTTGGTAATATGAACTATGAGATTGAACAAAACGTTATATTTGGTTTACCCTTTGAACCTCCTAACTTACCACAACATTGACTTCTTATTTTTATTTACAAATAGGAGGCGACGTTCCCGTCGACAGCGAGGCGCCTGTGGTGACTTCGTCAATTTCAAGATTCAATCCGCCGGCTCAGTCTTCCGGAGGTGCTCATAGGGGTAGGGTGTGCGTGTGTGTGTTCATAGGGATGAGTGTATACGCGTGTATGTGAGCATCTGCGTTTGTACTGTGTTTCTCAAAAAAATATGTTTTTTATTATCTCAATCAATTAGCATTTGATTTTAAAAAACTACCATAATAATTCATGAGAAAGCGTTGAACAAGTTTCAGAATGTAATTTTAGACTTGATAGTTGATATGACCAATAATAGACTTAAATTAAATTGGATTTCAAAGTTCAGATTTTATAAGCGAATATAGTTTCATGTTGCAGATTATGTATTAGCTTGAGGGGCACCCCTAGAATAAAGTAGGTCGGTCACTTACGTGTGGTCCCATGCGTGTAGGTCCCACACATCAGTGAGCACAAGTCACGTGCGGTAGGTAGGCAAACTCCCAGCAATCTTCTTTGTCAAGTAAAGACTCGTCGTCAAGACTCTCTCTCTCTCTCTCTCTCTCTCTCTCTCTCTCTCCCTTTTGTCGCTGAAAAAAAATGAATATTAGACGGGCGCGTAGCCTGCACTGCAGGTCTACATAACTGAAACCCTGTGTGCCAGTCAACATCACTCACCGAAAAAAGTGAAGCATTTCTTTTCACCATAAATAACAGCGGCCCCGTGAGGCACTGCTCTCCCTTTCTCTTAATTTCTCCTTCCGTGTGATCCCTCTTCCACCTTTTATCCTTTGCACGATCGAAACTCCACTTATTGTTGTCATTGTTGCACAAAACACTCACTTAACCTGTTCTTTTGCACATATCACCAACTCATGTATTTGTTGCACAAAGGTCTAAATCTGTCGCTAAGCTACTTTACTCTAAATCTGATGACCGGGACCTAGAAGGTAGTGATATCCCTTGTGTAGTGTGTTTTTTAGAACTCTAAAAGAATATGAAAATATTTTAGCAATTGAAATAATATAAATTAACTAATATGGGATCGATAGTCATGAAATATATTTTCTACTATCCGGCCAATATCAAGTGTCATGAAATATATTCATTGTAAACTTAGTGATAATCACTCGAGTTTGATATGAATGGCCTAGCTAGCTATGGGCATCTCCCACTATATATGTTGTCCACACGACCAAGCAACAAGCATCCATGAGGAAAGTTTCTTATGGGTGACTTTCATCTCTGCCGCAAAACACGCGCCGAAATTGTTGGCGCGTCCCATTTTCAAGCTACCCCAAAACCTGCGGTTTGCCCGTCGGCCTATAAACATCGGTCCACAGAGGATATTTCCCTGTAGAGCACAATTCGAACACCACATCTTTCTCATGCTTCTACCAGGCACACTCCCACGACGACGGCCGTGCCCCACCGCCCCTCCTCACCATCACTGCCTTCTCACCGGCCACCGTAGTGACCGACCACGTTTTACCGGCTCCCTTGCTGCCTAGCAAGCCGGATTAGCTTCCTCGACGCCGACGTTCACCGCGCCATATCTCCTCCGGATCTGCTTCCCCGACTCTGTAGTCCACCTCACCGGAGATCGAGATGGGCAAAAAACGCGGCCCCAAAGTCGACCACCCCCAACCAAAGAGTAAATCCGCCCGGGCCTCAGACGAAGGTTGATGAATACTTTACATGTCCGCTTTTGTTATATGCATTTGATTTCTTACACTAGTTTTCGTTGCTTTCTTGCAATGCATTCTTGCTGATATTAGATCAGTGTAGATAGTTGTTTGCCGCGTAGCTATATGAGATCTTAACCTTACATCTGCTGATCGAGAGGAAGATCGAGGTTATGTCCGCTTTCGTTATGCATTTCTTTTCCGAGAATCACTTCTGTGTGATATGTTTTGGGGGTTTGAAGTATGCATTTTACAAAGGTTATGATAGCAGTCAAGCTAGCAGAGCAATTTGTTGATAGTATTAAACTGCCTGTATTTTTTTTATCTCGGAACTCTGCTGATCGTAACCTTACATCTGCTGATGGAGAGGCAGAGCTTATGTCCGCTTTCGTTACGCATTTCTTTTCCAAATATCACTTCTGTGCGGTACTTTTTTGGGGTTTGAACGTCCCAAATTAGTTGTCCCAAATTTTTTTAAATATGAATGTATCTAGACATGTTTTAGTGTCTTGATGCATCCATATTTTAACAAACTTGAGACAACTAATTTAGGACGGAGGATAGTACATTACTACCTCCACCCCAAACCTGAAGGCTTATTTATAAAAGTCAAACCAAGTAAAGTTTGACCAAACTTTCAGAACAATCTATCAAGAAATATAATATTTTGTAGATACCGTACGAAAATATATTCGTTATCTATTTAATGATATTAAATTTGTATTTTGCATGTTAATGATTTTTGATAAAAACTTCGGGATGGTGGTAGTACGTATTACAAAGGTTATGATAGCAGTCAAGCTAGGAGAGCAATTTATTGATAGTATTAATGAGGTTTTATCACTTAACACCAGAAGTTCAGGATTTTTTTTATCACAGAACCACAACCCTAGAAATTTGTATCACAAAACACTAACATTTGGGGTAATTGTTTCGCAGAATACACGATCTCTGTTTGATAGCCCATTAGTGACCTCCGGCCACCGTCAGTTTAAGAGTGACCGCAGGAGAAAGACAATTAGACTTTATTTTGTGGTATTTGCTGTTAAACGCAAATACAAAGCTGTTTGTCAACACTAGTTGTTAAATCTTAAGTCCAGACAGTTCAAAATAAAATCTTATGTCCAGGGTAGTTGTATTGGTAAACATTATCAAAACCTTATGCTGGTACAGAATATATTACCCAAATCTCATGTTCTTGTGTGGTTATAATTTCTTGTGGATATTTGTCATATGGTAATTCATTTGTGTGTAGCATATGTAACAAGTGTGACTCATATTCTCATTTCCACAGAGTGTCTACAAAATTTCACACCAAAATTCATTTGTTTGTAGCAAACATGCTCACGTACTGTAAATTGGTGTCACGCTGTAGGGTCATGCTCTTGTCAAGCCGACTAATGACAAATAATGTGTTATGTGAAATAATTTCCCCAAATGTTGGTGTTTTGTGATTAAAAATCCCCAACTTGTGGTGCTAAGTGATAAAACCACTCATTCAATAGACCGAGCCTTAGGCATGTATCATTAGATATTTTTTTAGGAAGGCTGCAAATATTTATTTTGAATACTGCGTTGCTACTTGCTAGGATTTGAACTCAGGACCTTGTAGGTCTGATACCATTTCGAATTGCATGCTCTAGCAAGTTCATCCAATAGATCGATCTGTTGGAATTTGGAAGACCCTAGGCAATTATATTAAGCACACGCCATTCCATATGGTTAACCATTGGCATGAAAATGACACTTATATGTGTTTGAGTCTATATGTGGATTGCTTAGCCCTTTCCATCAGTTCGGACTTTTGGTTGCGTTGGCTACTGCATGAAGCTTGACATCATACTTATCCTAAAAATTGTTGCTGCTGCCCTTTGTTGCCCAACATAAATTATTTTTGAGCCATAATTTGTTTGCCCTTTCCATCAGTCCGGACTTCCGGTTGCGTTGGCTAGTGCATGAAGCTTGACAATATGAACATCAATTATTTTTGAGCCATAGTTTGTTTGTCATTACACCTTTTGAGCAGTCTCACTGCTACTATTAATTTGTTCTTATATGCACAGTTCCATGATAAATCTCATCTGCATTTCTCGCCAATGCATGTTAGGTCTTCCACTCGAGAATGAGTACGAAGAGCAACGGAGGCAAACTATTCTGCATAATAGCCGAGTTGCAGCCTCGTTGGGCCTAACACTACATCCTTCTACAAGGTCTAGTGCAAAAACGCCACCCACCTCCCTCACAAAGGATACGGAACATTCCTCTGATTCAGAATTTGATCCTGCTGATTGTGATGGCGAGCTGACTCAGGAAGATGCCCTGGTCGACTATCGTCTGCAACACAACAAGGTGAGTTTTCTCTGTCCTGTCATCGAATTATTTGTCCCAACTTCCATTTGTTGTATCCCAGTCCTACCAAATATGTTACCCATGCCATGTTCAATCTCATTACTACAATTTTTCCTGCTTAGTTAACGCCTCATATATGTTTTGGCATATGTTGCCTGACTGTTTTTCCATTCCATCTGCATATCATCATCATATAATATTGTACATTGAAATATCATTTATGTGTGACAGGCATCTGCAGATTCGGGAAAGAACTTTTCAAGAACGAATAGGAGGAAGAACACTCAACAGGAACCTCAGGCTGATACCGGAGGATGGGTGACAG
This sequence comes from Lolium multiflorum, assembly GCA_030979885.1. Classification (NCBI taxonomy): domain Eukaryota; kingdom Viridiplantae; phylum Streptophyta; class Magnoliopsida; order Poales; family Poaceae; genus Lolium; species Lolium multiflorum. Next base: position 114,421,006 of record CM061751.1, on the reverse strand, counting down.
TGCGTAATAAAAAAAGAGTTAAGCCTGATGCTCGTGCTGCTCCTCCTATTACAAGGTCTAACAAGAGACTGACACGAGGTGGCGAACAGGCCAAGAATGATAACAGTAAAAGGTCTCGTAAAAACCACAAACCATCGAATCAGACAGAAGTAGCCCCAGCATGTACCAGCCCACACATTCCACAACCACCAGTTGCCAATACTGATTCTCAGCAACAATTGCCAACAGAACCAGTTTCCACAGCAAATTCTAGCCAAGAATTGGCACCATCAGGAGTGGTGGTAGGTAATAATGGCCAAGGACACATGATGCTAGTCCCAGATGATACAGCCTCAAATGTCCAAACAGTGCTGCCACAACACCAGCAAACTGGTGATGATCTCCCTCCGACCCTTAGTCCTGCGAAAGACAACTCCTCTCCCGATGATGAGACCCACGCCAAAAAAGGTAATACTTTTTTCAAGACTTGTAGTTTAATGCTCCCTTATGTATCTATATACCATGATAGCTTGATGTAATGCTTAACTTGGTAGGTTCGCCACGATCAATAAAAACGAGGGGGCCAACGGTAGGAAAAAAACTTGCAGCTAAGATTTCCGGAATGGGTTCAAGATTTCGCATCACATCTATTGTAGGTGGCAGAAGGCCACTTCATCCGCATGAATCTTCATATCTTGTATCACAGGTTGGCCATTTTATCAGGAATGAACTTCCTACCTTCCCATTGTGGAAGCAGCACGTTGACACCCCTTCACAGTTCGAGAGTTTAGTGCATAATTTACACGTAAGTCATGCTTCTCCTGGTAATGATAAATTATTCCACATTGATCTGTCCCATTTCTTGTAGCTTACTGTTGTTTCTATGCTATATAACTCACCAATCATTCCACCGTTGTGAGCAGTTAAGGTTTGAATTCGATGAGGATAATGAGGATGTAAAGTTTGTCATCGCTTCCATATTCAAAGAATTGTTGCGCCAGCACCGCTATAAGCTTAAGGCGACATACTTCACTGGCCAGATTACTGCCAATGTTCGAACAAAGTCTCCTGCACCCTGTATGACTGACGAGCAGTGGGGAGATCTTGTCAAGCATTGGTCTGATCCAAAGAATGTGGTATGGCTTATGAGGACCGTGAAACCAGATTAAATTCCGAATACTTATTTTGCGCCAGTGTCTCACTAGTCTCCTTTTGCAGACGTTGTCTAAAAGGAACCAGGCTAACCGCTTGAAACAACGTTTACCAAGCCGTACAGGATCTCGTCACTTGGTTGGGCATCTCTGGCAAAAAGTAATGCCCCGCTGGTCTGTACTGCTACATATGTTACTCGTAAATTGTGTAGAACTCCGTGTGCATGTTATATTTCCATCCTCCATTTCAACCACGTTATTTGATCTCCATATGATTGTACAAAAATGCAGAAAGTAGATCATGCAAACAACATGCAACCAGACAAAGAGATGACTCTGGCAGAGCAGTTCGAGGCATGCCAGAAGAACAAACATAATGTGATAGGAGAACTTGCAGAAAGTGTTATTGTAAGTCTTCTTTATGATTTAAATTTTTTAACTACACACTTGCCAATTTGTAGGAGCAATATGTCAATATGATCTTGTAGGCGTTTTTGTGAAAATGCATTTGATGTGTAATCAGGCATACCAACTTGTAGGATTAGAAGTAGTTCATACACATTAAATCTACCGTCTGCATGTTTCTCTGTAATAACTTTTATTTTTACACGACTCAAAACTTTTCAGGCAAATATGAAATTGGAGATGGCAAAACCCGGGAAAGATGGTATGGAAAAAACTCTAGAAGAATGTATGGAGACATTTACCATGGTACTTAAAAATAAAGATATCACCAAAAACACTTTCCTGCGAAATGCTGGGTTTTTGCAGTCCAAGTCCAAGTCCAAGTCCAAGTCTTTCTCTGCACAAGTTCTGGAGGAACAAATCCAAATAGAACGAGCTGCAGCAGATGTGTTAAGAAACCAAGTTGACATGTTGAGATCGAGATCAGAAGCATGTGATGCCCTACTGCAGGAGGCCAATCAAGTTTGTTATAATCTCTCAAAAGACTAATAAAATGCCATAGATAATTGGAGATGAAAACACTGACATTGACATGTGAGTACCTTGGTATTGTGAAATGTTTACTGAGACTGAGGCACTGTTCCTATTTTGTTGGTGGATGCATTTATCTACGGCTGGGATCAACTTGGTAGTTGTTCCTGTGGATGTTTTAGAAATTGGTTGCCTAGCCTTTTCAATCCGTTCGAACTTAAATGGTATTAGAGCCAAGGTCTCGAGTTTGAATTGTTGACGGTGTGGTTCAATTCATCCTTAAATTGTTGGTGCCCCATTGGCCCTTGTAAAGCTTCATGTGCCTACCTCCGAATCCAGTGTTGAATTTCTCTTGTCACACACGAGGATGGCTGTTAATGTGTATATAAGTGGGTTGCATAGCCCCTTTTATATAAGGTTGCAAGTTTCCTTTTTGTGTTGTGCCTTTGGGATTCAGCCTGCACTTCTGACTTTTGGTTGCGTTGGCTACTGCATAAGTTTAATATAGTTCCATGTGGTTTTTGTTGAGTTCTATAATAAGTGGATTGCCTAGCCCTTTCCATCATTTCGGACCTGTGGTGTGCTATTCTGTTTTCCACGTATTAGACCTCCTCTTCTTAACAAGACTCCATGAGTAGGAGGCACTATGATTTTTTTTTGCGCATGAAATTACTCAATTAGATAGCTTAATCCCATTTGTTGACTCTCTGTTGATCAGCCACTTGAGGGTAAAACTGAGTATATTGCACTAGCCAGTATTTTTTTTATGAGGTAATGCACTAGCCAGTATTAGTACTCGAGGGGAAAACTGAGTGCAGATATTTTTCCAGTGTAAGGCTAACTGAGTACACGTAACGGTGCAGACGTGCAGTACCACGGACGCGTGTCGCGGTGCACAGCGGTTAGGCGGTGCGCGTGTTGAGACCAAACGTCTAGCTTTTTTGAGAAACTGCCGAGACCAACCGTCACGTTGCCAGAGCCCCCTCTCTCCCTCCCTCTGCACACAGTCTCATTCTCACTCACGCACGCAACCACGCCTCTCACGTCCCATCAACTTCTCCAAATCGAAGGAAAAAACACCAACCGCCCACGCGCGCTCCCTGCCGGCGATGGACAAGAAGAATGCGCCGGCGGCCGTCGCCTCCGTGAACTGGGCCTCTCTCTCGGCTGATGGACCACTTCACAAGATCGGCGAATGCTTACTGGCGAACGAGCAGTACGCTGACACCTACTCTGCTATGAGGCAAGTCTGTAGAAATTGGCGCTCAGGTTTACCTGAGCCCGACGTGCACCTGCACGAATGGATCATGCTAGACCACGGCCTTCCACGCGCTGCTGATTTCACCTTCCTCCACCTCCGCACATCCCGCTACGTCACCATCGATCTAACGGAAGTTCATGCAAGGTTCAAATTCCTCCATATCTATAGAGTTAATCTATTTTTATTTTCAATCGTAAACATCTTAGTGCTGAATGTTATCTTCATCAATATATTTTAGATACTACTTTGTCGGCTTTTGCCGTGGCGTCATCGTGCTTGCCCAGAAGAACCAGCCGCACAAGATACGGCTTCTGAACCCACTCACAAAGACATTGAATACTATGTTTGAGGCGCATATGCCAAACGTTATTCTGAAGTCAGTCGCTGTGATGAAGTCCCCGACTATGGTCTTCGTTTCCAAAGATTACCCGGCGGAAATTGCTTGGGTCGATGAGAGCACTCCAACTAAGGGTATAGATGAAGATTGGGGAGAAGGAAGATTTTCGATCGAGCACCATTGTCTGCGTTGCATTACCCCGTTCAATGGTGAATTGTATGCAATAGCTGTGAACAATTTTGAGTTCGGAAAATTAGTGTGCACCAACAATGTCCAGTTGGAGCAGCGTGCGAGCACTGTCAAAATGGATACACTATTTTCATTTCCAGAACTTGGAAATAACAAGTTCTACCTTGTGGAGTCGGATGGTGCTCTGCTGCTTGTGTTGTTGGACAACAAGCATTTGGAGGAAGGTCAACCATTGGTGTACCGTGTGGACACTGAGAGCCGCTCTCTCCATGCCGTCAATAACATTGGCAGTCGTGCCTTCTTCGTCCATTATATCCGGTGTATCTCCGTCGACACCAGAGTGCACCCGACACTTCGACCTGGCTGCATCTACTACACAGATTTTGGTTATATCAGAGAGTACTTTGATGATATAAAGGCCTGGGATGAGTGGCCAATACATGTGAATAGATTAGGAAACTACGGTATGAGAAATGAACAAAGGCCATACCGTTTGGAGGATGTATTGGCTGCACACTGCAGACGAAAGGAGTTCAATGAAAATTTCCTTCAATGGAGTGACGAAGAAATATATGCTGAATGAAGAACATATTCGTTCATCCTGGGGTATCCTAATCTTCATGTTGGCCATACATTGTGTCTTGTATTATTTTCAGATTAGTTTGTCGTGAACATTAACATTGTTATTGGCTGCTTTTGGCTCTTGTATGCAGTTTATGTAGTATTATATTAGTTTTCTGGATTTATTATGCTGCTGTGAATTTATCCTATACTAGCTTCTAGATTTGACTGATTTTGTTTGTAATGATGATGGCTTGATGTGGCTGCTGGCCTTAACTGCCGAAGCAGAGCAATTAGTACTTAACCAGGTGTACCGTCTTTATATTAGTATTATATTATATTACTTGACCATAGCCATATTCAAAATCAAATCTCAGTCGGGCGGCAAAATCTCCCGCCAATCTAGAAATATTTCAGGCGTGTTTTTGAATGGGATAAGAAGATAGAACACGATGATAGTAACCGATATTCAAGGTGATGATGATTTGATTTTGCACTCGGCCTTGAACAGAGGTACTAGTACGGTCTCACAATTTTTTATCATTATACTTGGACCTTAGCCAAATTCAAAATCTCATAGCGGCAAAACTTCCCGCCCACAAAATACAAAAAATTCACACGCTTTCAAATTCCCATTCTACCCTTGTGGAGATGACAGAAAGTCGGTTGGTGGGGGGGTCTGCCCGTCATTTTTTGGATCACCACCTCCCTAGCCCCGGAAACCCTCCCAAAAAAATTCATTTCCCTCAGACCACCCACCGGAACTTCCCAAGTCCCTCTCTCTACCACCTCCACGACCACCGCACCGGAACATCCCCGCCGGACTTCCCTGGCCTACCCGAGCCCTCGCGATCCTCGTCATCCGGCTGCCTGCCGGAGCCGCTTCATCGACGCCGTCATCAACCGGACCGGATCATCCCCGCCGAACCTCGAAACCATATGCTCATCCAGCAGCCTACCGCAGTCGCTTCAGCTGCGGCATCGTCCACCGCATCGGATCTTGCTCACCGACACCGATGTGCATGAACCGAATCTGCTTCACCGGCGCCGTCCATGATCTAAACTCTTCTACTGTCGCTTTTCTATTGCTTGCCTGCAAGTTCTTGTTTAATCTTGGGGGAACCTGTTTGTGCTAACGACGCGCCGTTACGTCTTTGCAGATTAGATGAGTAACCATGAAGTGTAATGGCCGTCTCTCCAACCCCAAGTAGCACATGTAGCGTACTTCATCACCGGATCTATCAACCCCAGGAAGATCTGCTGTGACTCCCACAGAGTGCTTCTCCTAATGTAAGTCCCTTGTTTTAGCGCCATGTTCTGGGTTCAGATGCTTGTTTGTCTGAAGCTCTTTTAGTTCATTCCTAGCTATGACCGTAACACGTTGCTATTTTCTACTTCATTGCTAACTTTAAGCGATTGAACATTTTGGTTTGCATTCCCTGCTCTGTAGATGTAGCCATCATAACTTCTATCTTGCTCAGTCGTTGTTACAAAAATTATACTGTAGGTATTATAGTAACATCCTGCTATTATTTAGTTCATGGCCAATTTTAAGTAATTGCACATGTTGGTTCGCATTCCCTGCTCTATAGCTTTTGGCATCGTAACTTCTATATTTGGTTTACATTCCCTGCTCTGTAGATCTAGCCATCATAACTTTATCTTGCTCAGTCGTTGTTACAAAAATTATGGCCTGCTACTATGTTGTTTGTGCCAATTTTTTACTCCATGAACATGTTGGCTTGCATTCCCTGTACTACAGGTGATGCCATTGTTTTGTATCTAGTTCATTGTAAGCTAACAAAGTAAGGACTTAGTTTGGCATGCTATCACTCTGCTATCTAGCCTGTAGTACAAATAAACTTGTCATACTACTAGATAATAATTTTGCGTGCCATCTTGTTCTTCAAAAGCTGCATTATTGACTTGTTTCTCTGACTTGGCATGACGCTCACATATGGAAAGCTGAACATATTGGTTTGCATTCCCTCTTATACAAGTTCACAGGTGATCCCACTATATTCTGTATCTGGTCCATCCTAAGCTCCAGCATTAACTATCCTCCATGTGTTGCTCATTACAAGTTTATATCCCGAAACATCTTGATTTGCATCCCCTTCACTATAAGTTCAGGAGTATTATTTAGTTCACGGCCAAAATGAAGTAATTGCACTTGGCACATGTTGGTTCACATTCCCTCCTCTTTAGCTTTTGCCATCGTAACTTCTATTTTTGGTTTACATTCCCTGCTCTGTAGATGTAGCCATCATAACTTCATCTTGCTCAGTCGTTGTTACAAAATTTATAGCCTGCTACTATGTTGTTCATGCCAATTTTGTACTCCCTGAACATGTTGGTTTGCATGGGACTCGACAGTAGTAAGTCTGTTGTTTCATTCTAACATGCTCTGTTATATTGGCTGTTGGTATGCGGCATGCACTCTTTGTTTGCTTATTGTGCACATTACAATGATCTTGTTATAACGACGAAATGATGAGTTCCAAATTCTTTGCCAAACAATATTGTAGTGTCTTTGCCTTTCCATTGTTGCTGTCTTAACTTGTAATGTCTTTGTTTCAGATATAGGTGCTGCATGGACAACTTAAAAGATTGCCGGATCGCTTCATTGTATTGCTAGGTTTAATTACCATTCAATTTCTCTGGGTTCTGTAATATTTTTTTCAATGCCTTGCAGCTGATGTAATATTTAGTTAGTTTTTATAGTTCTTTCGCGCATTTTTTCTTTGGTGCTTGTGGTAAGTGAGGCTATCCGACAGAAATCAATGCTGCGTAAATATTCTCAGTATCTAAATCACGAATTCCCATCCCTTAAACGGCCCAATTAAGCGAAATCACATATGTGCCTGCCCGCAAAATCCTAAAGCGCATATTATGCCGGCATATAAACAACAACTAAACGGGCTGGCCCACTTACTTCTTGGGCCAGCCCATTTGATTTACGGTGGACCCCACACACTAATTGGGCTGGCCCACTTGCTTTAAGGTTACTACTGGGCCGGCCCATTTGCTTTTTGGTGGACCCCACATAATAAATGGGCCGGCCCTTTAAGAGGAAAGTGGGACCCACCTGTGTTTTTGGGCCGGCCCACTATCTTGTTGGGCCGGCCCACTTGCTATATGGTGGACCCCACATACGTGTTGGGCGGGCCCTTTAACAGGAAAGTGGGACCCACATGTTTTTGGGCCGGCCCACTACCTTGTTGGGCCGGCCCACTTGCTATATGGTGGTCCCACATACTAAATGGGCCGGCCCTTTAAGAGGAAAGTGGGACCCACCTGTGTTTTTGGCCCGGCCCACTAACTTGTTGGGCCGGCCCACTGCTATATGGTGGACCCCACATACTAATTGGGCCGGCCCTTTAACGGGAAAGTGGGACCCACTGTTTTTGGCCACGGCCCACTATCTTCTTGGGCCGGCCCACTTGCTATATGGTGGACCCCACATACTAAATGGGCCGGCCCTTTAACAGGAAAGTGGGACCCACCTGTGTTTTGGCCCGGCCCACTATTTTGTTGGCCGGCCCACTTGCTGTATGGTGGACCCCACAAACGAAATGGGCCGACCCTTTAACTGGAAAGTGGGACCCACCTGTGTTTTTGGCCCGGCCCACTAGCTTGTTGGGCCGGCCCACTTGCTATACGGTGGACCCCACACACTAAATGGGCCGGCCTTTTAACAGGAAAGTGGGACCCACCTGTGTTTTTGGCCCGGCCCACTTGCTTCTTGGGCCGGCCCAGTTGCTGTAAGGTGGACCCCACATGTTAAATGGGCCGGCCCATTTAACTTTTGACCAGTCAACATTAGAGGTTAGGCCCGGCCCACGTAACTAATGGACCGGCCCAGCTATATAGTTGACCGGTCAAACTATGTCATCTGGCCCGGCCCGCTTAAGACGTGGCAGGCCTCGTGTGGGCCTACCATCTACCACGGGGTTTCAGCCGGTTAACGCCGTTAACTGGCAGTTAACGGCGTCTGCCACGTGTCAGTTTGCATGACGTCAGCAGTCAACGGGCTCCCGAAAACACTTCCGCAACGGTCCGATTTTCCGTGGCGGAAGGGCGCCCAAGCGCGACGGACCGAAAAAATCGTCGTTGGACTTTGCCTGACGCAGTTTCCACAACGGAACCCATATCGTCGGGTTAGGCCCATAGGCGACGAAAAATACCCCTTAGCGGACGATTTTGAGACGTTGTCTACGGGTGGGTGGGGGGTCATGCGGCCGGGCCGCCGGGGTGATAATTAAGGTCGGTAGGTGGCGTTTAATGGAGTTGCGTGTGTAATTTGCCGTGCACAAGGTTGAGGAATAGGCGGTTCCCTTTGCCGCGCGCACAATTCAAACTATCCCGCCCATGTAGTTTAAATTCGCCATATTTTCGTTAAATCGACATAAAGTCATGTGAGTGGGGGAAAATTAGCAAAGTTGCTTGAAAAATAGTAAAACTCTGGAATTATCCTTTAAATATGCTCTACTTCGTGTGAAAATCGGGGTGTGGAAGCATGTTGAGCTGTTTTATTTGTACTTTCTTCATTAAAACTCCCATTTTATGCACTTTGGATGGAAAGAAATCATTTGTACATAAATTTTGACAACGCCATTTGCAAACACTAATTGTTTACATGCCAAGATGCACCCATCCACCAAATATATATGTGGCAAAAGTTTATCACAATCTAGCAGATATGCATAATTAGTGAGGGACCCCTTTTGATTTTGTGCAATTTCCACTAATTAGGTAGAGATCGAGAAGGGTTAATTAATTAGGCCATGTTAGGGGTTATGTGTTTTAGATTAGGTTGTGTGGATTCAAATACAACTTCTTTATTTGTGTGCTATGATTAATCAAAACTAGATCGATCGACTGCGCACACATTATTAGAGGCGCATGCCTTTGCGCACAAAGTGCATGTGTGTGTTGTTGGCCACCAACGAGAGAGAGAGAGAGAGAGAGAGAGAGAGAGAGAGAGAGAGAGAGAGAGGTAGAGAGAGCTACATACGAGAGAGCGATTGAAATCCCCAAATTAAACACATATATATGCATGGCACATTTAATTTAATTAGAGGACCGCGAGGCACCCCTGGCCTGCTTGATGCATAATTAAGTGTCATTGGCCTATATATAGGGTTTAATTAGGGTTTAGGGTTTAGGGTTAGGAGGTTAGGGTTTAGGGTCTAGGGTTTAGGGTTTAATGTTTATGGTGTTTAGGGTTTAGGGATTAGGGATTAGGGTTTATTTAGGGTTTAAGGTTTAGGGATCATCGATCGAGTGCGCACACACACATTATTAGAGGCACACGCGCCTTTGCGCATAAAGTGCATGCGTATATGTGTGTGTTTTTTGGCCACCAACGACATATAGATGATCGAGAGAGAGAGATTGAAATCCCCAAGAATATGTTCAAATATATATTAAAATATATGCACGAATGCATGCATGGTAGGCCATGCATGCACACTAATTATATATATATTATGAGGAAACTTAATCAAATGTGTTTTCATTCGAGAGAACTTGTCAAAATTCAAGTTAATTAATTTATCATCGATAATTATATAATTAATTAATGAATCTCAGGGAGATGTTATACAACATATGATCGATATATAGGCCATGTATATATTAATTGGTTTTAATCTACCGTTTAATTTGCTAGCTAGCTGCATGCTATATATAGAGCATGTTTTTATTAGATCGGGTTATAGCTAGTATAGTTTAGGGTTATGTGTTTTAATTAACTAGGGTTTGATTAGCTAGGGGTTAGTTATATATATATGGTTTAGGGTTAATGCATGTCACATTTAATTTAACTAGAGGACCGCGAGGCACCCCTGGCCTGCTTGATGCACAATTAAGTGTCGTTGGCCTATATATATAGGGTTTAATTAGGGTTTAGGGTTAGCTAGCTGGGTTTAGGGTTTAGTGTTTTGGGTGTTTAGCTAGGGTCTAGGGTTTAGGGTTTAGTGTTTACGGTGTTTAGAGGGTCTAGGGTTTAGTGTTTAGGGTGTTTAGGGTCTAGGGTTTAGGGTCTAGTGTTTAGGGTCTATGGTTTAGGGTTTAATTAGTGTTTAGGGTGTTTAGGGTTTAGGGTTTAGTGTTTACGGTGTTTAGGGTCTAGGGTTTAGGGTTTAGTGTTTAGGGTCTAGGGTTTAGGGTTTAATTAGTGTTTAGGGTGTTTAGGGTTTAGGGTTTAATGTTTACGGTGTTTAGGGTCTAGGGTTTAGGGTTTAGTGTTTAGGGTGTTTAGGGTCTAGGGTTTAGTGTGTTTAGGGTGTTTAGGGTTTAGGGGATTAGGGATTAGGGTTTTAGGGTTGTTTAAGGTTTAGGGATCATCGATCGAGTGCGCACACACATTATTAGAGGCACCCGCGCCTTTGCGCATAAAGTGCATGCGTATATATATGTGTATTTTTTTGCCACCAACAACGATATATAGATGATCGAGAGAGAGAGATTGAAATCCCCAAGAATATGCATGTTCAAATATATATATATCAAAATATATGCACGAATGCATGGTAGGCCATGCATGCACACTAATTATATATATATTATGAGCTAGGCAACTTGATCAAATGTGTTTTCATACGAGAGAACTTGTCAAAATTCAAGTTAATTAATTTATCATCGATAATTATATATATAATTAATTAATGAATCACAGGGAGATCGATAATTAATTTAGGGTTTTAGGGTTGTACGTTTAAGGTTTAGGGATCATCGATCGAGTGCGCACACACATTATTAGAGGCACCCGCGTCTTTACGCATAAAGTGCATGCGTATATATGTGTGTGTTTTTTGCCACCAACGTTATATATAGATGATCGCGAGAGAGAGAGAGATTGAAATCCCCAAGAATATGTTCAAATATACATTAAAATATATGCACGAATGCATGGTAGGCCATGCATGCACACTAAAATTATATATATATTATGAGGCAACTTAATCAAATGTGTTTTCATTCGAGAGAACTTGTCAAAATTAAAGTTAATTAATTTATCAAGATAATTATATAATTAATTAATGAATCTGAGGGATATGTTATACAACATGATCGATATAATAGGCCATGTATATTTTAATTGGTGTTAATCTACGGTTTGCTAGCTAGCTGTTATATATATAGAGCATGCTTTTATTAGATCGGGTTATATCTAGTATAGTTTAGGGTTATGTGTTTTAATTAAGTAGGGTTGATTAGCTAGGGTTAGTTACATATATATGGTTTAGGGTTAATGCATGTCACATTTAATTTAATTAGAGGACCGCGAGGCACCCCTGGCCTGCTCGATGCACACAATTAAGTGTCGTTGGCCTATATATACATAGGGTTTAATTAGGGTTTAGGGTTAGCTAGGGTTTAGGGTTAGGGTTAGGGTTAGGGTTAGGGTCTAGGGTCTAGGGTTTAGTGTTTAGGGTGTTTAGGGTTTAGGGATTAGGGATTAGGGATTTAAGGTTTTAGGGGTTGTTTAAGGTTTAGGGATCATCGATCGAGTGCGCACACACATTATTAGAGGCACCCGCGCCTTTACGCATAAATTGCATGCGTATATATATATGTGTGTGTTTTTTGGCCACCAACGATATATTGATGATCGAGAGAGAGATTGAAATCCCTAAGAATATGTTCAAATATACATTAAAATATATGCACGAATGCATGGTAGGCCATGCATGTACACTAATTAATTATATATATATTATGAGGCAACTTAATCAAATGTGTTTTCATTCGAGAGAACTTGTCAAAATTCAAGTTAATTAATTTATCACGATAATTATATAATTAATTAATGAATCTGAGGGATATGTTATACAACATGATCGATATATATAGGCCATGTATATTTTAATTGGTGTTAATCTACGGTTTGCTAGCTAGCTGCTATATATAGAGCATGTTTTTATTAGATCGGGTTATATCTAGTATAGTTTAGGGTTATGTGTTTTAATTAAGTAGGGTTAATTAGCTAGGGTTAGTTACATATATATGGTTTAGGGTTAATGCATGGCACAATTAATTTAATTAGAGGACCGCGAGGCACCCCTGGGCTGCTCGATGCACAATTAAGTGACGTTGGCCTATACATAGGGTTTAATTAGGGTTTAGGGTTAGCTAGGGTAGAGGGTTAGGGTTAGGGTTTAGGGTTTAGGGTTTAGTGTTTAGGGTGTTTAGGGTTTAGGGATTAGGGATTAGGGGTTTTAGGGTTGTTTAAGGTTTAGGGATCATCGATCGAGTGCGCACACACATTATTAGAGGCACCCGCGCCTTTACGCATCAAGTGCATGCGTATATATGTGTGTTTTTTGGGCCACCAACGATATATAGATGATCGAGAGAGAGAGAGAGATTGAAATCCCCAAGAATATGTTCAAATATACATTAAAATATATGCACGAATGCATTGTAGGCCATGCATGCACACTAATTATATATATTATGAGGCAACTTAATCAAATGTGTTTTCATTCGAGAGAACTTGTCAAAGTTCAAGTTAATTAATTTATCACGATAATTATATAATTAATTAATGAATCTCAGGGATATGTTATACAACATGATCGATATAGGCCATGTATATTTTAATTGGTGTTAATCTACGGTTTGCTAGCTAGCTGCTATATATAGAGCATGTTTTTATTAGATCGGGTTATAGCTAGCTAGTATAGTTTAGGGTTATGTGTTTTAATTAAGTAGGGTTGATTAGCTAGGGTTAGTTACATATATATGGTTTAGGGTTAATGCATGGCACATTTAATTTTATTAGAGGATCACGAGGCACCCATGACCCGCTCGATCGATGCACAATTAAGTGTCGTTGGCCTATACATAGGGTTTAATTGGGGTTTAGGATTAGCTAGGGTTTAGGGTTAGGGTTAGGGTTAGGGTTAGGGTACGTTTAGGGTCTAGGGTTTAGGGTTTAGTGTTTAGGGTGTTTAGGGTTTAGGGATTAGGGATTTAAGGTTTTAGGGTTGTTTAAGGTTTAGGGATCATCGATCGAGTGCGCACACACATTATTAGAGGCACCCGCGCCTTTACGCATAAATTGCATGCATATATATGTGTGTTTTGGGCCACCAACGATATATAGATGATCGAGAGAGAGAGAGAGAGAGATTGAAATCCCCAAGAATATGTTCAAATATACATTAAAATATATGCACGAATGCATTGTAGGCCATGCATGCACACTAATTATATATATATTATGAGGCAACTTAATCAAATGTGTTTTCATTCGAGAGAACTTGTCAAAGTTCAAGTTAATTAATTTATCACGATAATTATATAATTAATTAATGAATCTCAGGGATATGTTATACAACATGATCGATATAGGCCATGTATATTTTAATTGGTGTTAATCTACGGTTTGCTAGCTAGCTGCTATATATAGAGCATGTTTTTATTAGATCGGGTTATAGCTAGCTAGTATAGTTTAGGGTTATGTGTTTTAATTAAGTAGGGTTGATTAGCTAGGGTTAGTTACATATATATGGTTTAGGGTTAATGCATGGCACATTTAATTTTATTAGAGGATCGCGAGGCACCCATGACCCGCTCGATCGATGCACAATTAAGTGTCGTTGGCCTATACATAGGGTTTAATTGGGGTTTAGGATTAGCTAGGGTTTAGGGTTAGGGTTAGGGTTAGGGTTAGGGTACGTTTAGGGTCTAGGGTTTAGGGTTTAGTGTTTAGGGTGTTTAGGGTTTAGGGATTAGGGATTTAAGGTTTTAGGGTTGTTTAAGGTTTAGGGATCATCGATCGAGTGCGCACACACATTATTAGAGGCACCCGCGCCTTTACGCATAAATTGCATGCATATATATATATGTGTGTTTTTTGGCCACCAACGATATATAGATGATCGAGAGAGAGATTGAAATCCCCAAGAATATGTTCAAATATACATTAAAATATATGCACGAATGCATGGTAGGCCATGCATGCACACTAATTATATATATATATATATTATGAGGCAACTTAATCAAATGTGTTTTCATTCGAGAGAACTTGTCAAAATTAAAGTTAATTAATTTATCACGATAATTATATAATTAATTAATGAATCTCAGGGATATGTTATACAACATGATCGATATAGGCCATGTATATATTAATTGGTGTTAATCTACGGTTTGCTAGCTAGCTGCTATATATAGAGCATGTTTTTATTAGATCGGGTTATAGCTAGTATAGTTTAGGGTTATGTGTTTTAATTAAGTAGGGTTGATTAGCTAGGGTTAGTTACATATATATGGTTTAGGGTTAATGCATGGCACATTTAATTTTATTAGAGGATCGCGAGGCACCCATGACCCGCTCGATCGATGCACAATTAAGTGTCGTTGGCCTATACATAGGGTTTAATTGGGGTTTAGGATTAGCTAGGGTTTAGGGTTAGGGTTAGGGTTAGGGTTAGGGTACGTTTAGGGTCTAGGGTTTAGGGTTTAGTGTTTAGGGTGTTTAGGGTTTAGGGATTAGGGATTTAAGGTTTTAGGGTTGTTTAAGGTTTAGGGATCATCGATCGAGTGCGCACACACATTATTAGAGGCACCCGCGCCTTTACGCATAAATTGCATGCATATATATATATGTGTGTTTTTTGGCCACCAACGATATATAGATGATCGAGAGAGAGAGATTGAAATCCCCAAGAATATGTTCAAATATACATTAAAATATATGCACGAATGCATGGTAGGCCATGCATGCACACTAATTATATATATATATATTATGAGGCAACTTAATCAAATGTGTTTTCATTCGAGAGAACTTGTCAAAATTAAAGTTAATTAATTTATCACGATAATTATATAATTAATTAATAAATCTCAGGGATATGTTATACAACATGATCGATATAGGCCATGTATATATTAATTGGTGTTAATCTACGGTTTGCTAGCTAGCTGCTATATATAGAGCATGTTTTTATTAGATCGGGTTATAGCTAGTATAGTTTAGGGTTATGTGTTTTCATTAAGTAGGGTTGATTAGCTATGGTTAGTTACATATATATGGTTTAGGGTTAATGCATGGCACATTTAATTTAATTAGAGGACCGCGAGGCACCCCTGGCCTGCTTGATGCACAATTAAGTGTCGTTGGCCTATATATAGGGTTTAATTAGGGTTTAGGGTTAGGGTTAGGGTTTAGGGTCTAGGGTTTAGTGTTTAGGGTGTTTAGGGTTTAGGGATTAGGGATTAGGGTTTCAGGGTTGTATAAGGTTTAGGGATCATCGATCGAGTGCGCACACACATTATTAGAGGCACCCGCGCCTTTGCGCATAAAGTGCATGCGTATAGTTTAGGGTTATTTGTTTTAATTAAGTAGGGTTTGATCAGCTAGGGTTAGTTACATATATATGGTTTAGGGTTAATGCATGGCACATTACATATAGTTTAAATCTCAAGAATGTTTATACATGATAGGCCATATGTGCAAAGGAATTTTTTCCCCGTGAACTTGTCAAAATTCAAGTTTATCAGTGCCAATGGAAACTAGTCCAAAAAATTACATAGAGGACCAAAAGTACTAGACAATAACTAATAGAACCTGCAACTTTACAAAAAGGACCCCAAAACATATAGAAGAAAATCAATCGAGTCCTTCTCGACCGCACATCAGATCTCTGCTCCGCATCCTTTCCAGCAACTCCGTCGCCGGGGACGCACCACTTGGGACGGTGTCGCCGGTAGTCGCCAGGACGAAGGAGAAGAAGGGCCTCAGCAACGGCATATTGGCTCTGAGAAGGGTCGCTGAAAGTCCAAGATGTGCACGGGCAAGACGGATGACGCCGTCGTATGCCCCGAGCTTGTGAACTTTAGCAGCTTGACTTCCCCATTGGCCAGATCTGAAGCACTGACCAAAGCAAGCCTCACCGTTAGCGCCATCACATTGATGGCACCAGATCGGGGTTTGGCCGGCAAGATCCGCCAGATTCACCATAGGCCAGATCTGAAGCCGATGACGAGATCCCCGACTCCATTGCGCCATTCTGCTCATGGGAAACACTGGATCTAAGCTTACAACAACACTAACTCCCTCGGATCCAAATTAGCTGACTCAACTTTGCTTATCTAAATATGGATGTATCCACACATGTTTTTACTCTAGATACATACACGTCTAAGGAAAGTTGAATCAATTAATTTAGTTCGGAGGGTGTACAATATACAGAGAGAAGTCGGCCTCGTCTCCGGCCGGCGAGGCCGCCGGAGAGAAGGGGGAGAGGAGCCGGGGGAGTGGGAGAGACTCGAGAGAGAAAGAGAAGAGGAAGAAATGAGAGCTCCCTGGGGAAGAACATTATTTTTGTCGTTCTGCTCGTAGCTTGAAACTGAAAATTTCGGCCACGCGCCAAATCATCCCGCCGCATCCATTCGAAAATCCCGTGACCAGTTTTACCCTTTTAACCCTGGTCCGGAAGCTACAACCCACCGACCATGGAGGGCTCATTCGGTAACAATGAAATATCTTGCCTAGATCCCGAACCCTCCCCACAGGCCCACACCCACCCACCAACCATTCGCCCCATTAGCTCAAAAATACTCTCACACGCCAAAGCTCTGACTCTCTACAGTACTAGATCTGCTTCGCCGCCGGCATACTCCTCCACAGCGTAGCCTTGATCGTGTTGGCTGTCCACCCACCTGATCCGCTCCCCCGCCGCCCTCGTCACCGACGGATCTGCTTCACCGCCGACCTCGCCACCGACGGATCTGCTTCACCGCCGACCTCGCCACCGACGGATCTGCTTCACCGCCGACCTCGCCACCGACTACCTCGCCGCAGCGGCTGTATCAACTTCACCGAATACCTTGCCAGCCAACCAGATCTGCTTCACTAACGCCCGCTTCTACTGAAACAGGGTCGATTCATCGTCTCCCGCGTTCGCCGCCGCTGGAATGCAAGTTGCCGCCCCCGTCCACCCCGCCGCAGCTTGGTTAGTACGCTGGCCCGTTAGATCGCGGTGTTTCTTTAGCCATGTTTTGTGTAGTTATTTGCAGATCTCATATGCCGTTAACTTTCTTGATGTGTTGCTTCGCATGAAGTTTGTTTAAATATTGTACAGTACAAAAGCATTATCCGGTCGCTACCATCCTGTTCATTCTACTGACACCTGTGTGCATCCACATATTTATAGCCTTGTACCCATTCATTTGCTGCCAACTGTTTTTGTACTGCATGCTATTGTCGCACTGCTTTTATAGTCGTGCTATGGGCATTTCCAATCTGCTTGTTCTTATACCACGTCATTAGCTCACCGCTAGCTGTTTTCTCGTGTCTGCTATTCTCACACTGCTTTTATAATCATGCTATGTGCATTTCCAATCTGCTTGCTCTTATACCTCGTCTTTAGCTTATATAGTTATTGCTGCGTGCATGTCTGGTCTTTGTATTATCGTAGACTGACTTGTCAATGTTATTTTTCCTAGGGATTGATCATGCGAACCACTTATTAGAACATCCAACATTAACAGCGGGGACGCTAGGTAAGGTTGGAATCTGAGTTCGTGGTTGGTAATTTTGGCAGTTTACTTCCGTTATTATCTATAACCTATATGCATTGTTCCTTATGCAAGAGATTAACACTTGGAACCCTGCCATAGCAATGCCATTCATGCTTTACTATGTTTCTGCCTATTTGATATGCTTGTCTTGGAGAAACTTCGAGGGTGATTTGAACCTGACATTTGGTCATTCTTAATGCCAGTTTACTTTATGTGTAAAACCTTGGCATTACCCTACTCTAAATCTGAATGTCTGAAATTCGTATCTCATGCAAAGCAACATCTAGTTGGTTTTAATCTGATATCTGGTAAATATTGGCTTATTCATTTGGCAGCTCAAGTTTTTTGTTATTTGAAACCAGCTGACTTGGTCTTAAATGTGATATCTAAACACAGATTAAGGACAATGGAGCAGGAGGATTAGCATTTCACTTGATGGCTGAACCTAAAATGATAGGCATGTTGACCACGACTAGTGCACGCAAGAGAAGGACCTGCAGTGAGCCAGTATGTGCTTAGTACATGCATCTTATCTTATCTTGTGCTTATTTCTGCTACATGTTGTTATCTGATCTCTACATTGCGTAATACATGTTTGAATAGTTAATTGTTGTAACTATGTTTACAATGTTACCAGAATGCAGTTTTAATGAAGCAGTCATCATTAGAAGATAGTCGCCAAAAAAGGATCTGTAGCGACCCTGTGCAACATTATGATGTAAGTTTGTGCTTAGTACAAGTTCCATACATGTCTTATTTATGCAACTTGTTATTATCTTATATCTACATTGCATAATAAATGTTTGCATAGTTCATCGTTTAACTCTTTTTGCATTATTATCAGAATGCAGTTGTGATGAAGCAATCTTCATTACCAGTGAGGCCCACAAAAAGTTCTGATCTTTCTTCTGATGCATCTTCTCATAGCCGTCAACCTAGACCATTTCTTTCATCAGACAGTAAATATCTCAAGGCTGTACTTTATAAAAGACATGGTATTGCTGCTTTAAGATCTGTAGCTGATATGTTGACAAAGAGTACACAAGATTCAATCAAGGCGATTGCCAAATGTCAACGTGTTATTGATGATGCTAATAGAAGTCCTCAATGATTCTATGTAATTTTTTTATTTGGGCACATTAATTGCCTTGTAATTTTCCTATTTGTTTTATTTGTGTATGTACTTGTGTGTATCATTGAAATCAGATTTTAGGCTCATGAAATTTAATGCAAGTTGACTAGTCAAACAAGTAGGGCCCTACAACAGATTGGGCCGGCCCACTTACAGTAGTGTGGGACCCACTTTCATTTTGGGCCGGCCCACTTCTTTAGTAGGCCGGCCCGGTTACACGATAATGGGCTCCACATGCTTATTGGGCCGGCCCACTTGCTCTATGGTGGTCCCACATGGTAAATGGGCCGGCCCTTTAATAGGAAGGTGGGACCCACCTGTGTTTTTGGCCCGGCCCACTATCTTGTTGGGCCGGCCCACTTTCTATATGGTGGACCCCACACACCAAATGGGCCGGCCCTTTAATAGGAAGGTGGGACCCACCTGTGTTTTTGGCCCGGCCCACTATCTTGTTGGGCCGGCCCACTTTCTATATGGTGGACCCCACATACCAAATGGGCCGGCCCATTAACAGGAATGTGGGACCCACCTGTGTTTTTGGCCCGCCCACTATCTTGGTGGGCCAGCCCACTTGCTATATGGTGGGCCCCACATACTAAATGGGCCGGCCCTTTAACAGGAAAGTGGGACCCACCTGTGTTTTTGGCCCGGCCCACTATTTTGTTGGGCC
Source organism: Lolium multiflorum (assembly GCA_030979885.1). Taxonomy (NCBI): domain Eukaryota; kingdom Viridiplantae; phylum Streptophyta; class Magnoliopsida; order Poales; family Poaceae; genus Lolium; species Lolium multiflorum. Next base: position 114,401,245 of record CM061751.1, on the reverse strand, counting down.
GGCCCACTTGCTATATGGTGGACCCCACAAACTAAATGGGCCGACCCTTTAACGGAAAGTGGGACCCACTGTTTTTGGCCCGGCCCACTAGCTGTTGGAGCCGGCCCACTGCTATACGGTGGACCCCACACACTAAATGGGCCGGCCCTTTAACAGGAAAGTGGGACCCACATGTGTTTTGGCCTGGCCCACTTGCTTCTTGGGCCGGCCCAGTTGCTGTAAGGTGGACCCCACATGTTAAATGGGCCGGCCCATTTAAGTTTTGACCAGTCAACCTTAGAGGTTAGGCCCGGCCCACGTAACTAATGGACCAGCCCAGCTATATAGTTGACCGGTCAAACTATGTCATCTGGCCCGGCCCGCTTAAGACGTGGCAGGCCTCGTGTGGGCCTACCATCTACCACGGGGTTTCAGCCGGTTAACGCCGTTAACTGGCAGTTAACGGCGTCTGCCACGTGTCAGTTTGCATGACGTCAGCAGTCAACGGGCTCCCGAAAACACTTCCGCAACGGTCCGATTTTCCGTGGCGGAAGGGCGCCCAAGCGCGACGGACCGAAAAAATCGTCGTTGGACTTTGCCTGACGCAGTTTCGACAACGGAACCCATATCGTCGGGTTAGGCCCATAGGCGACGAAAAATGCCCCTTAGTTGACGATTTTGGGACGTTGTCTATCAGAACTTTTCTTCATATTCATCCTCATCCTTATCACCACGAGACATATTAGGTTCCATGGTAGGAGGTACCGTGGAACCCTTGGCCATAAGGCATATATGAGGACCGTGAGATAAAGAGGAGGAGTTACTTGAGGCTCCTTTCAAGATCTTGTCTTGACCAATAGAATCTTTGGTTTCCTCTACATTGTTAGACACACAACAACTAGAGGAAATAGAAGCATTTTTATCATGGCCACAAGACAATGCAAGCATATCATCATTAGATTTATTCAAGCAACTTACACATGATATGCAAAGACTATCAACACAAGCATGTAAAACATTTCTAGTGCTAGATGTGTTTGAGTCCGTAGATGAAGCATTACAATGAGATAGAGATGAAGAATCATCAATAGTAAGCTCAATATCAACATTGCAATTTTCATCACCACTCACCATATCATTACCTTGTGTCTTACCACACTTGGGTGAAGTGGAAGAAGATGAGACCTCATCACGGCCGGAAGTGGAAGCAATACAATCATCCTTAATAATATTGGACACATCATATTTATCTTGAATCTTTGTCCATAACTCATGAGCGCTCCAAAAAGGCAAGTATGGAAAGAGACCTACATCTCTCAAAGCATTCATAAGAACATAAGAAGCTTGAGAATTGAGATATAAATTTTTCTCATCCTCTAACGATAGATTTTGTGAATCCATAGGAGGAGAAAAACCTATATCTACAATTTTCTCCATATGAGGGTCAATGTCCCGAAAATGACTAAGCATGCAAATTTTCCAAACATCATAATTTGTGCCATCTAATATAAGAGTGTTATCGTGCACTAATCCTCTAGCCGACATCTTTACTCTCAAGGCGGTGAAGCCTAAGAATGAGAGACCTTGCTCTGATACCAATTGAAAGGACACGGATGTCGCCTAGAGGGGGGGTGAATAGGCGATTTAAAACTTTTACGAGATGGGCTTAACAAATGCGGAATAAAACTAGCGTTTACTTTGTCAAGCCCAAAGCCTATAAACTATGGTTCACCTATGTGCACCAACAACTTATTCTAAGCAATGGTTCACCTATGTGTACCAACAACTTATGCTAAGCAAGACAAGCAACTTATGTGATAGCACGATATATATATAACTTCAAGCACGATGGCTATCACAAAGTAAAGTGCATAAGTAAAGAGCTCGGGTATAGGAATAACCGAAGTGACGCGGAGACAACGATGTAGCCCGAAGTTCACACTCTTGCGAGTGCTACTCTCCGTTGGAGCGGTGTGGAGGACAAGTCACTCCAAATGCACGAGGGCCACCGTATTCTCCTCGAGAATTCCCACCAAAAGGGATGTCCTCGATCCACTATGGGACCTTAGGAAGGTCACCGAACCCGCACAAAGCTTGGGGCTATCTCCACAACTTAATTGGAGGCTCCCAACAAATTGCCACAAAGGCCTTGCCCTTGAAGATTCTCCACAACTTAATTGGAGTCCCCAAGAACACCACAAAGATGCCACAAAGGCCTTGCCCTTGAAGATTCTCCACAACTTAATTGGAGTCCCCAAGAACACCACAAAGATGCCACAAAGGCCTTGCCCTTGAAGATTCTCCACAACTTAATTGGAGTCCCCAAGAACACCACTAAGATGCCACAAAGGCCTAGAATCCGTCTAGGGTTCCAAGAACCCAAGAGTAACAACCTTCTTGCTTTCACCTCCACGAATCACCGTGGAGAACTCAAACCGATGCACCAAATGCAATGGCAAGAACACCACAAAGATGCTCAAGTCCTTCTCTCTCAAATTCCAACAAAGCTACAAAAGCTATTGGGGGAATAAGAGAGGAAGAACAAATAAGAGGAGGAACACCAAATTTCTCCAAGATCTAGATCTAGTGGATTCCCCTCACAAAGAGAGGGATTTGATTGGTAGGAATGTAGATCTAGATCTCCTCTTCCTTTTCCCTCAAAAAGATTCAAGAAGCATAGGAGGAGTAGAGGGAAAGGGAAGCTCTCAAGGTCAACAATGGTGGAGAGCACAAAGGGGAAGAGGTAGCTGCCCAAGGAGGAAGAAGGGGGGCTTAAATACCCCCTCCCATCGAAATATGACCGTTTGGGTCAGCTCAGGCCGGATTTTCCGGGCCGGATATTTGCAAAATATCCGGGCCCCGAAAAACGGCTAAGGACATGAGAAAACTGCTCTCAGGATGGGGGCCGGACATTTGGCCGGATATTTGCCCGGATTTGTCCAAAAACCGGATTTTTCCGGGGGGCCGGATTATCCGCCCCAAACTTGGGCCGGAATATCCGCCCCCCTGAAAACTGGCAGAAACATCAAACTGAAACGGGCATAACTTTAGCATCCGGACTCCGATTTTGATGATCTTGGGCTTGTTTTAAAGCTAGGAACAAGCTCTACAAGATCATGCAGGAAACCATCATAGTCCAACAAGGGAGGATAGAAACAAATGATGAAAGGTTTGACCTATCTAAAAAAGACATACCGGTAAAACCTCCAATCTTGAAAATGCAACAAGTTGCCCGTGCAAAAACCATTCTTGATGAACTAGAGCTTGTCATGAGAATAAGCACAAGCTCTAAATCATCACATGGATAAGATCCAAATAATAACCAAGAAAGATGATGCAAGGATGCAAAGGTTTGAGCTCTCTCCGAATGATACGATCGAGTTACTCACTCGAGAGCCCTCTTGATAGTACGGCAACTAAACTATAAACCGGTCTCCAACTACACTATGAGACCGGTGAGAAAGAAACCCTATCAAGAGCAAACCTTATACTTGCGCATTCCACTTGAGCTTGATGACGACGATCTTGACCTCAACAAGATGGAACGCCTTTCTTGCTTGTGCTTGCTTGACGAAGTCTTGTAGATTGCTCCCCCATAAACCACCATGGGAGAGCTTCTTCTTCGGCGCATCTTCACATATCCATGATCACCATATGGATGGCAAGACTCAAGCAAAGGATCTCTTCGAGATGGCTCATCTTGAACTTGCACATCATTTCTTCATTCTTCATCATGTTGATGTCTTGAAGTAACTTGAGGGCTCACTTCATCTTCATCTTCAAGACATACTTGACACTTGATATCCTTCATCAATTTCTTCTTATTGCAACCTTGAAGCCAACATATGGTTCAAGAATTGCCTATGGACAACTCCTACAAATATAACTCAATGCAAACATTAGTCCATAGGGATTGTCATTAATTACCAAAACCACACATGGGGGTGATACGTCTCCGACGTATCGATAATTTCTTATGTTCCATGCTACTTTATTGATGATACCTACATGTTTTATGCACACTTTATGTCATATTCGTGCATTTTCTGGAACTAACCTATTAACAAGATGCCGAAGTGCCAGTTTCTATTTTCTGCTGTTTTTGGTTTCAGAAATCCTAGTAACGAAATATTCTCGGAATTGGACGAAATCAACGCCCAGTTCCTATTTTGCCCGGAAGCATCCAGAACACCCGAGAGCCGCCAGAGGAGGGCCACGGGCCCCAGATGATAGGGTGGCGCGGCCCACCCCCTGGCCGCGGCCCTATGGTGTCGTCGCCCTTCGACCTTCGACGCCGCCTCTTCGCCTATATAAAGGCCCTGACCTAAAACCTCGATACGGAAAAGCCACGGTACGCCAGAGCCGCCGCCATCGCGAAGCCAAGATCCGGGGACAGGAGTCTCTGTTCCGGCACCCTGCCGGAGCGGGGAAGTGCCCCCGGAAGGCTTCTCCATCGACACCGCTGCCATCTCCACCGCCATCTTCATCAACGCTGCTGCTCCCATGAGGAGGGAGTAGTTCTCCATCGAGGCTCGGGGCTGTACCGGTAGCTATGTGGTTCATCTCTCTCCTATGTACTTCAATACAATAATCTCATGAGCTGCCTTACATGATTGAGATTCATATGATGATGCTTGTAATCTAGATGTCATTATGCTAGTCAAGTGGGTTTTACTTATGTGATCTCCGGAGACTCCTTGTCCCACGTGTGTAAAGGTGACAGTGTGTGCACCGTGTGGGTCTCTTAGGCTATATTTCACAGAATACTTATTCACTGTTATGAATGGCATAGTGAAGTGCTTATTTATATCTCTTTATGATTGCAATGTGTTTTGTATCACAATTTATCTATGTGCTACTCTAGTGAAGTTATTAAAGTAGTTTTATTCCTCCTACACGATGTAATGGTGACAGTGTGTGCATCCGTGTTAGTACTTGGCGTAGGCTATGATTATGATCTCTTGTAGATTATGAAGTTAACTATTGCTATGATGGTATTGATGTGATCTATTCCTCCTACATGGTGTGAAGGTGACAGTGTGCATGCTATGCTAGTACTTGGTTTAGTCGTGTCGATCTTTCATGCACTCTAAGGTTATTTAAATATGAACATTGAATTGTGGAGCTTGTTAACTCCGGCATTGAGGGTTCGTGTAATCCTACGCAATGTGTTCATCATCCAACAAGAGAGTGTAGAGTATGCATTTATCTATTCTGTTATGTGATCAATGTTGAGAGTGTCCACTAGTGAAAGTCTAATCCCTAGGCCTTGTTCCTAAATACTGCTATCGCTGCTTGTTACTGTTTTATTGAATTACTACTGCTGCGTTACTACTGCATGTTTACTTCCTGCAATATTACTACCATCAACTGCACGCCAGCAAGCTATTTTCTGGCGCCGTACTACTGCTCATATTCATTCATACCACTTGTATTTCACTATCTCTTCGCCGAACTAGTGCACCTATTAGGTGTGTTGGGGACACAAGAGACTTCTTGCTTTGTGGTTGTAGGGTTGCATGAGAGGGATATCTTTGACCTCTTCCTCCCTGAGTTCGATAAACCTGGGTGATCCACTTAAGGGAAAACTTGCTGCTGTTCTACAAACCTCTGCTCTTGGAGGCCCAACACTGTCTACAAGAATAGAAGCACCCGTAGACATCAAGCTATTTTCTGGCGCCGTTGCCGGGGAGGAAAGGTAAAAGGTACTCACACTCCGGATCTCGGCTACTAAGCTATTTTCCGGCGCCGTTGTAAGTACTCGAAGCTATTTCCTTTAGACTCTGCAATTGCGACATTTGGTTTCTTGTTTACACTAGTTAGGCATAATGGACAACAATGAGCTTCTTATTCTATTTCCTGATTTAAGACATGGATGGTTTGATGCGAAAATTAAAAAACCCATGGAACATATTAATATGAATGCTTTGAACACTATTGTTGCTAATGCTATGGAAAATTCTAAGCTTGGGGAAGCTGGCTTTGATGAGCATGATATTTTTAGTCCCCCAAGCATTGAGGAGAAAATTTACTTTGATGATACTATGCCTCCTATATTTGATGATGAGAATAATAATGATAGCTACTTTGTTGAATTTGCTCCCACTACAACTAATAAAATTGATTATGCCTATGTGGAGAGTAATAATTTTATGCATGAGACTCATGATAAGAATGATTTATGTGATAGTTATATTGTTGAGTTTGCTCATGATGCTACTGAAAGTTATTATGAGAGAGGAAAATATGGTTGTAAAAATTTCATGTTACTAAAACACCTCTCTATGTGCTGAAATTTTTGAAGCTACACTTGTTTTATCTTCCTATGCTTGTTACTTTTCTCTTCATGAACTTGTTTATTTACAAGATTCCTATGCATAGGAAGCATGTTAGACTTAAATGTGTTTTGAATTTGCCTCTTGATGCTCTCTTTTGCTTCAACTTCTATTTCTTGCGAGTGCATCATTAAAACTGCTGAGCCCATCTTAATGGCTATAAAGAAAGAACTTCTTGGGAGATAACCCATGTGTTTATTTTACTACAGCAATTTTTGTTTTGTTGAGTCTTGGAAGTTGTTTACTACTGTAGCAACCTCTCCTTATCATGTTTTTGTGCCAAGTAAAGTTTCTATGTTAAAGTTGATGTTATATTTGGGATCGCTGCGCAGAAACAGCATTGCTGTCTGTCACGAATTCTGGCACAAGTCTCTGTAGAAAATTCGAAAAAATCTGCCAATTTACGAGCGTGATCCCCAGATATGTACGCAACTTTCATTAGTTTTGAGTTTTTCCATTTGAGCAAGTCTGGTGCCATTTTAAAATTCGTCTTTACGGACTGTTCTGTTTTTGACAGATTCTGCCTTTTATTTCGCATTGCCGCTTTTGTTAAGTTGAATGAGTTTCTTTGTTCCATTAACTTTCAGAAGTTTTGTGCAATGTCCAGAAGTGTTAAGAATGATTGTGTCACCTCTGAACATGTGAATTTTTGATTATGCACTAACCCTCTAATGAGTTTGCTTGAAGTTTGGTGTGAAGGAAGTTTTCAAGGGTCAAGAGAGGAGTATGATATACTATGATCAAGAGGAGTGAAAGCTCTAAGCTTGGGGATGCCCCGTGGTTCATCCCTGCATATTTCAAGAAGACTCAAGCGTCTAAGCTTGGGGATGCCCAAGGCATCCCCTTCTTCATCGACAAAGTATCAGGTTCCTTCTCTTGAAACTATATTTTTATTCGGTCACATCTTATGTACTTTACTTGGAGCGTCTGTGTGTGCTTTTATTTTTGTTTTGTTATCTTAGTTCTCTGAATAAGTTCATCCTTGTGTGGGAGAGAGACACGCTCCGCTGGTTCATATGAACACATGTGTTCTTAGCTTTTAATGTTCAAGGGCGAAAGTTGATCGCTTCACTTGTTGTTATATGGTTGGAAACAGAAAATGCTACATGTAGTAATTCTAAAATGTCTTGGATAATGTGATACTTGGCAATTGTTGTGCTCATGTTTAAGCTCTTGCATCATATACTTTGCACCCATTAATGAAGAAATACATAGAGCTTGCTAAAATTTGGTTTGCATAATTGGTCTCTCTAAGGTCTAGATAATTTCTAGTATTGAGTTTTGAACAACAAGGAAGACGGTGTAGAGTCTTATAATGTTTACAATATGTCTTTTATGTGAGTTTTGCTGCACCGGTTCATCCTTGTGTTTGTTTCAAATAACCTTGCTAGCCTAAGCCTTGTATCGAGAGGGAATACTTCTCATGCATCCAAAATCCTTGAGCCAACCACTATGCCATTTGTGTCCACCATACCTACCTACTACATGGTATTTCTCCGCCATTCCAAAGTAAATTGCTTGAGTGCTATCTTTAAACAATTCAAAAGTTATTACCTCTTATTTGTGTCAATGTTTTATAGCTCATGAGGAAGTATGTGGTGTTTATCTTTCAATCTTGTTGGGCAACTTTCACCAATGGACTAGTGGCTTCATCCGCTTATCCAATAACTTTGCAAAAAGAGCTGGCAATGGGATTCCCAGTCCCAAATTAATTAACAAAAATAGACACTCCTCCATGGTATGTGATTGTTGGACGGCACCCGAAGGATTCGGTTAGCCATGGCTTGAGAAAGCAAAGGTGGGGAGGAGTGTCATCTAAATAAAACTAAAATAAAAAGGCACTCCTTCATGGTATGAGATTGTTGGCAGGCACCCGAGGATTCGGTTAGCCATGGTTTGTGAAAGAAAGGTTGGAAGGAGTGCCACCAAAAATAAAATAAAATGGGAGCCGCTCTTTGAAGGTTTGTCTGGCAAGGGGGTTAGAGTACCCGCTACCATTCGTTGACAACAACAAACACCTCTCAAAACTTTACTTTTATGCTCTCTTTATGTTTTCAAAATAAAAGCTCTAGCACAAATATAGCAATCGATGCTTTCCTCTTTGAAGGACCATTCTTTTACCTTTATGTTGAGTCAGTTCACCTATTTCTCTCCATCCCAAGAAGCAAACACTTGTGTGAACTGTGCATTGATTCTTACATACTTGCTTATTGCATTTGTTATATTACTCTATGTTGACAATTATCCATGAGATATACATGTTACAAGTTGAAAGCAACCGCTGAAACTTAATCTTCCATTGTGTTGCTTCAATGTCTATACTTTAAATTATTGCTTTATGAGTTAACTCTTATGCAAGACTTATTGATGCTTGTCTTGAAAGTGCTATTCATGAAAAGTCATTGCTTTATGATTCAGTTGTTTACTCATGTCATTACCATTGTTTTGATCGCTGCATTCATTACATATGCTTACAATAATGTTGATCAAGATTATGATAGCATGTCACTTAAGAAATTATCTTTGTTATCGTTTTACCTGCTCGGGACGAGCAGAACTAAGCTTGGGGATGCTGATACGTCTCCGACGTATCGATAATTTCTTATGTTCCATGCTACTTTATTGATGATACCTACATGTTTTATGCACACTTTATGTCATATTCGTGCATTTTCTGGAACTAACCTATTAACAAGATGCCGAAGTGCCAGTTCCTGTTTTCTGCTGTTTTTGATTTCAGAAATCCTAGTAACGAAATATTCTCGGAATTGGACGAAATCAACGCCCAGGTTCCTATTTTGCCCGGAAGCATCCAGAACACCCGAGAGCCGCCAGAGGAGGGCCCAGGGCCCCAGATGATAGGGTGGCGCGGCCCACCCTGGCCGCGCGGCCCTATGGTGTCGTCGCCCCTTCGACCTTCTGACGCCGCCTCTTCGCCTATATAAAGGTCCCAGACCTAAAACCTCGATACGGAAAAGCCACGGTACGCAAAACCTTCCAGAGCCGCCGCCATCGCGAAGCCAAGATCTGGGGGACAGGAGTCTCTGTTCCGGCACCCTGCCGGAGCAGGGAAGTGCCCCCGGAAGGCTTCTCCATCGACACCGCTGCCATCTCCACCGCCATCTTCATCAACGCTGTTGCTCCCATGAGGAGGGAGTAGTTCTCCATCGAGGCTCGGGGCTGTACCGGTAGCTATGTGGTTCATCTCTCTCCTATGTACTTCAATACAATAATCTCATGAGCTGCTTTACATGATTGAGATTCATATGATGATGCTTGTAATCTAGATGTCACTATGCTAGTCAAGTGGGTTTTACTTATGTGATCTCCGGAGACTCCTTGTCCCACGTGTGTAAAGGTGACAGTGTGTGCACCGTGTGGGTCTCTTAGGCTATATTTCACAGAATACTTATTCACTGTTATGAATGGCATAGTGAAGTGCTTATTTATATCTCTTTATGATTGCAATGTGTTTTGTATCACAATTTATCTATGTGCTACTCTAGTGAAGTTATTAAAGTAGTTTTATTCCTCCTACACGATGTAATGGTGACAGTGTGTGCATCCGTGTTAGTACTTGGCGTAGGCTATGATTATGATCTCTTGTAGATTATGAAGTTAACTATTGCTATGATGGTATTGATGTGATCTATTCCTCCTACATGGTGTGAAGGTGACAGTGTGCATGCTATGCTAGTACTTGGTTTAGTCGTGTCGATCTTTCATGCACTCTAAGGTTATTTAAATATGAACATTGAATTGTGGAGCTTGTTAACTCCGGCATTGAGGGTTCGTGTAATCCTACGCAATGTGTTCATCATCCAACAAGAGAGTGTAGAGTATGCATTTATCTATTCTGTTATGTGATCAATGTTGAGAGTGTCCACTAGTGAAAGTCTAATCCCTAGGCCTTGTTCCTAAATACTGCTATCGCTGCTTGTTACTATTTTATGAATTACTACTGTTACTACTGCATGTTTACTTCTGCAATATTACTACCATCAACTGCACGCCAGCGAGCTATTTTCTGGCGCCGTACTACTGCTCATATTCATTCATACCACTTGTATTTCACTATCTCTTCGCCGAACTAGTGCACCTATTAGGTGTGTTGGGGACACAAGAGACTTCTTGCTTTGTGGTTGTAGGGTTGCATGAGAGGGATATCTTTGACCTCTTCCTCCCTGAGTTCGATAAACCTTGGGTGATCCACTTAAGGGAAAACTTGCTGCTGTTCTACAAACCTCTGCTCTTGGAGGCCCAACACTGTCTACAAGAATAGAAGCACCCGTAGACATCAAGCTATTTTCTGGCGCCGTTGCCGGGGAGGAAAGGTAAAAGGTACTCACACTCCGGATCTCGGCTACTAAGCTATTTTCCGGCGCCGTTGTAAGTACTCGAAGCTATTTCCTTTAGACTCTGCAATTGCGACATTTGGTTTCTTGTTTACACTAGTTAGGCATAATGGACAACAATGAGCTTCTTATTCTATTTCCTGATTTAAGACATGGATGGTTTGATGCGAAAATTAAAAAACCCATGGAACATATTAATATGAATGCTTTGAACACTATTGTTGCTAATGCTATGGAAAATTCTAAGCTTGGGGAAGCTGGCTTTGATGAGCATGATATTTTTAGTCCCCCAAGCATTGAGGAGAAAATTTACTTTGATGATACTATGCCTCCTATATTTGATGATGAGAATAATAATGATAGCTACTTTGTTGAATTTGCTCCCACTACAACTAATAAAATTGATTATGCCTATGTGGAGAGTAATAATTTTATGCATGAGACTCATGATAAGAATGATTTATGTGATAGTTATATTGTTGAGTTTGCTCATGATGCTACTGAAAGTTATTATGAGAGAGGAAAATATGGTTGTAAAAAATTTCATGTTACTAAAACACCTCTCTATGTGCTGAAATTTTTGAAGCTACACTTGTTTTATCTTCCTATGCTTGTTACTTTTCTCTTCATGAACTTGTTTATTTACAAGATTCCTATGCATAGGAAGCATGTTAGACTTAAATGTGTTTTGAATTTGCCTCTTGATGCTCTCTTTTGCTTCAACTTCTATTTCTTGCGAGTGCATCATTAAAACTGCTGAGCCCATCTTAATGGCTATAAAGAAAGAACTTCTTGGGAGATAACCCATGTGTTTATTTTACTACAGCAATTTTTGTTTTGTTGAGTCTTGGAAGTTGTTTACTACTGTAGCAACCTCTCCTTATCATGTTTTTGTGCCAAGTAAAGTTTCTATGTTAAAGTTGATGTTATATTTGGGATCGCTGCGCAGAAACAGCATTGCTGTCTGTCACGAATTCTGGCACAAGTCTCTGTAGAAAATTCGAAAAAATCTGCCAATTTACGAGCGTGATCCTCAGATATGTACGCAACTTTCATTAGTTTTGAGTTTTTCCATTTGAGCAAGTCTGGTGCCATTTTAAAATTCGTCTTTACGGACTGTTCTGTTTTTGACAGATTCTGCCTTTTATTTCGCATTGCCGCTTTTGTTAAGTTGAATGAGTTTCTTTGTTCCATTAACTTTCAGAAGTTTTGTGCAATGTCCAGAAGTGTTAAGAATGATTGTGTCACCTCTGAACATGTGAATTTTTGATTATGCACTAACCCTCTAATGAGTTTGCTTGAAGTTTGGTGTGAAGGAAGTTTTCAAGGGTCAAGAGAGGAGTATGATATACTATGATCAAGAGGAGTGAAAGCTCTAAGCTTGGGGATGCCCCCGTGGTTCATCCCTGCATATTCAAGAAGACTCAAGCGTCTAAGCTTGGGGATGCCCAAGGCATCCCCTTCTTCATCGACAAAGTATCAGGTTCCTTCTCTTGAAACTATATTTTTATTCGGTCACATCTTATGTACTTTACTTGGAGCGTCTGTGTGTGCTTTTATTTTTGTTTTGTTATCTTAGTTCTCTGAATAAGTTCATCCTTGTGTGGGAGAGAGACACGCTCCGCTGGTTCATATGAACACATGTGTTCTTAGCTTTTAATGTTCAAGGGCGAAAGTTGATCGCTTCACTTGTTGTTATATGGTTGGAAACAGAAAATGCTACATGTAGTAATTCTAAAATGTCTTGGATAATGTGATACTTGGCAATTGTTGTGCTCATGTTTAAGCTCTTGCATCATATACTTTGCACCCATTAATGAAGAAATACATAGAGCTTGCTAAAATTTGGTTTGCATAATTGGTCTCTCTAAGGTCTAGATAATTTCTAGTATTGAGTTTTGAACAACAAGGAAGACGGTGTAGAGTCTTATAATGTTTACAATATGTCTTTTATGTGAGTTTTGCTGCACCGGTTCATCCTTGTGTTTGTTTCAAATAACCTTGCTAGCCTAAGCCTTGTATCGAGAGGGAATACTTCTCATGCATCCAAAATCCTTGAGCCAACCACTATGCCATTTGTGTCCACCATACCTACCTACTACATGGTATTTCTCCGCCATTCCAAAGTAAATTGCTTGAGTGCTATCTTTAAACAATTCAAAAGTTATTACCTCTTATTTGTGTCAATGTTTTATAGCTCATGAGGAAGTATGTGGTGTTTATCTTTCAATCTTGTTGGGCAACTTTCACCAATGGACTAGTGGCTTCATCCGCTTATCCAATAACTTTGCAAAAAGAGCTGGCAATGGGATTCCCAGTCCCAAATTAATTAACAAAAATAGACACTCCTCCATGGTATGTGATTGTTGGACGGCACCCGAAGGATTCGGTTAGCCATGGCTTGAGAAAGCAAAGGTGGGGAGGAGTGTCATCTAAATAAAACTAAAATAAAAAGGCACTCCTTCATGGTATGAGATTGTTGGCAGGCACCCGAGGATTCGGTTAGCCATGGTTTGTGAAAGAAAGGTTGGAAGGAGTGCCACTCAAAAATAAAATAAAATGGGAGCCGCTCTTTGAAGGTTTGTCTGGCAAGGGGGTTAGAGTACCCGCTACCATTCGTTGACAACAACAAACACCTCTCAAAACTTTACTTTTATGCTCTCTTTATGTTTTCAAAATAAAAGCTCTAGCACAAATATAGCAATCGATGCTTTCCTCTTTGAAGGACCATTCTTTTACCTTTATGTTGAGTCAGTTCACCTATTTCTCTCCATCCCAAGAAGCAAACACTTGTGTGAACTGTGCATTGATTCTTACATACTTGCTTATTGCATTTGTTATATTACTCTATGTTGACAATTATCCATGAGATATACATGTTACAAGTTGAAAGCAACCGCTGAAACTTAATCTTCCATTGTGTTGCTTCAATGTCTATACTTTAAATTATTGCTTTATGAGTTAACTCTTATGCAAGACTTATTGATGCTTGTCTTGAAAGTGCTATTCATGAAAAGTCATTGCTTTATGATTCAGTTGTTTACTCATGTCATTACCATTGTTTTGATCGCTGCATTCATTACATATGCTTACAATAGTATGATCAAGGTTATGATGGCATGTCACTTAAGAAATTATCTTTGTTATCGTTTTACCTGCTCGGGACGAGCAGAACTAAGCTTGGGGATGCTGATACGTCTCCGACGTATCGATAATTTCTTATGTTCCATGCTACTTTATTGATGATACCTACATGTTTTATGCACACTTTATGTCATATTCGTGCATTTTCTGGAACTAACCTATTAACAAGATGCGAAGTGCCGTTCCTGTTTTTGATTTCAGAAATCCTAGTAACGAAATATTCTCGGAATTGGACGAAATCAACGCCCAGGTTCCTATTTTGCCCGGAAGCATCCACACCCGAGAGCCGCCAGAGGAGGGCCACAGGGCCCCCAGATGATAGGGTGGCGCGGCCCACCGGCCCGCGGCCCTATGGTGTCGCCCCTTCGACCTTCGACGCCGCCTCTTCGCCTATATAAAGGTCCCTGACCTAAAACCTCGATACGGGAAAAGCCACGGTACGCAAAACCTTCCAGAGCCGCCGCCATCGAAGCCAAGATCTGGGGGACAGGGGTCTCTGTTCCGGCACCCGCCGGAGCGGGGAAGTGCCCCCGGAAGGCTTCTCCATCGACACCGCTGCCATCTCCACCGCCATCTTCATCAACGCTGTTGCTCCCATGAGGAGGGAGTAGTTCTCCATCGAGGCTCGGGGCTGTACCGGTAGCTATGTGGTTCATCTCTCTCCTATGTACTTCAATACAATAATCTCATGAGCTGCTTTACATGATTGAGATTCATATGATGATGCTTGTAATCTAGATGTCACTATGCTAGTCAAGTGGGTTTTACTTATGTGATCTCCGGAGACTCCTTGTCCCACGTGTGTAAAGGTGACAGTGTGTGCACCGTGTGGGTCTCTTAGGCTATATTTCACAGAATACTTATTCACTGTTATGAATGGCATAGTGAAGTGCTTATTTATATCTCTTTATGATTGCAATGTGTTTTGTATCACAATTTATCTATGTGCTACTCTAGTGAAGTTATTAAAGTAGTTTTATTCCTCCTACACGATGTAATGGTGACAGTGTGTGCATCCGTGTTAGTACTTGGCGTAGGCTATGATTATGATCTCTTGTAGATTATGAAGTTAACTATTGCTATGATGGTATTGATGTGATCTATTCCTCCTACATGGTGTGAAGGTGACAGTGTGCATGCTATGCTAGTACTTGGTTTAGTCGTGTCGATCTTTCATGCACTCTAAGGTTATTTAAATATGAACATTGAATTGTGGAGCTTGTTAACTCCGGCATTGAGGGTTCGTGTAATCCTACGCAATGTGTTCATCATCCAACAAGAGAGTGTAGAGTATGCATTTATCTATTCTGTTATGTGATCAATGTTGAGAGTGTCCACTAGTGAAAGTCTAATCCCTAGGCCTTGTTCCTAAATACTGCTATCACTGCTTGTTACTGTTTTACTGAATTACTACTGCTGCTACTACTGCATGTTTACTTCCTGCAATATTACTACCATCAACTGCACGCCAGCGAGCTATTTTCTGGCGCCGTACTACTGCTCATATTCATTCATACCACTTGTATTTCACTATCTCTTCGCCGAACTAGTGCACCTATTAGGTGTGTTGGGGACACAAGAGACTTCTTGCTTTGTGGTTGTAGGGTTGCATGAGAGGGATATCTTTGACCTCTTCCTCCCTGAGTTCGATAAACCTTGGGTGATCCACTTAAGGGAAAACTTGCTGCTGTTCTACAAACCTCTGCTCTTGGAGGCCCAACACTGCTACAAGAATAGAAGCTTGATGACCCACAAGTATAGGGGATCGCAACAGTCTTCGAGGGAAGTAAAACCCAAATTTATTGATTCGACACAAGGGGAGGTAAAGAATACTTATAAGCCTTAACAACTGAGTTGTCAATTCAGCTGCACCTGGAAAAGCACTAGCAACAGGGGTGATGTGAAAGTAGCAGTGATATGAGAGCAATAGTAACAGTAACACAGCAGCAGTAGTAGTAATATGAGAGCAATGGTACCAGAAAATAGTTGACATGTAGAACGAGTATATGATGATGAAAGATGGACCGGGGTTCCCAGCTATCTACACTAGTGGCAACTCTCCAATAACAAGTGACAAGTGTTGGGTGAACAAATTACAGTTGGGCAATTGATAGGATTGATAAGGCATTAAGAAAGAACATCAATTCATTAATCATGTAGGCATGTTTTCCATATTTAGTCGTACGTGCTCGCAATGAGAAACTTGCACAACATCTATTGTCCTACCAGCCGGTGGCAGCCGGGCCTCAAGGGAATCTACTGGATATTAAGGTACTCCTTTTAATAGAGCACCGGAGCAAAGCATTAACACTCCGTGAAAACATGTGTCCCTCACATCACCGCCATCCCCTCCGGTTGTCCCGATTTCTGTCACTTCGGGGCCTTTGGTTCCGGACAGTGACATGTGCATACAACTTGTAGATACAATCTAAGCAATAATTATAGAGCTCAAATCTAAGATCATGCCACTCGGGCCCTAGTGACAAGCATTAAGCATAACAAGATTGCAGCAACAATAACTTCACAAACTTTATAGATAGACTAATCATAATGTATCATCCATCGGATCCCAACAAACACAACACCGATTACATCAGATGGATCTCAATCATGTAAGGCAGCTCATGAGATCATTGTATTGAAGTACATGGGGGAGAGAATACCAACTAGCTACAGCTAGAACCCGTAGTCCATGGGGGAACTACTCACGGAGCATGATGGAGGCGATGGCGTTGATGGAGATGGCTTCCGGGGGCACTTCCCCGTCCGGCAGGGTGCCGGGACAGAGACTTCTGTCCCCGAATTGGAGTTTCGCGATGGTGGCGGCGCCCCTGGAGTCTTTCTGGAGTTTCGTCAAGAGGTACC
The DNA here is from genome assembly GCA_030979885.1 of Lolium multiflorum. Taxonomy (NCBI): domain Eukaryota; kingdom Viridiplantae; phylum Streptophyta; class Magnoliopsida; order Poales; family Poaceae; genus Lolium; species Lolium multiflorum. The sequence continues at coordinate 114,384,567 of CM061751.1, read as the reverse complement.
GTTTTTAGGTCGAAAGGGCTTAAATAGGCGAAGAGGCGGCGCAGGAGGGCTGACAGGGTGGCCCCCAGGCCGGCGCGGGGCCTGGGGCCGCGCGGCCCACATGTGTGGTGGCCCCCTGGCTCTCCTCCGACTCCCCTTCGGTGTTCTGGAGCCTCCCGGGAAAAATAAGATCTTTGGCGTTGATTTCGTCCAATTCCGAGAATATTGCCCGAACAGCCTTTCTGGAACCAAAAACAGCAGAAAACAGGAACTGGCACTGTGGCATCTTGTTAATAGGTTAGTTCCGGAAAACGCATGAAATCATCATAAAGTGCAAGCAAAACATGTAAGTATTGTCATAAAACAAGCATGGAACGTCAGAAATTATGGATACGTTGGAGACGTATCAGCATCCCCAAGCTTAGTTCCTACTCGTCCTCGAGTAGGTAAACGATAAAAAGAATAATTTCTGTAGTGACATGCTACTTACATAACCTTGATCATACTATTACAAAGCATATGAAATGAATGAAGTGACTCAAGGCAATGATCTATAGTTGCTAACAAATAGGTAACATATAGCAAAACTTTTCATGAAGAGTACTTTCAAGACAAGCATCAAAAGCCTTGCACAAGAGTTAACTCATAAAGCAATAGATTCAAAGTAAAGGCATCGAAGCAACACAAAGGAAGATATAAGTTTCAGCAGTTGCTTTCAACTTTCAACATGCATATCTCATGGATAATTGTCAACACAAAGTAATATGATGAATGCAAATAAGCAAGTATGTAAGAATCAATGCACAGTTGACACAAGTGTTTGCTTCTAAGATGGAAGGAAGTAGGTAAACTGACTCAACATAAAGTAAAAGAATGGCCCTTCGCAGAGGGAAGCATTGATTGCTATATTTGTGCTAGAGCTTTGGTTTTGAAAACATAAAGAGAGCATAAAAGTAAAGTTTTGAGAGGTGTTTGTTGTTGTCAACGAATGGTAGTGGGCACTCTAACCCCCTTGCCAGACAAACCTTCAAAGAGCGGCTCCCATTTTATTTTATTTTTGGGTGGCACTCCTTCCAACCTTTCTTTCACAAACCATGGCTAACCGAATCCTCGGGTGCCTGCCAACAATCTCATACCATGAAGGAGTGCCTTTTTATTTTAGTTTTATTATGATGACACTCCTCCCCACCTTTGCTTTCTCAAGCCATGGCTAACCGAATCCTTCGGGTGCCGTCCAACAATCACATACCATGGAGGAGTGTCTATTTTTGTTAATTAATTTGGGACTGGGAATCCCATTGCCAGCTCTTTTTGCAAAATTATTGGATAAGCGGATGAAGCCACTAGTCCATTGGTGAAAGTTGCCCAACAAGATTGAAAGATAAACACCACATACTTCCTCATGAGCTATAAAACATTGACACAAATCAGAGGTAATAAATTTTGAATTGTTTAAAGGTAGCACTCAAGCAATTTACTTTGGAATGGCGGAGAAATACCATGTAGTAGGTAGGTATGGTGGACACAAATGGCATAGTGGTTGGCTCAAGGATTTTGGATGCATGAGAAGTATTCCCTCTCGATACAAGGCTTAGGCTAGCAAGGTTATTTGAAGCAAACTCAAGTATGAACCGGTACAGCAAAACTTACATAAGAACATATTGCAAGCATTATAATACTCTACACTGTCTTCCTTGTTGCTCAAACACTTTTACCAGAAAATATCTAGACCTTAAGAGAGACCAATCATGCAAACCAATTTTAACAAGCTCTACGGTAGTTCTCCACTAATAGGTTTAAACTACATGAAAAAACTTAATCATGATCTACTTGAGAGCTCAAAACAATTGCCAAGTGTCAAATTATTCAAGACATTATGAGGCATTTTCTATTTCCAACCAAATACCAATAAGTATTGTAGCTTCCAACTTTTATCATTGAACATTAAAAGTAAAACGAAGAACAAGTGTTCATATGAAAAAGCGGAGCGTGTCTCTCTCCCAAACAAGGATTGCTAGGATCCATCTTTATTCAAACACAAACAAAAATAAAAACACACAGACGCTCCAAGTAAAGCACATATGATGTGACCGAATAAAAATATAGTTTCAATAGAAAAACCTGATAAGTTGATGAAGAAGGGGATGCCTTGGGCATCCCCAAGCTTAGACGCTTGAGTCTTCTTGAAATATGCAGGGATGAACCACGGGGCATCCCCAAGCTTAGACTTTTCACTCTTCTTGATCATATATCATCCTCCTCTCTTGACCCTTGAAAACTTCCTTCACACCAAACTTCTCATAAACTTCATTAGAGGGGTTAGTACTCAAAAAACTTGAATCCACCTTGGTCCTGTAGTGACACATTGCAAGAACTCAATAAAACATTAGCTACAGCTCTCCACGTCTAGAAAGCCTCACTTAAAGTCCACAAGAGACAATGCAAAAAACAGAGACAGAATCTGCCAAAACAGAACAGCCAGTAAACACGAATTTTAAAATGGTACTTCCGTTGCTCAAATCAGAAAACTCAAAACTAATGAAAGTTGCGTACATATCTGAGGATCACGCACGTAAATTGGCATAATTTTCTGAGTTACCTACAGAGAAAACAGCCCAGATTCGTGACAGATAGAAATCTGTTTCTGTGCAGAAATCCAAATCTAGTATCAACCTTCGATTAGAGGCTTCACTTGGCACAACAAAACACAAAACTAAGATAAGGAGAGGTTGCTACAGTAGTAAACAACTTCCAAGACACAAATATAAAACAAAGTACTGTAGCAAAATAACACATGGGTTATCTCCCAAGAAGTTCTTTTCTTTATAGCCATTAAGATGGGCTCAGCAGTTTAAATGATGCACTCGCAAGAAATAGTATTTGAAGCAAAAGAGAGCATCAAAAAGCAAATTCAAAACACATTTAAGTCTAACCCACTTCCTATGCATAGGAATCTTGTACACAAATAAATTCATGAAGAACAAAGTGATAAGCATAAGAAGATAAAACAAGAGTAACTTCAAAATTTTAAGCATATAGAGAGGTGTTTTAGCACCATGAAAATTTCTACTACCATATTTTCCTCTCTCATAATAATTTTCAGTAGCTTCATGAATAAACTCAACAATATAACTATCACATGCAGCATACTTTTCATGATTTCCAAACACATAATTTTTATCAAGTTCAAGAATAGTGGAATTAAAACTTTCAAACTTACTTTTATTAATAATATAACAAGGTAGGTGATCAATCTCAATAGATATGGGACTCATAGAATAAGTCAAGAACTCTCCAATCCCATTTTCATTAGTAGTACAATTAATATTATCAAGTAACATAGGACCATCATCTAGAGCTTTATCATAAACATTTGCCAAGCAAAATTCTTTAGTACCATGCATTTCGACATCAGGCACAAACAAAGCATTATCATAAGATTTATCAAAGTAGCATGGATTATCATAAATAACAGTAGCATAATCATTCTCACAAGTATTACTCATAGGTACTATTTCAAGAGAATCCACAGGAACATAACATTCAACCTCTTCCGGTAAGCATGGAGGACAATCAAATAGTGTAAGAGATAAAGAGTTACTCTCATTAGAAGGTTGACATGGGTAGCTAATCCATTCTTCCTCCTTTTGTTCGTCGCTCTCTTCTTCTTTTTCATCCAATGAGCTTTCAAGTTCATCAATTTCCTCCTCTTTTTCATCCAATGAGCTTTCAGGTTCATCAATTTCTTCTTCCACCGGTTCCTGCAAATTGTGAGTGCATTCTTGTGCATTAATGTGTCTCTCTTTATAATCAAGGATATAAGGATTCCTACTGTAGCATTCTATGCAAGAATTAAGGATAGTAGAGACATAATCTTTAAGGCCCTTACAAACAACACAAGTTTCATAATTCTCAACCATGAAGGATTCTATCTCGGAGGCTCCCATAAATAAGACAAATTGTTCTACCTCTTCGAACCCATAATGAATATAGCAATTCCGATTATAGTTCTTAATTAAAAATTCCTCACTAAAGCCACATTGAAATTTAAGATGTTTAGTATCATGTTGAGAGCAACAGTTTATATCATGGCGTCTAAGCAAGATTCTAGCCATTGTATTCAATTTTTCTATCATAGCACTCATTATTTTACCAGTTCTTGATTCTCTATAATTATTATAACATTCTATAAGCTCCAAGTAGGTTGTTGGTTCTCCCATAACAGCAGTTTTTAATTTTTAGGTTTTTCAAATTTTTATGGATTTTCGGGTATATAGGGAAAATAAAACAAGACAAAAATAAACTAGACAAAAGTAAACTAAGCAAAGTAAAACTAGACAGAAATAAACTAAGCACAAATAAACTAGACAGAAATAAACTAGCAAGACAAAATAAAATAAAAGCAGAGAGAGAGGTAGAGTGTACTCCCCAGGTGAACTTATGAGTAGAGCTATGCCTCCCCGGCAACGGCGCCAGAAAATAGTCTTGATGACCCACAAGTATAGGGGATCGCAACAGTCTTCGAGGGAAGTAAAACCCAAATTTATTGATTCGACACAAGGGGAGGTAAAGAATACTTATAAGCCTTAACAACTGAGTTGTCAATTCAGCTGCACCTGGAAAAGCACTAGCAACAGGGGTGATGTGAAAGTAGCAGTGATATGAGAGCAATAGTAACAGTAACACAGCAGCAGTAGTAGTAATATGAGAGCAATGGTACCAGAAAATAGTTGACATGTAGAACGAGTATATGATGATGAAAGATGGACCGGGGTTCCCAGCTATCTACACTAGTGGCAACTCTCCAATAACAAGTGACAAGTGTTGGGTGAACAAATTACAGTTGGGCAATTGATAGGATTGATAAGGCATTAAGAAAGAACATCAATTCATTAATCATGTAGGCATGTTTTCCATATTTAGTCGTACGTGCTCGCAATGAGAAACTTGCACAACATCTATTGTCCTACCAGCCGGTGGCAGCCGGGCCTCAAGGGAATCTACTGGATATTAAGGTACTCCTTTTAATAGAGCACCGGAGCAAAGCATTAACACTCCGTGAAAACATGTGTCCCTCACATCACCGCCATCCCCTCCGGTTGTCCCGATTTCTGTCACTTCGGGGCCTTTGGTTCCGGACAGTGACATGTGCATACAACTTGTAGATACAATCTAAGCAATAATTATAGAGCTCAAATCTAAGATCATGCCACTCGGGCCCTAGTGACAAGCATTAAGCATAACAAGATTGCAGCAACAATAACTTCACAAACTTTATAGATAGACTAATCATAATGTATCATCCATCGGATCCCAACAAACACAACACCGATTACATCAGATGGATCTCAATCATGTAAGGCAGCTCATGAGATCATTGTATTGAAGTACATGGGGGAGAGAATACCAACTAGCTACAGCTAGAACCCGTAGTCCATGGGGGAACTACTCACGGAGCATGATGGAGGCGATGGCGTTGATGGAGATGGCTTCCGGGGGCACTTCCCCGTCCCGGCAGGGTGCCGGGACAGAGACTTCTGTCCCCCGAATTGGAGTTTCGCGATGGTGGCGGCGCCCCTGGAGTCTTTCTGGAGTTTCGTCAAGAGGCTGCGTTTTTAGGTCGAAAGGGCTTAAATAGGCGAAGAGGCGGCGCAGGAGGCTGACAGGGTGGCCTCCCACTAGGCCGGCGCGGCCGGCCGGGCCGCGCGGCCCACATGTGTGGTGGCCCCCTGGCTCTCCTCCGACTCCCCTTCGGTGTTCTGGAGCCTCCCGGGAAAAATAAGATCTTTGGCGTTGATTTCGTCCAATTCCGAGAATATTGCCCGAACAGCCTTTCTGGAACCAAAAACAAGAAAACAGGAACTGGCACTGTGGCATCTTGTTAATAGGTTAGTTCCGGAAAACGCATGAAATCATCATAAAGTGCAAGCAAAACATGTAAGTATTGTCATAAAACAAGCATGGAACGTCAGAAATTATGGATACGTTGGAGACGTATCAGCATCCCCAAGCTTAGCTCCATGCACAAGACCGGCCGAAGGGCTGGCGGTCGAGTCGACCGGGACCGGGTGACCCTGGAGGCCGGTCTGACCGGGTTCTGGACCGGCCTGGACTTCTTCTTCTCCTCTCGCGCCCTCGCGCGTCCATGAGATATCTTCATGTCCAGCTCCTTGTCCAGCTTCACGTCCATCTTCACGTCCAGCTGCTCCTCTCCTCCTCGTGCGATGCTTGTCTCCTCTTCATACCTGATGATACATAAGTAATAGGACTTAGGTAGTATAAAGTTCTCATCAATCAAGGTATCGTTTAGGAACAAGTTCACCTGTTGTTTAAGTAGCTTCGCACGAGCTCGTGTCATTGGTCCAATCCTGACTTCATTGGACTTGAGCTTCACAGCAGGTTCATCTTCAATTGGTAATGACGGAGGTAGTAGTGAGGTAGGGATGTCCTCATCATCTCCCCCCTTCAAAAGGCGTCGACCTCGACGCTCCAAGGTCTTCTCCGTCATATGGTGTCAAATCAGCAACATTGAAAGAATTACTGACACCAAACTCATCCTCTGGAAGATCTATCGAGTATGCATTATCATTGATCTTGGCAAGCACTTTGTAAGGACCAGCACCACGAGGCTTCAACTTAGACTTCCTCAGCTTCGGGAACCTATCCTTGCGAAAATGTACCCAGACCAAATCACCAGGCTTGAACAACATCTCCTTGCGCTTCTTATTCATCCTTGCAGCATTGCTCTTGCCTTTCTTCTCGATCAACTCTTTAGTCTTCACATGAATCTTCTTCACAAAATCTGCCCTCTTGGATGCCTCCATATTAACTCTCTCATGTATGGGCAAAGGCAACAAATCAAGTGGAGTAATGGGTTTGAAACCATACACCACCTCAAAAGGACATAGCTCCGTGGTAGAATGTACCGCCCTGTTGTAAGCAAACTCCACATGCGGCAAACACTCTTCCCACTCCTTCAGGTTCTTCTTGATCATGGATCTCAACAGTTGTGACAATGTTCTATTCACCACTTCAGTTTGACCATCAGTTTGGGGATGACAAGTAGTGCTAAACAGCAGCTTTGTCCCCAGCTTCCTCCAAAGCGTCTTCCAAAAGTAGCTCATAAACTTCACGTCACGATCAGAAACAATAGTCTTCGGAACTCCATGTAGACGTACAATCTCCCTGAAAAACAGGTTAGCAATATGCGACGCATCGTCGCTCTTGTGGCAGGCAATAAAGTGGGACATCTTAGAGAATCTATCCACTACCACAAATATAGAATCATGGCCTCTCTTAGTACGCGGCAAACCCAACACAAAATCCATACTAATATCCTCCCATGGTGTAGTAGGTGCCGGTAAAGGAGTATACAAACCGTGAGGCTTCAGCTTGGACTTGGACTTGTTGCAAGTAATGCATCTCTTCACATATCGATCCACGTCCCGCCTCATCTTTGGCCAATAAAAGTGGTCAGCTAGCATGAGTAGCGTCTTCTCACGCCCAAAGTGACCCATCAAACCTCCAGCATGTGATTCCTGCAATAAGAGCAAACGCACAGACGATTCTGGAACACATAGTTTGTTAGCTCTAAACAAGAACCCATCATGTATGTGATATTTTTCCCATGCTTTACCAAGAGCACATAAGCGATATGGTTCAGCAAAATCATGATCAGTGGCATACAAATCACATAATATCTCTAAACCAGGAATTTTAACATCAAGTTGAGTTAATAGCATATTCTTCCTAGATAGAGCATCAGCAACAATATTATCTTTTCCCTTCTTATGCTTAATAATGTATGGAAAAGACTCAATGAACTCAACCCACTTAGCTAGACGCTTATGCAAAGTAGATTGAGCTTTCAGATATTTTAAAGCTTCATGATCAGAATGTATGATAAATTCTTTTGGCCACAAATAATGTTGCCAAACCTCAAGAACTCTAATTAAAGCATACAATTCTTTATCATATATAGGATAGTTCAACTTAGCACCAGAAAGTTTCTCAGAAAAATATGCAATTGGGCGACCCTCTTGCATCAACACACCACCAATTCCAATACCACTAGCATCACATTCAATCTCAAATTGCTTATTGAAATCAGGAAGTGCAAGTAACGGTGCAGAAGTTAACAATCTCTTAAGTTCATCAAAAGCATGATCTTGGGCTGCGCCCCACTCAAAGACAACACCCTTTTTAGTCAAATCATTCAAAGGTGCAGCAATAGTACTAAAGTTGGGCACAAATCTGCGATAAAACCCAGCTAGACCATGGAAACTTCTTACTTGACTCACATTCATGGGAGTAGGCCAATTTTGAATAGCTTCAATTTTAGACACATCTACTTCTACTCCATGCTTAGAGACAACATAACCAAGAAATATGACCTTATCTTTGCAAAATGTGCACTTCTCAAGATTACCATAGAGTTTATTATCACGCAACACTTGCAAAACATGTCTAATATGTATAGTATGATCAGATTCATTGCGGCTGTAGATTAATATGTCATCAAAGTACACAACCACAAATTTGCCAATAAATTCACGCAAAACATGGTTCATCAGTCTCATGAAAGTGCTAGGTGCATTAGTCAAACCAAAAGGCATTACTAACCACTCATATAAACCAAATTTTGTTTTAAAGGCTGTTTTCCACTCATCCCCTTCTTTCATCCTAATTTGATGATAACCACTACGCAAATCAATTTTAGAGAAAAACAGCACCACTCAATTCATCTAGCATATCCTCTAAACGGGGAATAGGATGACGATATCGAATAGTAATGTTGTTTATAGCTCTACAATCTACGCACATACGCCAAGTACCATCTTTCTTAGGAACTAGAATAACAGGAACAGCACAAGGACTAAGGCTTATGCGGATATAACCTTTGTCGAGTAGCGCTTGTACTTGCTTCTGTATCTCCTTCGTCTCTTCGGGATTAGTGCGATATGGCGCCCTATTGGGCAGCGAAGCTCCGGGAATCAAGTCAATTTGATGCTCAATACCTCGCAATGGTGGTAGTCCTGCGGGTACCTCCTCCGGAAACACGTCGCCGAATTCCTGCAAAACATTAGAAACACCAAGAGGAAGAGGGGTCATGTCGTTAGAAACCAAAACCGTACCCCTGTACAAAAGCACAAGAGGCATGGCCGTAGGATCCTCACTAAATTCTCTCATGTCTTCTTTGGTGGCTAATGAGACTAAGGAATTCACTCTCTCACTTTTCGTTATATCACTCACGACATTACAATTCTCTCGCCTATCTAGAGGTGCATCCTCCAAATTTACTTCAATCTTCTGACGAGACTCATTGACAATTTGTTGTGGTGACATAGGCTGTAAGTTAATTTTCTTGCCCTTGTACTCCAAGTGATATGTATTGGCACGGCCATTGTGTTGCACAGAACGGTCATAGAGCCAAGGCCGACCCAATAGTAGGTGACACACCGTCATAGGAACCACATCAAAATCAATGCAATCCTTATACGGTCCAATCTCAAACTCAACACGCACCATGTGGTTTACCTTCATCTCACCATTGTCGCTCAACCACTGAATATAATATGGATGCGGGTGCGGTAGATACTTCAACTTCAGCTTGGTACACAACTCCTTGCTTGCTAAATTGCGGCAACTCCCGCCATCAATAATGACCTTGCAAGCCTTGTCAGGACCAACTAAAGCCTTTGTTTGGAACAAATTGCAGCGCTGAGTAGATGCACTAGGCAACACATTAAGAGCACGCTGCGACACAACAATGGTGCGAGCATCAGAAGGATATGCATCTTCACCATCAGTGTCATAGTCATCATCGTCTGGAGCATTTGGATCAACATCATCTCCAGTCTCATACTCATTGTCCTCATTGATAATCATGACTTTGCGGTTAGGACAATCTCTCTTGAAGTGACCCTTGCCACCACATGTATGGCAAAGCATATCGCGGTTGCGCGCTGTAGACATGCTAGAACCACTCGTACTTGCAGCAGATTCGGACTTCTTTGCATTAGATACATTGGAGACCGGTTTGCTAGGCGGAGTAGAGTAAGGAGCGGAGCGCGTCGAAGGCGCCGGTGCCGTAGATGAGGGCGCACGGGGTGTAAAACGCCCAGCTCCCGTAGCACGTCCCTTAACCTTTGCTTCTTCAGCCAACTGTGATTCAGCTTCTCTTGCATGATGTAACAATTGATTCATATTGGTGTAGCTGTAATGACGAACAATGCCTTTAACATCATACTTCAATCCATTGAGAAAACGCTGCATTGTCATCTCTAGAGACTCACGGACACGACCACGCTGCATAAGCATCTCCATCTCCATGTAGTACTCATCAACAGTCTTCACACCTTGCCTCAATAGTGTTAGCTTATCAAATATATTCCGCAAGTAATTTGTAGGCACAAAACGAGAAGTCATTGCCTCCTTCATAGCACGCCATGTACGGATAGGTTGGTCACCATCTTCGTCGCGGTTACGAACCAAAGAATCCCACCAACGCAATGCATAACCATCAAATTCAGAAGAAGCAAGCTTGATCTTCCTATCTTCAGAGTAGTTTGGATGTAAGCTCCATAACTTCTCAATCTTGAGCTCCCAAGTGAGGTATTCTTCAACGTCAGCTCCTCCTTCAAACTTGGGTATGGAAAACTTGGGCTTACCCAATCCATCTTCTTCATCTTGTCCACGACCATTGCGGCCAAGTGGAGCCCAACCACGAGGACGATACCACGAGGCGCACCACGAGCATTGTGTGCGTCATCTTGAAGCTCAGGATCTTCATCATCGTCTTGTTGTTGTTGTGCAGTCAAATTCTCAATAGCGAGGCGCATATCTGCAATATTGCGCTGTATATCCGTCATTTGATCAGCCAATCCAGTGACGGTTTCATTAGTAGTATCCAACGTTTGTTTGATCTCGTCAACTGTACCCTTAAGCTCATCATCCTGAGCGCGGAATTCACGTCGCATCTCATTACGAAGAGCTTCAAACTCCCTCCAGTTAATAATATCTGCAGAATCCTTGTTCTCCTGGTTAACAATCTTATGATCACTAGCAGACATGATTAGTAGGTTAGTGCACTAAATCAAAAATATATGGTGGTACTCTCACAACTCACTCAAAACTGATAAGAAAAGGAGATCTTACCGTTCCAAAGTAAATTAGTGTTGCTTACCACTTGTAGTAACAACTAGTGCACGGATGTAGCGAAGCGAATATCAAGGGTATAAGAACAATCACACGACAAAGCAGGGTATATGTGGGGCTGTAGGTAGGCTACCTATTTGCACCAATAACAAGCTCTAGCGCTGACCGTAGACAACCAAAGATACTCACACAAGGCGATAAATGTGGCAATGCAACTATATGGAGGAAAGGTTGCAATGCACTAGAGAGACGCTAGCAAAGCTCAACGAGACAGGCACAAGATTGCTCAACTACAGGTGCAGTAAAAAAAACTTAGGCCTTCACTTGATGTCAACTAGCACTTCACTTTTCTTTTTTGGATTTTCTTTTTGGAACACACGCAGCTATGTAGCTCTTTTGCTTCTTTTCAATTTTCTCTTTTTTTTTATTTTATGACTCAACTCCTTGATAACACGGCCAACAAGATATGCAAAGCACCAAAACCCTAATGAGCAGCCTGTCGAGCGGTAAAACTAGTCTCTTCTGGGGAAGTTCCTAGTCACGTATATCGATAGGCTGTGTCTATGGCTTGGACAAACACACTGTATGCTATGTGGACTCGGAGTAAACAAAAACTGACTCTAGATGAAAAGAAAACACAAACCCTAACAATTCTACTAGAAGAAAGATAAAGGTACGCAAAAACAACTACGAAAAGCAACTAAAACTCGAAATTAGTGCAACTATGGCTATGGCAAACCCTAACCCTAATTTTTTTTGGCTTTTTCTGGATAGGAAAACACTCACAACTCAACTATGGGGTGGATTGTGGATGGCTTACCGAGGAAAACTGGAAATCTGATACCAAGATGATAAGGGGTGGCCCGATCTTCTCAGTAAGCAACGGTGGTGATGATGATCACGGGGTGATGGCAGCGGAGAAACACGACGATGTAGTGGATGATAACTTGTATGACGCAACGAGATCTCTCGATTGGTCCCTGTCGCCAATGCAACAGCTCTCAACCCTGCAAGATATTCGCAACTCCACACACTTGCGCACGTAGCCGCCGACCACGAAGCGGTAAGTTGCAACCGTCTAATTCCCAATGGAACAGCAGATCACACAAGACTTAACAGGATCTACACAATATCAAGCAATATGGTGTAGGGAATTCAATAGTTTTGCAGAGCAAACAACTAAGAACTAGGGTTTATCTTAAACGTGGTCTAAAACTGCTAGGGGGTCGTCCAAGGCACTTATATAGGCGTCCGGGACGAGTTCTGGTCGAAAGATACAAGTAAAACCGACCCAGAATAGATCTGGTCGAGACAGACTCGGACAAATCCGGTCTGGAATCCGATCAACCGGGCTGGGACTGGCCGGTTGGTCGGTCCGGTCAACCGGTGCTGCAACCGAAACTCAGAAATCGTCCGGTTTGCGCTCGGTACGAGGCAGGGTCAACCGGGGAACCGGGCTGGCCGGTCACGAGCCCGGTCGACGGGTGTAGTAACCCGGACCCGTGAGGTGGTCCGACGGCCTGGACCGGCCTGACTTCTTCTTCTCCTCTCGTGCATTCCTCCCGCTCCTCCCTCGCGCGTCCATGAGATATCTTCATGTCCAGCTTCACGTCCATCTTCACGTCCAGCTGCTCCTCTCATCCTCGTGCGATGCTTGTCTCCTCTGTAGGATAACGTAGCATAGAAAACAAAAATTTTCCTATCGCGAACACGCAATCCAAGCCAAGATGCAATCTAGAAGACGGTAGCAACGAGGGGATGATCAAGACTAACCCTTGAAGAGATTCCAAAGCCTATAAGAGTAGGCTCTTATTGCTGCGGTAGACGATCACTTGCCGCTTGCAAAAGCGCGTAGAAGATCTTGATCACGATCGGTTCGGCGCCACGAACGGGCAGACCTCCGTACTCGGTCACACGTTCGGTTGTTGATGAAGACGACGTCCACCTCCCCGTTCCAGCGGGCAGCGGAAGTAGTAGCTCCTCTTGAATCCCACAGACGACGGCGTGCGGTGGCGGTGGAGAAATCCGGCGGAGCTTCGCTTAAGCGTGGGGATATGGTGGAGGAGAGAGAGACCGCTAGGGTTTGGGGAGAGGGGCGCCGGCTAGAGCACCCTTGAGGGGTGCGGCCATGGTGGTGGCTTGAGTGGCCGGCCAGCCCCTCTCTCCCCCTCTTTATATAGGTGGAAGCCCCAAGGCTTAGGTCAAAGAGTCCGAATAAGACCCCAACCAAAACCTTCCAAGTGTCCAAACCTAGGGGGAGTGGGACTCCCCCCTTTCCTTGGTGGGGTGGCCGGCCACCATGGTGGGGAGTCCACTTGGGACTCCTCCTCCCTTAGGTTGGCCGGCCAAGGTGGGTGGAGTCCCTTTGGGACTCCACCTTCCATCCTTATTTCTTCCGGACTTTTCTAGAACCTTCTAGAACCTTCCGTAGAACCTTCCGGATCATTTTAATTCACATAAAATGACTTCCCATATATGAATCTTATTCTCCGGACCATTCCGGAACTCCTCGTGATGTCCGGGATCTCATCCGGGACTCCGAACAAATATTCGAACTCCATTCCATATTCAAGTACTACCATTTCAACATCCAACTTTAAGTGTGTCACCCTACGGTTCGTGAACTATGTGGACATGGTTGAGTACTCACTCCGACCAATAACCAATAGCGGGATCTGGAGATCCATAATGGCTCCCACATATTCAACGATGACTTTAGTGATCGAATGAACCATTTACATACGATACCAATTCCCTTTGTCACGCGATATTTTACTTGTCCGAGGTTTGATCATCGGTATCACTCTATACCTTGTTCAACCTCGTCTCCTGACAAGTACTCTTTACTCGTACCGTGGTATGTGGTCTCTTATGAACTTATTCATATGCTTGCAAGACATTAGACGACATTCCACCGAGAGGGCCCAGAGTATATCTATCCGTCATCGGGATGGACAAATCCCACTGTTGATCCATATGCCTCAACTCATACTTTCCGGATACTTAATCCCACCTTTATAACCACCCATTTACGCAGTGGCGTTTGATGTAATCAAAGTACCTTTCCGGTATAAGTGATTTACATGATCTCATGGTCATAAGGACTAGGTAACTATGTATCGAAAGCTTATAGCAAATAACTTAATGACGAGATCTTATGCTACGCTTAATTGGGTGTGTCCATTACATCATTCATATAATGATATAACCTTGTTATTAATAACATCCAATGTTCATGATTATGAAACTAATCATCCATTAATCAACAAGCTAGTTTAAGAGGCATACTAGGGACTTCTTTGTTGTCTATATATCACACATGTACTAATGTTTCGGTTAATACAATTATAGCATGATATATAAACATTTATCATAAACATAAAGATATAAATAATAACCACTTTATTATTGCCTCTAGGGCATATCTCCTTCAGTCTCCCACTTGCACTAGAGTCAATAATCTAGTTTACATTTGTAAAGATATAACACCTTGGTTTTCCTTGTTTCGCTCACGAGAGAGGTTTTAGTCAACGGATCTGACATGCTCAGAACCGTATGTATTTTGTAATTCATTTGCGTCTTAACGCATCACTCATTTCCAAATGAGTCGGCCTTAAATATGTTTGGTCTTCTGGTGGAACCTTAATTCCGCGGTCTGAAATATGTCACTAATATTGTCACATACAATATAGCTTCAAAGTTCTGACTCTGTCGGAACTGCACCAAGTTCTCAAAGAACCTCTTGACTTTAACATCCTTTGTCATTGTCAAAACAATGACATACTTTGCCTTCTTTTGTAGATTCCGTCACAATATTTAGAACTCTTCTAAATCTAGCATAGACAACTTCTAGCTCATTGTGCTACCTTTTAAACAACACTTAGTCTAATTTGAGATTGAAATTATATTTTATATGTGACAAAACCAATATCGGTGTAACACCTTACAGCGATTTGTTTGTCATTTCTTCATACAAAAATATATATATATAATATATCCTTAGTTCTTCTAAAGTACTCAAGGATATTCTTACTGTTGTCCAATGATCATCATATGAATCATTCTGGTATATGCTCATAACAATTTATAGCACATGATATCTGATTGTGTACATATTATTCGTGATCTATAATCACTCATGTGTTTTTACTCATTGAGTGTCAGATACACTCAAGTCTTGTTAAACCTTCACATGACAAGAACATTTTCTTAATTTTTCTATATTGAACTACTTCAATATCCATCATATGTACTTTGACTTAAACTTATTTATGTGTTTCAATCTATCTTTATAGATCTTGACACTAAATTTGTTTCGGTCCATATCCTTTCATTGAAGTTAATTCTCAATGAAACCTTTTTAATCAAGTATATAATTACATCATTTATAACCAACTATATGTCACTTACATAAAGTATTATAAATGTGTCTTAGCGCTCCCACTTAATTTCTTGCAAATGCAAGCCTCTTCATTGTCTTTGATGAAATCAAAAAACTCTTTGACTATTTCATCTGGTGAAGATTCCAACTCCGCAATACTTACTTCATCCAATTGAAGTTCGTATACCTATCTAGTATTCCACGGACCAGCAAAACTCTTGGTTGTATCTTGTATACACCTTTAATACATACTTCTGATAAGTAATGTATTTTGCCATCCTACTAGAATAATCCACATAGACTATAAGCATTGCTACGGAAGATCTAATCTTATCGTATTCAACTCTTTGAACTTTGTCGTAAACAATTTTTCGATAAGTCAAGCTTTCTTCAAGGATATTTCATCCAAGTCTATCAATTTCATAGATCCATTTACTTTCATAAAGTATTCATCTATATTGGATTTCATGGCGCATGACCATTTTAACGGAGTCAGGGCCCATCATAACTTCTTTGTTTGTAGTTGGTTTATCATTGTTCAAAATCAATCCTTTGTTCACAAATCATTTATTTGATCACAAAGTAAACCATACCTACAAGGTTCAATATGTACTTCGATCTCCATGGCTAAAACACTTTGTAGTCATGGGAGTCATGATCGTCGTGGCCGCTTCCGAAACAAATTCCGATGCTGCGCTACTCTGATCATTATGCTCAGGTTCATAAACCTTATCAAATTATATTGTCCTCCCACTCAAATACTTCACTAGAAACAATTTCTTGGAAATAAGAAACATTGACAAACACTTTTGTCTTTGTCTTGTGGAAAGAATTCCCAATCAAATCTCTGGGATAACCAACAAAGACATTCATCCGATTTTGGTTGTAAATTTATTTACTTATGCTATGCATACCAAAATTTAAGAAAAGACTATCAGGGTTTATACCCATGCCATAACTCGTATGGTGTCATTTCAACGGATCATGAAGATGCTCTATTCAGTGTAAAAGCGGTAGTCACTAAAGCATAATCCACAAAAATATAATGGCGTTAATATCTTATCTCATCATTGATCCAACAAGGTTTGGATACATCTCTTGGATACTTCATCATCACTATGATACTCCAAGAAACGTGAGTTGTAGAACAATTTCATAACTCTCTTAGATGTTCGCTAAAACTCGTAATTCAAATATTTCCACCATGATCCAATCATAGATATTTGATTTTTCTATTACGATGATTTCCACTTCATGCTGAAATTTATTTGAATCCATTCAAATGTTTCAAACTTCTTCCTTATTGAATATATCCACATATATATACTCAATTCATTGTTGAAAGTTTTCATGAAGTAGAAGAATCTCCCCACACAACTATGCCCAGTGAACCATATACATCATCATGTATTTTTCACTAAGTTAGTTGCCCGTTCAACTCTTGGCCTATGAACGGTATTTTAATCATTCTCTTTAGAAAAGATTTGCAAGCGTCAAATGATTCAAAAATCAAGTGACTCCAAAAATCCATTTGCATGGAGTTCCTTCATGCGTTCCTTTCTAACATGACCTAAATGGCGGTTCCACAGATAAGCGGAATTCAAATCATTTGCCTTATGGCATTTTAGCGTCAGTTTTATGTATATGTGTTTCACCATTAAGATTTATAATAACTTATCCATCGTACATGGAGTAATGTCATAATTTGAACAACTCATTGTTTTCATTTGACCAGAGCAAAATAACAATTATTAAGTTCTTTATTATAAATTCTAATGGCTAGATAGAATGCCAACGACGAACATAATAGCACTTTATTTTGTTCCAGACGTGTATTCCTATCATATTCCTTGTCAGTCACTTAGGCCATTGTATTCTTGTATTGTGTTGTTTTGTATGACACTTCATACCAACCAATATAGCACTAATACCCAAGAATTTCATTGTGTGACTAAACTAGGAATACATCCATAACATGTATATCATTTATATACACCTGAGCTAGACTTTCTAGTCTTTTCTTTATTTCTAATATCTTTTGCAGTTTCTCTTTTAGCTTTCCTCATTATTCAAAAACACTTCAACATCAATAACTTCTAGGTTTGTTGGTCAAATACCAATAACCTTGAGGTTTTTACTTTGAAGTTGATCATCATATGACAAGTGTTCTAGATTTCACTTATTAGTAACTATGATGAACAATTTCACTCATAATTTTATCCATCAATTCATGACAACTTTTTGAGACCATGTATGTACATGCTAGGCTCATAAAGTTTAACCTTAGTATTTGTATGTGCAAATCTGGCTTGCATCCGTTGTAAGCACACGTAGAATCTATAACACCCGATCATCACGTGATGCTTCGAAACGACGAGTCTTAGCAACGGTGCATACTAAGGACAATCACTTCATGGATATGCGAATATTGTTAGTGTCCCTATAGTTGGAGGATTGGGACGTCTTGCGTCTTCAACCTTCGTACATTCCCATAAAACTTATGAGTTTATGTAGTCTCACCAAATTTATATTCTATCATCTTGTAATAAGGTCTTAGATATCACATATATCTCGTACCTTGATTATTTCTGAAAACTAAATTTTCAGCTCCTTACTTTTCAAACAGATTTGAACTTCAAGTTTCACGGAGACAAGATAACTTTAGGTACTAATTGAAACCATAGCTCTCTGAATCAACAAAGTGAGTTTCACTAAATGTTTGCAATAGGACTTAATCATTTCTTGATTCATTAACAATACGGTACTAATCCGTAAAGTTTCTAGTCAGATTTTAACAGTATTTCTATCTCAATTATAAGACTAGCGCATAGTAGTAAACGGATGCCAATACTACAAAATTAATTCAAAATACTACTCAGACTATGTTTATGATAATTAGTTCATGTTTTAATCTAATTACTAATGAACTCCCACTTAATACAACATCCCTCATAGTTGTAAAGTGGTACACGATCCAAATCCACTACACCAAAACCGATCATCACGTGAGATGATGTAGTTTCAATGGTGAACATCAACATGTTGATCATATCATCCATATGACTCGTGTTCAACCTTTCGGTTTCCATTGTCCCGAGGCCATGTCGTACATGCTAAGCTCGTCAAGCAAACCCAAGTATTCCGCATGTGCAACATGGCTTACACCCGTTGTATGTTGAGTTTATCACACCCGATCATCACGAGATGCTTCAAAACGTCGAACAATGCAACGGTGCATACGAGGGGAGAACACTTTATTATCTTGATATTAATGTGAGGGATCATCTTATAATGCTACCGTCACGATCTAAGCAAAAAAAGATGCATAAAGGATTAACATCACATGCAATTCATATGTGATATGATATGGCCCTTTTGTCTTTGCGCCTTTGATCTTCATCTCCAAAGCACGGACATGATCTCCATCATCTTCGGGCATGATCTCCATCATCGTCGGCGTAGCGTCAAGGTTCATGGCACCGGCTTCATGGTTGTTCACCTCATGTAGCAACTATTACAACTACTTTGAAATTCTACTCAACATGAAAATTAAAGACAACCATAAGGCTCCTGCCGGTTGCCACAATACAATAATGATCATCTCATACATATTCATCATCACATTACGGCCATATCACATCACCAAACCCTGCAAAAACAAGTTAGACGTCTCTAATTTGGTTTGCATATTTTACGTGGTTTAGGGTTTCGAGTAAGATCTAATCTACCTACGAACATGAACCACAACGGTGATACTAGTGTTGTCAATAGAAGAGTAAATTGAATCTTCACTATAGTAGGAGAGACAGACACCCGCAAAGCCTCTTATGCAATACAAGTTGCATGTCGAACGAGGAACAAGTCTCATGAACGCGGTCATGTAAAGTTAGTCCGAGCCGCTTCATCCCACTATGCCACAAAGATGCAAAGTACTCAAACTAAAGATAACAAGAGCATCAACGCCCACAAACCATTGTGTTCTACTCGTGCAACCATCTATGCATAGACACGGCTCTGATACCACTGTAGGATAACGTAGCATAGAAAACAAAAATTCCTATCGCGAACACGCAATCCAAGCCAAGATGCAATCTAGAAGACGGTAGCAACGAGGGGATGATCAAGACTAACCCTTGAAGAGATTCCAAAGCCTATAAGAGTAGGCTCTATTGCTGCGGTAAACGATCACTTGCCGCTTGCAAAGCGCGTAGAAGATCTTGATCACGATCGGTTCCGCGCCACGAACGGGCAGCACCTCCGTACTCGGTCACACGTTCGGTTGTTGATGAAGACGACGTCCACCTCCTGCTCCAGCGGGCAGCGGAAGTAGTAGCTCCTCTTGAATCCGACAGCACGACGGCGTGGTGTCGGTGGCGGTGGAGAAATCCGGCGGAGCTTCGCTAAGCGTGCGGGATATGGTGGAGGAGAGAGAGACCGCTAGGGTTTGGGGAGAGGGGCGGCTAGAGCACCCTTGAGGGGTGCGGCCATGGTGGTGGCGTAGTGGCCAGCCCCTCTCCCCCTCTTTATATAGGTGGAAGCCCCAAGGCTTAGGTCAAAGAGTCCGAATAAGACCCCAACCAAAACCTTCCAAGTGTCCAAACCTAGGGGGAGTGGGACTCCCCCCTTTCCTGGTGGGGTGGCCGGCCACCATGGGGGGGAGTCCACTTGGGACTCCTCTCCCTTAGGCTGGCCAAGGTGGGTGGAGTCCCTTTGGGACTCCACCTTCCATCCTTATTTCTTCCGGACTTTTCTAGAACCTTCTAGAACCTTCCGTAGAACCTTCCGGATCATTTTAATTCACATAAAATGACTTCCCATATATGAATCTTATTCTCCGGACCATTCCGAACTCCTCGTGATGTCCGGATCTCATCCGGGACTCGAACAAATATTCGAACTCCATTCCATATTCAAGTACTACCATTTCAACAACAACTTTAAGTGTGTCACCCTACGGTTCGTGAACTATGTGGACATGGTTGACTCTCCGACCAATAACCAATAGCGGGATCCGAGATCCATAATGGCTCCCACATATTCAACGATGACTTTAGTGATCGAATGAACCATTTACATACGATACCAATTCCCTTTGTCACGCGATATTTTACTTGTCCGAGGTTTGATCATCGGTATCACTCTATACCTTGTTCAACCTCGTCTCTGACAAGTACTCTTACTCGTACCGTGGTATGTGGTCTCTTATGAACTTATTCATATGCTTGCAAGACATTAGACGGCATTCCACCGAGAGGGCCCCAGTATATCTATCCGTCATCGGGATGGACAAATCCCACTGTTGATCCATATGCCTCAACTCATACTTTCCGGATACTTAATCCCACCTTTATAACCACCCATTTACGCAGTGGCGTTTGATGTAATCAAAGTACCTTTTCGGTATAAGTGATTTACATGATCTCATGGTCATAAGGACTAGGTAACTATGTATCGAAAGCTTATAGCAAATAACTTAATGACGAGATCTTATGCTACGCTTAATTGGGTGTGTCCATTACATCATTCATATAATGATATAACCTTGTTATTAATAACATCCAATGTTCATGATTATGAAACTAATCATCCATTAATCAACAAGCTAGTTTAAGAGGCATACTAGGGACTTCTTTGTTGTCTATATATCACACATGTACTAATGTTTCGGTTAATACAATTATAGCATGATATATAAACATTTATCATAAACATAAAGATATAAATAATAACCACTTTATTATTGCCTCTAGGGCATATCTCCTTCATCCACTTCATACCTGATGATACATAAGTAATAGGACTTAGGTAGTATAAAGTTCTCATCAATCAAGGTATCGTTTAGGAACAAGTTCACCCGTTGTTTAAGTAGCTTCGCACGAGCTCGTGTCATTGGTCCAATCCTGACTTCATTGGACTTGAGCTTCACAGCAGGTTCATCTTCAATTGGTAATGACGGAGGTAGTAGTGAGGTAGGGATGTCCTCATCAAGGGTGCAGATTCAGACCCTTATTGCTCTCTCGGAAATGGTCTTATACAATTCCAGAAACGCATCTGGTTGGGCTCTAAGACTTCTTCAAAATCTTATATCTTATATCTCATATTTACTAATTGGTGACTCTCATTAAGCCACCACATTAATCCTCAATAAAACACCAAAAATGACTGTATGATCTAAATGTGGACTTTGCTCGCTCTCCTCCCTCTCTCGATCTCACGAGACTCTCTCTCGCTCACGAACAGGACGAACAGATGAACACGAGGGTTTTTGGGCCTGCGTACAACTTGCAGTTTTCTTTCTTTCTCATTCCCTTTTATTACAGAGGATCACGATCGTGACCAGAACCACGGCGCTCGTGGTCAACGTGCCATCCCACGTTCGAGCGGATCGGAGCAGCACAGCGATCGTGCCAAAACGACTAAGTAAACGATCCTATCTGAAACCCTAGATTTTAGCTGAACTTAACTGAATCTAAACGACACTTATTCTGAACCTGATGATCTAGATAAACTGACAATCTCCCCCCTAATCTAGATGTCCTTCACTGTAACATCCCAAATTTCAATAAAAGGAAGAAGAAGAATTCCAGAGATCCAAAATTCAGAACCAACAAAAACTTTTATTTGCATATAGTACCATGCATAGCACTTGTGCATTTTGAGTGATATGCCATGATGATTGTTTTGTTGATTATGTGATAAACCCTAAAACCCTAAAGTGATCAAGTGAAGATCACAAACCCAATAAACCAAAAAGAGAAAGAAATCAAATAAGGACAAAACCCTAAAACCCTAACATATGGCTTATGCCATTTTTGAAAATCTTTACCCTAGATCAATTTGGTCTTCACCATGAGTTGTATTATGTTACTAAACACTTATTACAACTTTGGGAATCAAAGAAACACACCTCAAATCAATTTCAAACTCAAATTATGATCACATAGGATAATGGTCAAATCTGCCATTTATATTCTGGTCACTACTTTGAGCCCCTGGTTTTCAAGATTTTCAAACTAAACTTTCCCAATTATTTACACCTGATCCAGGAGCACATGAAGGAGAACAACTTTTGTAAAGACCACCATATCAAATTCATCTTGGATCAAAAACTATGCTCATGCAAAGTTGATACTTTTTAACATTGTAACAATCTCACATTTTGCAAATTTGCATTTCTTTTATTTTAAAAATTCCACCACCACTTGTGAATATCTCTGGTCATTTGCAACTCATCGAAACTCACCATTTTCAAATTTTGGAACCACTTGACCCAAACCAAATTTGGCAAAAATTAGGAAATTTCAAATAGGATCAAATCCCAAACACTATTTGCAATAGTATTGGCCAACCCTACCTGCCCCACTCGACCCTACCCTGTCCCCTGGTCCCATCTCTCTCTCTCTTAACCAGAATAGCAAGCCTAGGAGAAGAGCTAGCAAGCCATGGGCATGGCCATTCCGGCCATGCGCCACACGTCGAGCCACCCCTCTCCTTCTTCTTCCCTGGACACGGCCACCATGTCCAGTAGCTCCACCTCACCTCCCTACCACTGCCTATGCACGCTGTTGTCAAGGAGGACGCCGACCATCGCCAGAACGCGAGCGTCCAGAACGGCAACGCCATGCCGATGACGCCGCACGTGTGCACGCCACGGGCACCACTGGCCACGCGCCGCGCCACCATCTCGAGCACGCCCTGGACCCCCCCTCTCGACGCGTTGAGCATCACCGTGCCACCACGAAGCCACCAGACACGCGCGCGACCACGACCCGTGACCGCCGCCGCCGGAGACGAGGGAGAAACTCCGCCGCGGACACCGCCAGACACGGAAGCTTTCCGACAAGGTTGGGCACCGCCTAGTCTACCTGTCGCCGCCCAGAGAACCGCCGTGAAGTCGTGAACACCACCGCGCCCTCGCCTAGCCCGCTAGACCACCGGAGAAGCCGGGCCCATGTCGCCATCGCCGCAGCACCCTCGGCCACTCGCTCGCCTATAAAAGGAGACGCCCATTCGACGATCCGAGCACACCAGCACCTTTCCCTCTTCTCCCTCGACCGCCTGAGCCACTCCACCGTCGACATTAGCCACTGCCACCGCCCAATCGCCACCTCACTGCCGCACGCCGCCGCTGGCTCGTCGCCGGTTGACGCCGCCGGACGTGCCGCTACCAGGAGGACGTCGACCACCGCTTCACCGAGCACACCGCCCACCGCGGAGCCTTGGTTAGCCCTCTCCCCCTCGCCGCCGCTGCGAGCTCGGGCGGCGACGATGACCCTCGCCGTTGGATCTGTTTAATCCAACGCGCCACGTCGCTCGTACCGTTTGGGATTTATGAGTCGCTGACAGTGGATCCCACCGTCAGACAGCCCACGCGTGCGTGGACGCGTGGTGGGCTGGACGTGGGCCATTTTAATCCATTTCGGCCTGTTAGCTTTTCCTGCACAGCCCAATAATTCAAATTTGATTTTTCCAGTTTAGTTTAAATATCAATACTGGCTCTGTCTTTGAAATTGAATAGTTTCAAATTGGCTTGGCCAAATTTAACAAACTTTATATTGTTGGAAAGCCAATGAAAAGATCTACAAAACCCCACTGGTCTCAATGTGCGATCTGTTGTAGAAATAATGCGACAAAAAGAACAAGTCAGGGAATTTTGCACATTCAAATAAATCTTAAAAATCAACCAAAAATGATATTAAGTTGTTTCCAATTCTAATAGCTCACTTTTCACTTACACTAATTGTTTCTGCAAAAATATAGGGTGATCACTTTGGATGATCGTGGCCTAGTTTAAATAAAGGACTATATGGCTAGTTTAGTTAAGTGATATTGTCCAAAACTATTATGCAAATTTTATGAGGTGTTCTACTTCATTTAAATCTTGTCCCAAGTACTTTCATATAAAGTTTAGACCCTGGTCAAATTACTCTCACATGAAATACTTGGTGATATTAAATCATAATTAACATTGTTAAATGGTATGAGGTAGTCTACCTCATTTAAATTATTTTCACAAATGATGATGATGAATGGTTGACTTAGGTCAACATGAATTCATGAATGATTGTTTGAGAAGTTAAATCTTAAGAAGATTTAATGAGAGGAAATTATTCCTCAAGAACTAAAAGGAAACTATCATTTACATATATAATGAGAGGAAATTATTTCTCCATGAATTAAATAGAAACATTAATCAATATTTGTAATGAGAGGAAATTATTTTTCTTAAGAATAAAACAATATCAACCAACAGGATGGCCATGTGATAATGCTAGAGTAGCTTGTGTGAATCATGTGTGTGCTTAGTCTAGTACTCGAGCTTGTTTGGTGATTGGATACGTCGTATTTATTTTTAGACGCTAGCACCGGAGAATACCAGGAAGAGGAAGGTTGCTACCAAGAGGAGGAAGAGGAGAACTTTGACCACTACCAAGTCAAGCTAATATTCTTGCAAAGTGCAAAGCTCTACCAAGAGCAAGGCACACTCATCTTTTCTTATGCTTCATGAACCCATTCCAAGTTTTATTCTTATAAGTTTTCACTTTGAATAGTTAAGCTTCCTTTTATAGTTAACTTTGGTCTAAGTCTAGAGTACTACAAGAGTATCAAACTTAGCCTAAAAAGCATTACAAGTTAGTTAGCACCCCTCATGACTAGTTGCTAGTGCTAATACTAAAACTTGACTACTCTAGATGGGAACATGTGACTTGAAATAAATTTGAAACCTTGGAATGATGATTCATTCCATTGAATGACTTTTGAAGGTGAATATGACTTGGAGAAGATGGTGATTTTTGATTAAAACTGATATTGGTTTGGATGCGATTCCTTTCCAATTTTTGAGTACCCCCACAATACCTGATTATGGGTAGGGCTTAACTAGAAATTTATACATCTTAGTATGGGTTCCCTCTGAACACACATCATAGGGGTTATGCCGAGGCTACCTCCGTTGTTGAGAAATGATGTGAATTGAGGTGAATTGTACGGCCAAGCCCTGTGCAGTTCCCAGGTTGATTGGTCTTCACTTGGGAGGCCAAACTCATGGGGAGAGGTGCCTATACTAGGGTTTGTAAGTGAAAGGTTAGGGTTGATGATCCGCGTACTGTGTTACGATGATTCGGGGTTATCCCGACGGATGAAATCAAAAGTTGTGGCACAAGTGTGCAACCTCTGCAGAGTGTAAACATATTCGAATAGTCGTGTCCACGGTTACAGACGGTTGGAAAGGCCATACAGTTTCCAGTATCAGATTCTTGAAAATATTGGTGAAGTGAATGGTGAATGGTGACTTGTTTTGAATCACAACAGAGTTGTGGGAATGACACTAATGTTCCCACTTGAGTTAGTTTAGCACATGAATAAGTCTTTTCTCAAATACTTGTGAACTAAAATTGGCTTTATGCAAATAAACTAGAGCTTAGCATCCCCTTACTAGAATTGTGAGTACTTACACTAGTATTAGTTTGCGAGTACTTAAAGTACTCACGGCTTTGTCTCTGGCTAGCTATTCAAATGGCCAGAGTATGAAGACGAACAGAACTACCAAGGAGATGACCATCAGGACGCCTACGACAACTAGGAGTCTTCCGACGTCAAGTGTTGGCCTGTGGACTAGAGAGTCCATCTTTATTTTACGCTTCCGCTATGAACTTGTGTTTGTTCGTTGATCAATAGATCAACTATTTGTGTAATATGGATCATGTGATCTGAAGTTGTAAGACAATATGGTTTGTAATGAATGATGACTATGATACTTAACTATTATGCCTCGCAACAATAATATTCCTGGGATTGCGATGAATGACATAATAGGCATCTCGACTTAAAAACCCGGGTGTTGACATTCACCTTGATGATGTTGATGCGACGTCGCAGATCCTGGAACTGAACGCGAGCGAGGGACTTCGTCAGGATGTCGGAGAGATGATCCTCGGTACGCACGAACTGAACGTCGATATTGTCGTTCTCCACGCACTGGCGGATGAAGTGGTACCGAATCTCGATGTGCTTGCTCCTGTAGTGGAAGACATGGTTTTTCATCAGCGGGATGGCTGATTTGTTGTCGATGCACAGCTCCATGGCGTTGCCGTCGTGGCCCATGAGCTCGCCGTAGAGCCGCTTGAGCCAGATGCCCTGGCACGCCACCGTTGTCGCAGCGACGTACTCCGCCTCGTAGGATGACAGCGCGACGATTTTCTGTTTCGTCGACTGCCAGGAGACCGGATAGCAGCCGAAGAAGAACAGTGTACCGCTCGTGCTCTTCCGATCGTCAACGTCCCCGGCGTGATCAGAGTCGCTGTGACCCACGAGCTTGGCTCCATTTTCATGGCATGCGTAAGAGCACCCAAGTTCCTTCGTGTCGGCGATGTACCGCAGAAGGTGCATCACCGCGCTCCAATGCTGGGCGCCTCCATAAACCTGCTGAGATAGCTGACGGCGAAGCAGATGTCAGGCCTTGTCTGGACGAGGTAGCGTAGTCCTTCTACGATGCTCATGTACTCTGCGGCGTCCACCGCTTCGCCGGCGCTCTACTTTCTCAACTTCAACCGAGGCTGCATGCGCACCGCCGTGGGATTGCACCCTCTCATGCCCATCCGCTGCAGCAGCTTCTCGGCGTACGCAACTTGCCCGAGCGCGATGCGTCCAGGCTCCTGAGTCACCTCGATACCAAGGTAATAACTCATTAGCCCTAGATCGCTCATTCTGAACAGCGACATCATTTCCTTCTTGAAGGAGCTAATCGCCGTTGTCGAGGTGCCGGTGACGATCATGTCATCGACGTACACGCCGAGCAGCAGCCGTGCGCCATCCTTGACGCGCGTGTACACTGCATGCTCCGACGGGCACTTGATGAGGTGTTGTCCTGCCGCTCATGGATGCCGGAGCGGCGGCTCCGGGAGCATGGTGTGGTGATGATATGCCTCTAGCTGCATGGGCAGTACGGTATGTCTCTGTGCCGTGGGCGGCGCCCCTCTTGCAGTGGTTTGTGTTCGTCCGGGGTTTGGGCTGTCCTTGTGATAGTGGTGGTGATATACGTCTCCAGATGAAAGTATTTCCCAACTCGGTCAGTGCTGGCAACAGCGACGCTTGAGGGCGCCGTTTTCCTCCATGGAGGTGTTACCGTGGAGTCCTGACACACCTCCGCCCATCATTTCTGGATGAAAACCCAAATCCTGCTCCGTTGGATTGGATGACGGTGACATCTTTGGACGTCGTGACCTCCTTGGAGGTGTCATTTAAAAAAAAAAATTGGGAGCCACCAATGGCAATGCCTTGGCTATTGCATGGGTCGGCGTTTTCGTGTTCCGTCGGTGCGCGAGTGTCGCTCGCTTGCTTTGCGGCGCCTGCCTCACCCCTCGAAGATTGAAAAGGCTAGCCGTCTCTTTCGGCTCTAACTTCCTTTCCAAGGACGTGGACCGGGCAGTCACGGCGCTCGCTATTGCCGTCGTGCTATTGTCACTCGGCGACACTCCATACCTAGTTGATCTAGGTCGTGTGGCCAAGTGTGCGGTTTTTCGCCATATTTCCCAAAAAAAACTATGTTGTGTTGGTTTTTTCTTGTCTAGTTCTTATAAACCGGACAATGTGTCATGTTTGTATCAGTTTTTAGCCAGTTTCCCTTATAAACAGGCCAAATTTCCCTTGACTTAATAAAAATTCAGAGCTCATGCCAGTTGCTCAAAAGAAAAACAAGGTAGAAACATTTACATTTAGCTTTTGCGGAAAGGTGCGATGGATACTTTACACTTAGAACGAACCAAAAAATGATTTATACAAGCATAAACAAAAACAATTAATTGTTAGGTTCATCAACAACCATTGAATCTTGTTACTTAATAGTATTTCTTGTTCACCCGGCGACAGTTCTTCCTAATCTCTCCATCTCTTTCCGTCAGTGGACTTATATTTCCCATTTTGATCATTGAGGTTGCAAAGTTTCTGAAGAAGTCATTCTGGTTATTGGAGAATCTGCGAACAATCGGTGCAGTAGTTGTCGCCGCGAAGGGATCAGACATCATAACCTGGTCAGATGAGAGTGGGGCCCGCCCACGTAGGAGGTTGTTGTAGTACTTGTTGTCAAACTTGTCGGGAGTGACCACATCAAGGTTCACCAGTGTCCCCTCATCCTGCCTGGCCGTGCAGTTCCTCTGTGTGAATTGACACTTCGTCCGCCCGAAGGTGTGCGCTCCCTGAAGGGCAACAAGGTCAATGTCGTTGAGACCCATGTTCTTGAATTTATCTTGAAGGATATCCAGAGGGTCGAAAGGACTCGGTAGATCGTCGGCGCTCTCGATGTTGGTATTTGTGCCGTCGCGGCGCCCGAGGGGAACGCTCCATGACGGCCCTCCAGCTAGTTCGACAGAGATTTCAGCGGCTAGAGTGAGGATGTCGGCACATGAGACGATGCCGGGGCAAGCTTTCTCCAATGAGCGCTTGATATTGTCGACCACATTGAATCCGCGCGCTGACTTGTAATTCCCAGGGGCTTTCTTCTCGCTCACTATCCCCGAGGAGACGTCGTCATCGAGCAAAAGCGAGCCATCACAACCCTAGACAAATTAAAGCAGTCTTGATTGATGAGGTAATGAACCGCAGTGTACTATCGATCAACGCAATCAGTTATGTGTGGTTTTGTATACTCACGTTGGCGAAGCAGTCGTGGAAGTGAAGGCGGATGAGGCTGGCCGGGATGCGCGCGTCGGTGACACGGGCATCCTGGATGACGCGCCGGACAATGTCTCGTGTATTAGGGGGTAACCACCATTAGCATGGGCCCCGTGGTTCAGCACTAGGACTAGTGCAGCTATCGTGAGCAGGAGGCTGCAACGAGCAGCCGGCGACAAGCAGGAGATAGTGGCCATGTGCACTTGGACGTTGATAAGAAGAAATGCCTGCTGGTTTGGATATGGTGACAAGCAAGCTAGTTATCTGCAAGATGGAAAGAAGGAAATGTATTGCAGAGAGATGTATATGATGTGAGGGAAACGGGGATGCTATGAAGGCTATTTGTAGTCTTGATCCATTAGCACAGGGGGGCGGTTTTGACCTTATATCTAGTTAGGATTTTGTGGAAGCGTGTTTGACATGTTCCTCATGGCTGCCGTTGTAAACTTGAGTATTGGCCAAGGCAGCATTGCTCCTCATGTTATTTTATCCATATTTACATGATTAGCAAGAAGAACAGGTCGTCTTGACTAAATCCTGTTTTATATGTTGCGCACGCGCGGCCGTGCGTACAAGAAAATGCGCCGACTGATTAACGGCAGACTGTTCTTTCTTTCTTGGTCGTCGCTTGCGCGTGCAGTGTATCCATCAAGGGATCAAACTAACAAACAAGCCATTTTTACTGCCGCGCGTGCGGTGTATCTATCAAGGGATCAAACAAACAAAGAAGAACGCGTTGGATTGCCTCCACAGCACTGCTTGCTTCGTTCGCTAGCTCGATCACCTCCTTTTGTTTCACTCACTCGAGTCGATCGATTGATGAAAGCCGTCGAGGCAGAATCATAACTCGCGCATGCATCGGTGCCCGTCGTTTCGTTTACTAAAATACTAAAAGGAAGGGTGAAAGCGTGAGACCGGTCCGTCGCAAACTTGATTACATTGCAACGAATGGATGCATAAGGTTTTTTTCTAACCATGGGCATGTGTTAGACATGTGTTGTTAATTAATATATACTAGGGTCCTGCCCATAGAAGAATGATGTGATGGACATAAGCAAATCAATTAGATCGTGTCACTAATTTGAATTGCTGCACCTCTCGATGTTAGTCTTCATGCCATCTTGGCGCCCAAAAGGCACGCTCTAGGTTGGTCCTCCTCCAGTCAGTTTGACAAAGATTTCATGGGCTATTAAGCTTTCTCCAATGCTTGCTTGATGATGCCGACCACATTGAACCCACACATTGGCTGGTTGTTGGCTGGAAATTTCTTCTCGCTCACAATTGCCGACGAGACGTCATCATCGAGCAGAAGTGAACCGTCACGACCCTGGATAAATTAAAGAAATCTCGATTGATGAGATGATGCACCATAGTGTACTATGGTTAACACGATGAGTTGATTTATATTTGTCCCTTATGTGTACTAGCAATCATCGGCGCGGCGGCACGCCGCACCAGTATGGTGGCTTACTAATAGAAAAGTAGGTGAAATAACATAGATATATCACTTAGATTGTAATGTGTACAATAAAGTAAATCAACTAAAACGGCTAGGCTACTTGTGGGCTTCTATACTAACGATGAATACATCATTCTGCCAATAGCTTTATTTCCTTGCATGCATTTCCTTATATGCACTCGAAAAATGTGAGCACAATATATATGATGTAGATCACAAAAGGATGGACACGATAAAAAGCAAGGAGAGAATGGAGTGTATTAGGGAGCCAGAGAGGTCTCTCTACCATGATCAACTACTTGGCCTCTCTAACCTGATCAACTACCTAGCGTTATTGTTCTCATCTTCGAACGAAATGATAATAATATATTCGTTGTTCATCCTTGAGGAGTGGGGGCGTGTAGGGCAGTTTGGTTTCTTGGTAGAGGGGCTTGTTGCGCAACCGCCGTTTGCATAGATGGGTTTTGGTTCGAGGTGCCAATTAGTGGTTGGTTTATTGATGGTGTAGATGGCGTTCCTAGTGAAGTTGTGAGATGAAAATTTCTTAGTTGTGTTCTTTACACTATTTAGAAGCCAATTAGACCAGAATACATATTTGTATTGTTCTACATGTTGTTAGAAATTACAGGGCACTAAAACTGTACTTTACACTTTTTAGAAGCCAATTAGACCAGAAGACATATTTGTATTGCTCTACATGTTGTCAATGTTACAGGGCACTAAAACTGAACGTACACATGTTCTAATGCTCAAGGAAGTAAACAAACATGCATGGTTTGAGGAAGTTGATGGAACGGTGATTCACTTAGGGCGCCTGTAGTATCATATTGTTGCTGTAAGAGACCTCTAGCAAACATGATTAATGTTATGCATACATACAATACATGCATTATACATTATACCACTACTTGGAGCTACATTATTGATGATAGCACTGCTTGCAGCTGCATAATTACATACTCTCCAGACATACTAAATGGAAACTATGTGGCATACATTTAGATATTCCGGTACTAACTTATTTTATAGATCAAACTGGAACTACAATACATAAACTTCTACACCACCAGCGTCTATCGCTGAGAAATCTTCTTCACTTTACTCTTTTCGTGCCTTTCGCTGAACAGCAGTGTCAATAATGCTGCTGAATCCAAAAGCTAGCATTTCAGCACTGATTGTCGGTCCTATGTAGGTAGCATCTTGCTTGTACTATATACAAAGTAGTATGCTTCCACTCTCAATGTGTCTCTGGAGACACAGAATTCTATTCATGCCTATGAGCCTATCTGCTCGGATCACCCGTTGAACCCCAGAATATTCTCCTAAGACCTTGATATGTGAAATGGTGAAAATTAGTCAAGAAGGTAAATCTACTATATTCTGACAAAACATAGGCATTGCAATAATCTAGAAACAATGTGAAACCCCTTTCATGGTATACCTTCCCATGCCTGCATCAATTGAAGAGACAACAACCTCTTGACAAATTTCAATTCATGACCTTAAAGCGGAAGTCAATCACAATACGGACAAAAAGGAAACCTCACAATCTCAATAAATTATATTTTGCTCAAATCCCCCCTGATTAGCAACTCTCTTCAGAAATGAAAGCGGACAATTGAATCAACCTAAGCTTGATTGGCCCAGAACCACCACTATTACTTGTTTTCAAATGCTAGGTATTAACCTTATGATAGACAGCTTATACAAAGATATATGCAGCACATAATATCGCCCTTGCGAGAAAGAAAACTGAATTAAATAATCTGCATACCTGAATAGAAATCTGAAGCATGAAGTTGATTGCAACATTTAAAGAATCTCAAAATAACAGTAAGAGCATGTAAATTCATCCAGTCCAGGTATAATACCAGAACTTCTCAGTTTCACCTATAACTTCAATAATGCCTGTCATTTCTTCAGGAGTAACATTGGTAATCTTGTTGGTGTTGAATATATAAGCAAATATCCATATGAAATAATCCGTAGAAGTAATTGATAAATCATAACTATGGAAATAACAAATAAACTAATCATGCAGACTAGTAAGATAGATGAACAGATCACATCTAAATAAGACAAACCGATCGCATCTACCACAGTAACTAGAAGAAGAAACTCTAACAGAACTGAGAGAGAAACGACAAGATCACATACTTCGCAGCAGCGTCGTTGTCGCCCATGTTGAGGTTGTCGAAGAAGTCGCTGAGATCCGGGAAGAAGTTGTCGGTGTGGAGGAACTCGTCGTGACGATGTCGTGCTGCCAGTAGTCGCGCCGGAGCGCTCCCCAAAAACCTGATTGCCCCTCACCCGTACGGGTTCACGAGAGGCAGGGTTCCGGAGGCCTACTGTCCCGGCAGTCGGTGCACGCCGACGGACGGGATGAGGAAGACGAAGGCGGCGGCGCAATGGAAACAGGTAGTCGCATATGTGGCACGTACAGGCTAGGGTTCTCGTCCGTGCTTATATAGTGCGGTTCGGGAAGGTCGTGGCAGCCCACGTCCGAGTCGGCACAGCCACGATCGAGAAAATCCGGAAGGCAAAACGGCTGAGTAACGCGTCCGTTAATGACTCAAATTGATTACACAATTAATTTCCCAAACAGCAAAAAGATAAGCTCGGCTCGGCGAGATTCCCGCAACCCGGCGCGGCGCGTCGTGACGTGTCGTGTGAGGCGAGGCGTAGCGAGGCGGGCGGCGGAGGAGGAGGAGTGCGCGAGGGCTCTCTCTTCTCACTCACTTACTAGGACTAGAACAGCCCACCTTATATACCACTCCAACTCTCTCCCAACTAGCAATGTGGGACTAAACTTTAGCTCCCACTAGTGCTGCCACTGATTGGAATGGGCCATGTGAGTTTCAGAATTTGATAATGGGCCATGGGCCAAAGGCCAAATGCCCAAAATTCCAGCAATCCCCCACAAACTCTCATTGGCACATCTCATCAGTAAGTTTCCAGAACATTGTTTTATATACCGGTATGTCGTGGAGACTGTTAAGTTGAACTTCCACTTAAAGCTTCATATTACACTAGATTGCAACTTGGATAGTGGACTATGCCTTGAACTACAAGTTTTCTGCGCACTAGCTTCATACAAAGCCTAGACCGATACTAGGCTGCCGTGAGGCTTCCTCGCGGTTTGGAGCTTATACGTCATACTCCAGGGCCTTTCATGAGTTTACTAGAGAGCACTCAACTCTCATAGATTGCGACGTTTAACAATCAGACTCATATAGGTGTGTTCTTCAAAAGATGTTCTGCAGGACAACATCTCTGCTAAAATAAGCCACTTAGAACACATTAAGATAATTATCAACCTGCCATGCAGATTAGGAGAGTATTGCATCTTACGGAGTGGTAAAATTGCTATAGGGATATATACTCTCCTCCCAGCTGACCAACAGCTTGTCTCCCAGTTCTAATTCACGGGATCTCCGATCACATAGAGTGGGTTACCACAGTGGGCAGCTCATAGTGTGGGTCTCATACCCATCTCCTCGATGCATTTTCTATCACATTTCGTGATAGTCCCTTTGTGAAGGGGTCTGCCAGGTTTCTAGACGTATGGATATAATCCAACGCTATAACTCCGGAGTTTCTCATTTTCCTGACAGTTTTCAATCTCCTCTTCACATGCCTTGATGACTTCATATTATCCTTAGAACTGTTTACTTTGACGATCACAGTTTGATTATCACAGTTCATAGGAATAGCGGGTATTGGTTTCTCAACCACAGGTAAGTCCATCAAGAGCTCACGAATCCACTCTGCTTCAACAGTGGCTGTGTCTAATGCTGTGAGTTCTGCTTCCATAGTTGACCTCGTAATGATGGTCTGCTTGCAAGACTTCCAGGAAACAGCGCCACCTCCAAGTGTAAACAAATAACCACTTGTGGCCTTAGTCTCATCAGCATCAGATATCCAATTTGCATCACTATAACCCTCAAGTACCCTTGGATACCCAGTATAGTGAATGCCATAACTCGCAGTGCCTTTCAAATAGCGCAAAACTCTCTCAAGAGCATGCCAATGAACATCTCCAGGTCTAGACACAAAACGGCTGAGTTTACTTACAGCAAAGGAGATGTCAGGCCTCGTGGCGCTGGCTAAATACATAAGCGAGCCAATGATCTGCGAATATCGCAATTGATCTCTAGCGATTCTTTTATTCTTACGAATTATCACACTAGGATCATAAGGCGTTGGAGAAGATTTGCAGTCGCTATACCCGAAGCGACTCAGGATCTTTTCCACATAGTGGGACTGAAGCAATGTAATCCCACCATCGTCATCCTTCAGCAGCTTGATGTTTAAGATCACATCAGCTACTCCCAAGTCCTTCATCTCAAAACAGCGAGATAGGAACTCCTTGACCTCCTTAATTACAGTAAGGCTGGTCCCAAATATCAATATGTCATCGACATAGAGACAGAGAATAACTCCCTCGCCCCCACCATGGCGATAGTATACACACTTGTCAGCTTCGTTTACAACAAAGCCTTCAGCGGTTAAAGTTCTTTCAAACTTCTCATGCCACTGGCGCTTGTTAAGCCCATACAAAGACTTCAGTAATTTACACACCTTTCCTTCTTGACCATCTACTATAAATCCATCAGGCTGCTCCATATAAATTTCCTCTTCAAGCTCTCCATTTAGGAAAGCAGTCTTAACATCCATTTGATGAACGAGAAGACCATGTGAGGCAGCCAAGGATAGTAGCACTCGTATGGTGGTCAATCTGGCAACAGGTGAGTATGTATCAAAGAAATCTTCACCTTCTTTCTGGGTATAACCCTTGGCCACAAGGCGTGCCTTGTACTTTTCAATAGTACCATCAGGCCTAAGCTTTTCTTGAACACCCACTTGCATCCTACAGGTTTGCACCCATAAGGACGATCAGTAACCTCCCAAGTTCCATTAGCTAGGATGGAATCCATCTCGCTACGGACAGCTTCCTTCCAGTAGTCAGCATCCTGAGATGCATAGGCTTCTGAAATAGAAGTGGGAGTATCATCCACGAGGTACACAATGAAATCATGACCAAAGACTTTGCAGTCCTCTGTCTCTTGCTCCTTTTGGGAGCTTCATTGTCATCCTCCACAGGATTATCAAAGTGTTCTATAGCCATGGTAGGTTCAGGAAATAATTCCTGAGTAGATGAACTGGGCATCTCCTGAATTGATGAGCTAGACGTTTCCTTCATAGGAAAGATATCCTCAAAGAAAGTCGCATCATTCGACTCCATAATTGTACCAACATGCATGTCGGGTACCTCAGATTTTACTATCAAAAATCTATAGCCAATGCTATGAAAAGCATATCCCAGAAGAACACAGTCCACGGTTTTTGGTCCAAGCTTGCGCTTCTTGGGTATTGGCACATTTACTTTCGCCATACAACCCCAAGTTCGTAGGTAAGAGAGTTTCAACCTTTTCCTTTCCCATTCCTCAAACGGGGTAAGGGTTTTGTTCTTTGTGGGGACACGGTTTAGGACATGACATGCAGTCAATATCGCCTCCCCCACCATGCCTTGGATAGACCCGATGTATCTAACATGGCGTTAACCAAATCAGTTAGAGTACGGTTCTTTCTTTCGGCCACCCCATTTGACTGAGGTGAGTAGGGAGGCGTCCTCTCATGGATAATACCATGTTCCGCACAAAAAGAATCAAACTCGTTGGAAAAATACTCTCCACCACGATCAGACCTTAGCCGCTTGATTTTTCGATCAAGTTGGTTTTCTGCTTCAGCTTTAAAGATTTTGAAGTAATTAAGAGCTTCATCTTTAGATTTCAGGAGGTACACATAACAATATCGAGTAGAGTCATCAATTAAAGTCATGAAGTATCTTTTCCCTCCTTTTGTCAATTCGCCATTCATTTCACAAAGATCCGAATGTATAAGCTCCAGCGGTGCCAAGTCTCTTGCCTCCGCAGTCTTGTGAGACTTACGTGGTCGCTTAGCTTGCACACATACTTGGCACTTGGATTTCTTGACAATAGCAAATTTCGGAATTATATTCATATTCGCTAGCCGCATCATGCACCCAAAATTAATATGACAAAGTCGTGAATGCCAAATATCGGACTCACTATCATTGCAAACATGATTAATAATTTGAGTACATATGTCTGACAGAGATAAGCGGAACAAGCCTCCGCACACATAACCCTTTCCAACAAATTGTCCACACTTGGAAATTACAACTTTATTGGACTCAAAAACCAACTTAAAACCATCTCGACATAAAAGCGATCCGCTAACGAGATTCTTATTAATAGAGGGAACGTGCTGCACATTCTTCAGCTGGATGGTCTTTCCCGAAGTAAACTTCAGATCCACCGTACCAACACCACGAACAGAAGCACGTGAGCCGTTTCCCATCAGCACGGAGCAAGTCCTTGCCCTGATAAGAAGAAAACATAGAGACATCAGAACATACATGTGTATTGGCTCCGGTGTCTATCCACCAATCAGGAGAATTACATACTGAAAGGACAGTAGGAGAAATACCGTACCCAACGTCCTTCATTTCAGTATCAACACCAATAACAACATTTGCGGACTTGCCGTTGTTCCCACGCCGATCATGGCGTTCTGGGCAATCAGGAGCCCAATGTCCAGGAGCGCCACAAACATGGCAATTCCCTTTCTTCTTATAAGGAGTCTTCTTCTTGAAGTTGGTTGAGTTAGAGGCTTTGTTCTTCTCGTCAAACTTGCCTTTTCCATTGTTCTTATTCTTAGACTTGTGGGATTGGAAGTTTTTCTTCTGTACCACATTGGCACTAGAACCTCCCTCAAAACTACGAGCGTGTGTGTCCTTTGCTCTCGCCTTCTCTTCCACATGAAGCGAGCCAATGAGATCCGAGACGGAAAACTCTTGTCTCTTATGTTTTAGAGAAGTAGCAAAGTTTCTCCATGAAGGAGGAAGCTTGGCAATAATGCCACCGGCCACAAACTTGTCCGGTAAGGTACACTTAAACTGCTCGAGTTCTTTGGCAAGGGACTGAATCTCATGAGCCTGCTCAACCACGGAGCGCTCATCAGTCATCCTGTAGTCATAGTATTGCTCCATGACATACAGTTCAGTGCCAGCGTCCGATACCCCAAATTTGGCCTCGAGCGCATCCCACGCATCTTTACCATGGTCGAAAGCCATGTACGGGTCAACAATGTTGTCCCCAAGAATGCTGAACAAGGCCGCCTTAAACATGGCGTCGACCTTCTCAAACTTTCCCTGCTCCTCTGCAGAGAGAGGCCCCTCAGGTCTAGCATCTGTGGCGCTAAAACAGCCTAGGTTTGTAAACCATAGGACTGCCTTTGTGCGCCACCTCTTGTAATGCATACCATCAAAGGAGGGAGGTCGAGTAGCGGCAGCAATGCTGCTTGAATTGATTTGCCTATAATCAGGTTTTTGGATTGTTGAATATATAAGCAAATATCCATATGAAATAATCCGTAGAAGTAATTGATAAATCATAACTATGGAAATAACAAATAAACTAATCATGCAGACTAGTAAGATAGATGAACAGATCACATCTAAATAAGACAAACCGATCGCATCTACCACAGTAACTAGAAGAAGAAACTCTAACAGAGAGAGAAACGACAAGATCACATACTTCGCAGCAGCGTCGTTGTCGCCCATGTTGAGGTTGTCGAAGAAGTCGCTGAGATCCGGGAAGAAGTTGTCGGTGTGGAGGAACTCGTCGTCCGAAGACGACGTCGTGCTGCCAGTAGTCGCGCTTGAGCGCTCCCCAAAACCTGATTGCCCCTCACCCGTACAGGTTCACGAGAGGCAGGGTTCCGGAGGCCTGTCCCGGCAGTCGGTGCACGCCGACGGACGGGATGAGGAAGACGAGCGGCGGCGCAATCAGCTGAAACAGGTAGTCGCATATGTGGCACGTACGAGCTAGGGTTCTCGTCCGTGCTTATATAGTGCGGTTCGGGAAGGTCGTGGCAGGCGTCCAGTCGGCAGCCACGATCCGAAAATCCGGAAGGCAAAACGGCTGAGTAACGCGTCCGTTAATGACTCAGAATTGATTACACAATTAATTTCCCAAACAGCAAAAAGATAAGCTCGGCTCGGCGAGATTCCCGCAACCCGCGGCGCGGCGCGCGTGACGTGCGCGGCGAGGCGAGGCGAGGCGTGGCGAGGCGGGCGGCGGAGGAGGAGGAGTGCGCGAGGGCTCTCTCTCTTCTCACTCACTTACTAGGACTAGAACAGCCCACCTTATATACCACTCCAACTCTCCCAACTAGCAATGTGGGACTAAACTTTAGCTCCCACTAGTGCTGCCACTGATTATTGGAATGGGCCATGTGAGTTTCAGAATTTGATAATGGGCCATGGGCCAAAGGCCAAATGCCCAAAATTCCAGCAGTTGGTACCCTTAGAATGAAGTACATATTCAAATGTTCAGAATCAATAAAACAGAGCTTGGAATTAACAAACTATCAGACAAATAAAGGACTTCCTATATTTTGCAAGTCTAAGACATGTTGCAAGTCTATTTTCATTGCGAATTTTAAGTTAAAATATGCACAAGAGTATGCAAGCGTCGCATGAACTATTTCCATCTTACAGCATAGCAAGAATGTTAAAGGCCAAATATAAAAGAACAAAAGTACAAATTTCAGAACAACCATAGACAAATAGACAAAGCAAAGTGAAAGAAAATAGTGGACCCTAGTGCGCTCCATGTAGAGGTCGGGGCTCCGTTCCCCTCTTCGAAAAAAAAACAACGACCGATGAAAAATCATGCAGAACACACAAACCGGTTGTACGCACTAAGACTTAAATTTGCATTGGGGATCGTATGTGCTTCCATGGAAACTTGAAGCACTGGGTGTCCTTCACCAAAGTCACTTGACTCGACTTATATTGAATCATTGGCACTGAATTTAGATTGCACATACTATGCTTTTCCAATTTGTTTGCAGCTTTAACTAACTTACCAAGTATCAATGAGAACAAAGAACAATCAGTCATAGATAGATGCAAACGAAAGATTGGTAAAATCAATTAAAAGGAGGAGCACACAATAATAATTACCTTATTGATACTACAAATATGTATATATGTTGGCCATAACTCAAAAGCATGAATTGGTAGGACTGCCGAAATGCAAACTGAATCCGACATCAAGCGGAACATTGGGTAGCAGATTCTAGTTTTTTCCCTACTTGATTACATCGTGATTCTCTGATGTTGTTAATATTTAGTTTAAAAGGGTGTGGTATTTTCCCTTTTCAAAAAAAGGTGTGGTATTTAATTGGATAATCGTGAATAATGCACCAATAGCTAGGAAAAGAGAAGTTATAAAATATTTAGACCTCTCCCCGGCTTTTCGACGACTGAATTGCATCCAGGATACATATCATTAGCTAGTATGGAAACTTCAAGCACTGGCTGTCCTTCACCAAAGTAACTTGACTCGACTTTATTGAATCATTGGCACTGAACTTAGATTGCACATACTATGATTTTCCAATTTTTTTGCAGCTTTAACTAACTTACTAAGTATCAATGAGAACAAAGAACAATCAGCCATAGTTAGATGCAAACGTGAAAGATTGGTAAAATCAGTTAAAAGGAGTAGCACACATTAATTAATTACCTTTTTGATACTGCAAATATGTAGATATGATGGCCATAACTCAAAAGCATGAATTGGTAGGACTTCCGAAATGCAAACTAAATCCGACATCAAGCGGAACATTGGGTAGCAGATTCTAGTTTCTCCCCTACTTGATCACATCGTGGTTCTCTGATGTTGTTAATATTTAGTTTAAAAGGGTGTGGTATTTAATTGACTAATCGTGAATAATGCACCAATACAAAGGAAAAAAGAAGTTATAAAATATTTAGACCTATCCTCGGCTTTTCGACGACTGAATTGCATCCAAGACACATATCATTTAGCCGTAAGACATGCGATGTTACTTTTATGCCCCATGTCTGAATCAAAAAAACAACCAGTAGAAGCTTCCTAAACCCTTACCAAAGCACCATACTCTGGATGGACATGATAATACAATTTCTATATGAACATGAATGCACATGATGTAGGGAGAAATCAAAACTTAACTGAAGCTACAAATAGTTCAGTTGAGGAAAAATAACACCTAGGCAAATCATTAGGCATTCCTTTAAAACGACTGTCATGCATAAAAACAATACTACACGTACAGGAAAGAACCAATATAGCCCTCAATTCACATATTTTTACTGAATGAAAAAATTTCTGTAAAGGTCGAATGTTTTCATTATCTGAGCTCACCCGTAACTATACAGGAGGGGGCCTGTTCTTCTTTACTTCGGCAGTGCTAGTGCCACCCTGCGATAGAATGAAACCATTAGTTAGCCATAAAAAGAAGGTTTCTTCTTTATTTGTTATTAAACGAACAATGCATTTGTACTGACCTTGTTGCATCCTAAACTTTAAATTGCGTCAGCTTCGTGCCATCTCAATTCGCACAGTTAATCCAATTTGAAAATCGGCTAACCGTCAGGCCAGCAAACTGGATGCTGCCTAGAGTAACGATGGCTGTTTCTGAAAATGTTGTGTTAAGCACAATACCTCAGCAGTTGACGATGAAGAAATCAGGATGAGGCAACGTAGAAGGCAGCTGGACTC
The DNA here is from genome assembly GCA_030979885.1 of Lolium multiflorum. Lineage (NCBI taxonomy): Eukaryota > Viridiplantae > Streptophyta > Magnoliopsida > Poales > Poaceae > Lolium > Lolium multiflorum. Next base: position 114,343,280 of record CM061751.1, on the reverse strand, counting down.
GCTGCTGGCCGGAAATGCCACGTGCATTTGTACTAAGACCTGCACCAAACACATCACACACAACTGTAAAACGAAGAGAATAACAGAATGAAAAGTTCACGATGAATTCAGATTGACCATGCACCTATAAAACTTTCCAAACATGTCTTTTATTCAACTCATATCAGGATCAAAAGACATATGTTTTTGGATCTGTTCTCATAATTCTCATTGGATCTGGAAGAAAATCATCAAACAAACTTAATGCGCGGTGAACAAATTAGGAAAAAAAAGCAAGAAAGAATGGCGAACACAGTGGAAAACTGAACCACACAAATTCACCAGGAAAGCTTCATCGTCAGAGAATATAAAATCAATGTTTCAGATTAGTCATGCAACGCCTGCAGCTGAGAGCAAGAAGCTATTATATATTTATATTCTTCTTTTGTGCTTCATTGAGATGGTGAAAAGGCAAAGGCACAAGGAAATAGTCATCTGTGGATTTCAGTTAGGCCGCTGGACAATATACGGAAGAGAGTATTTGGGCTTCGTCATTGCTAATTCTTTGACCATTCACGGCTAACCTACTGATTCTTACCATTACTACTCCATGTATGCTGCTTAAGAAAAATAGTTCCGTTCAGAATTTGCAGACGCTATTGCCTGTATGACTGAACTGAAAAGATGAAATAAAAGACAGAAGATATGAGCAGATCAAGGGAAGGAAGGAAGGCGGAGAAAGGATAGGTCACCTGCACGCTGGAGCTCCCGCGCCGGTAGTTGCCGGAATAACTGCTACACTCGCGCACACCACGACTCGTCGTCACGGAGTCACCAGGAAGATCTTTTGCCTGGGCGTCGACCGTGTTAGAGCAACCGAACATACATCGTGCACATCACAGAGGAAAGGCAGATGCGGCATATACCTAACCTGCCGCGACGCACACGGTTCGGCGACGCCGCTGCTTCCACCCATGCGGAATCCTCGCAACACGTCCGGGTGGCAACGTCGGCGGCGCTTAATCTCCTCCCTGCGATGGCCTGGCTCCCACCCACGGGAGGTGGCTCCTCCAGGTATGACTGTGTGACGCATCGACCCGGATACCCGACCCAGGCGACGACGATTGCGGTTGACGGAGGAGCAGCGCGGTGCTGCTACATGCGGCAACCCCACCGGATGACGGCGGCGCGGCTCCTCACGCCCCCATGGCTGCCGGCTCCGCATCGCGCCTGAGGTCGGCCTGGCCCCTCCTCCACGGCGGCGGCCTCGTCTTCCAGCGACCACGACCCCAGCGCGGCGTGGTGTTCGTCGCCGGCGAGTAATCTCTTCGCCGGGACGGCCGCCCAAGGCGCAGAGGCGATGTCCGGTGACGCGCGCGTAGGGTCTCCCTGACGCCACCACCGCTTCCAACCCTCTCTCCGCCGCCTCTATATGCCGCCGCCAGCCGCTCGTACACGCACCCTGCTCGAAAGGAAGCACATCTAAAACGTATTAAAGGAAAAGGACCACAAAAGTTTCTATAGAGCACCGAAAGGGTACACGGAAAAAGAACCGCTGAAATCAACCAGAAAACTGCTTACGTGTCAGCTGCAGGTTAATCCGAAAAAAACTTCAAAATTAGGAGAACAAAGATGTTTGTTAAGGTTTAATATAGTAGTTATATATATATGTATGCTTGCTTTTGTAAACTTAAATTGACGAAGCAGTCGTGAAAATAAAGGCGGGTAAGGCTATCTGGGATATGTACTCGGCAAGCCGGCTGGTGTCCTAGATGACGTGCAGGACAATGTCCCGTGTACTGGGACATGAGTTGTCTCAGAATGACGAGCTCGGCCCAGCACACGAACCACCATGAGCATGAGCACTGAGACTCAACACTAGGACCAATGCTAGCGTGAGCAAGGCTGCAGCGAACAGCTTACGACAAGCTAGACGAAGCAGCTATCTTCACGGCCAACACACGCCATTCAGAAGGAGAGTTGTAGCTTCAATTGGCCCGACCCTTGTCCACAAGCTAGCTGGTTTTGTTTTCGATAAAAGACGTTCTATAAGTTAAAAAGTTTAAACATTAAATTCAGCCTCTGCATATCTAAGGTACACACAGCCGTACAAGTTTAGAAGTCACAACCAAAAAGGTAAAAAGTGTAAACTGTATGAACACCTATTGTCATGGAGGTTCAATCCGAAGATTACGATATCATCCATTATAGAAAAATATCCCTCGCCGTATCCTTCAACCGAGTAGAAATCTCCGTAAATAGGTCGCGATGCTCCACACGATATAGAGACGGCCACGAACGAAGCATAGCTATGCACCTATAGATGACCTGCATTAGAGAAGCATTTTTATCATTAAAAATATTGTTATTTCTATATAGCCAAATCGACCAAATAATGGCAATCACTCCCCCCTAATAATTAACTTAAACCTGTGATCCACACCGTTGAGCTAATTGGAGAATATATTTGCAACGCTGCATGAAGGTATAAGGTAGAACTTATCTGGCTGACTAGACATATAGATATAGGAAATAAGCATTGGATAAATAAGTGCTTGATAGTATCATCATATTAACAAAAAACACAACTTTTACTTCTCTGAAAATTGAGTTTTGCAAGGTTATCCTTGGTAAGAATTAACCCACGATGAAGATAACACGTGCAAACCTTGGTTTTAAGTTTAAAATGGGAGAATTTCACTTCCCGGCCTCTGAACCAACTAGGGATGCACAACTCAAGATAAATTGCATTAGTATCGATACATGTTTGGGCGTCAAGTATAAATTGAAATCTAAATTTCCTGTGAAGATTTAAATTCAGGTGTTGGATTTGTACATCCACTCCCCCAACAAATTGAGTCATGCTCTCACTTCCCAAACAAGCTAGCTAGCTGATGGATCAATAGAAGGACAGATGAAGATGGTGTTAGTGAAACATGAATGTTGGATCCATAATGTGGGAAACAACACTGGAGAAATTTGTTTTGGATAATACTCCTCAAGTAATGAGTCTGGAGTTTCCAGGTGAAAACCTAAAAGTTGTCGCTTTTTGGAAAACCTTTTATTATTTCGGTACTGTCTTGGGTGGTGGTTGGTGTGCTTCTACTCCGAGTGACCAATCACCATGTCAGGGCCTTATCTATTTAATTTTCTTTTTTTCTTTTTTTGGATGTGTGCGTCTTAGAAGTATTTCAGGCATTTTATTGGTACATAGGCTGGATGTAATTGATACTGTCGTGATATTAATATATTTTCTTTGCCAAAAAAATGGACGCTATTTGTAGTCCACTAGCACATCGCCGGCGCTGACCTTTTAGCTAGTTTTTTGTGGAAGCGTGTTTGACATGTTCCGTTGTCAAGTTGAGTATAGGCCGCCCAGGCGTTGCTTTCACGCGGCTGATCACACTAGTGGAAAACAGGGCTTCCGTGGGAGCCTTTTGTCGCGGGCGCGCATGCACCCGCGACAAATGGCCTGGCCACGTCGCCCCGAAACCATGTGGAGCGGGCAGGTCCTTTTGTCGCGCCCTTTTGGCGCGGGCCGTATTACGACCCGCGACAAAAGGGGTCTGAGGGCTGGCGCTGGACCCCTTTTGTCGCGGGTCGTAATACGGCCCGCGACAAAAGGCCATGCCTATATATATAGAAGCCCAGCCCACCCCACCTCATTTTTTCCTTGGTGGTGAAGGTGGAGGTGTATGCTAGCTCATTTTTCTACATGTGCACAAGAGGTGTTTGATGGAATGCTTGTGAGAGGGATGCCACTTGGTTTTATTTGATAAGATTTCTCCTTTTTTTGATCCTAAAAGGTTAGCAACTATTTTCTCGACTATATATATGCATAGTCCGTACAATACTAATTTTAGCAAGGTGATTGCATCTGATACATATATAATTATACTTATGATGCAGATGAGTCATCCATGGATGTACGGTAACCGATGTGCCCCCGCTTTCAGAGAGGGCGTGAATTCTTTCCTGCTTGTGGCCGAGGCCAACAAGTCGAAGCAAGGTTTTATGTGCTGTCCATGTCTATATCTTGCTCAAGAGACATTAAGAGCCACCTGCTTCGGTTTGGATTCATGTCCAGCTATAATGTTTGGACCAAGCACGGAGAAGAAGGGGTTATGATGGAAGACGGCGATGAGGAAGAAGATAATGATGACCAGTACCGATCTATGTTCTCTGAATGCTTTGATACCGCAATGGACGACAATGAAGAAGAAGGAGGTGAAGAACAGGCATCAGATGATCCTGTTGATGATGATCTTCGTCGGGCCATTTCTGATGCAAGAAGAGACTGTGGCACGGATAAGGAGAGGTTGCAGTTCGACAAGATGTTAGAGGACCACCACAAATTGTTGTACCCAGGTTGTGAAGATGGGCATAGAAAGCTGGGTAGCATATTGGAATTGCTGAAATGGAAGGCAGAGGTCGGTGTGACTGACTCGGGATTTGAGAAATTGATGATAATATTAAAGAAGTTGTTTCCAAGAAATAATGAATTGCCCGTCAGTACATATGAAGCAAAGAAGCTTGTCTGCCCTCTAGGATTAGATGTGCGAAGATACATGCATGCATTAATGATGTATCCTCTACCGCGGTGAGAAGTACGAGAATTTGAATAAATGTCCGATATGTGGTGCATTGCGGTATAAGATCAGAAAATATGACCCTGGTGATGTTGAGGCGAGCCACCCAGGAAGAGGGTTCCTGCGAAGGTGATGTGGTATGCTCCAATAATACCACGGTTGAAACGTTTGTTCAGAAACAAAGAGCATGCCAAGTTGTTGCGATGGCACATGGAAGAACGTAAGAAAGACGCGATGTTGAGGCACCCCGCTGATGGTCGGCAGTGGAGAAACATCGGGAGAGAGTTCCCGGATTTTGCGGGTGAGGCAAGGACTTATACTTTGGTCTAAGTACGAGATGGCATGAATCCTTTTGGGGAGCAGAGCTCACAGCACCTGGCCCGTGACTCTATGTATCTACAACCTTCCTCCTTGGTTGTGCATGAAGCGGAAGTTCATTATGATGCAGTGCTTATCCAAGGCCCAAAGCAACCGGCAACGACATTGATGTGTACCTAAGGCCATTAGTCGATGAACTTTTGGAGTTGTGGGCCAAACCAGGTGTACGTGTGTGGGATGAGCACACCGAGCAAGAATTTGACCTACGAGGGTTGCTATTCGTAACCATCAATGATTGGCCTGCTCTCGGTAACATTTCAGGACAGACGAACAAAGGATACAATGCATGCACACACTGTTTAGATGAGACTGAAAGTAAATATTTGGGAAAAAGCAGAAAAGTTGTGTACCCGTTCAATCGTCGTTACCTTCCGCGCAAGCATCCCTTAAGGAAAAAAGGAAAGCATTTCGATGGCAGACCGCCGTCCGAAGCCTGTCCCCCGTAGTGGTGCTGATATATTTGACATGGTCAAGGATTTAAATGTTATCTTTGGAAAGGGTCCAGGCAGTCGACCTGTTCCGAAAGACGTGACGGACACGCGCCCATGTGGAAGAAGAAATCTATTTTTGGGAGCTAGAATATTGGAAAGTCCTGGAAGTCCGCTCTGCAATCGACGTGATGCACCTGACCAAGAATCTTTGTGTGAATATTCTAGGTTTTCGGGCGTGTATGGAAAGACAAAAGATACACCAGAAGCACGGGAGGACCAGGAACTTCATAAAGGATGAAACGGCAAACATCCAGGGCAGTTTGTAGGGCCTGCCAGCTACGCTCTTACCAAACAAGAGAAGGAGATCTTTTTTGAAGCCCTATTCAGTATCAAGGTTCCGTCTGGTTTCTCGTCGAATATAAAGGGGATAGTAAATATGAAGGATAAAAAATTCCAAAACCTGAAGTCCCATGACTGTCACGTGCTTATGACACAATTGCTTCCGGTTGCATTGAGGGGACTTCTACCACAAAATGTTCGACTAGCCATTGTGAAGATATGTGCATTCCTCAACGCAATTTCTCGAAGGTAATGGATCCAGAAACTTTGTCAGGATTACAGGAAGATGTGGTCGAATGTCTTGTCAGCTTCGAGTTGTTGTTCCCACCATCCTTCTTCAATATTATGACGCACCTCCTCGTTCACCTAGTTGAAGAGATTAGAATTCTCGGTCCTGTATTTCTACACAATATGTTCCCCTTCGAGAGGTTCATGGGAGTCTTAAAGAAATATGTTCATAACCGAGCTAGGCCGGAAGGAAGTATCTCAAAGGGCTACGGAACTGAGGAGGTCATTGAGTTTTGTGTTGACTTTCTTCCGACCTTAAGCCGATTGGTGTTCCTGAATCTCGGTATGAGGGGAGGCTGACTGGAAAAGGCACACTAGGAAGGAAATCAATGGTGTGCGGGGACAAGATTTCTTTCAATCAAGCACACTACAGTTCTATACAATTCCATCTTGGTGGCTCCGTACATCGAGAAACATAAGAATGCTTTACGAGAATAAACCCGGGCCAGCCCGAGTCCTTGATTACACGTCAACACATGAATACCTTCGGCGTTGGTTGCAAAGACATCTCATTAATGACCCATCTGTTGTGGACCAGCTGTTCTTGTTGGCCAGGTTACCATCTTCAAACATATGTACATTCCAAGGGTACGAGATAAATGGGAATACATTTTACACGATCGACCAAGATTGTTGTAATTAGTTAGTTAGTTTATTTTTGTATTTGTAATTAGTATGTAATTAGTTAGTTTTTTTTTGTAAGTATTTTGTTGTAATTAGTTAGTTTATTTTTGTTGTAATTAGTTAGTTCAAATTTGTAGTTTAAATTTTGTAAGTATTTTGTTGTAATTAGTTAGTTTATTTTTGTTAAATGTAATTAGTTAGTTCAAATTTGTAGTTTAAATTTTGTTGTAACCCCTTACACCTCTCGCAAACACACCCCTCTCGCAAACACCCTGAGACCCCTCTCGCAAACAACTCGACGTCGACTCCCCTCGCAAAAACCGTCGCCGACACCGGCGCCCTCTCCCTCTCGCCAACACATCTCTCTCCCTCTCGCGAAAATCACCGACGCCGCAACTCCCTCTCTTCTCCCTCTCGCGAAAACCATCGACGCCGCAACTCCCCTCTTCTCTCCCTCTCGCGAACAACCGACGCCGACACCAGCCCTCTCCCTCTCGCAAAACCACCGACGCCGCAACTCCCCTCTTCTCTCCCTCTAGGGTTAGGTTAGTTTTTGGTTAGCTAGGGTTAGGGTTTGGTTTGGGTTAGAACATGTACTTATCGATTTAATTTTTTGCAGAAACAATGGATCAATTCGAACGGGACTTGGAACAGGAAGACATTTTCGCGAACTTCATCCGCGATGGTGATGGAGAAGCCGGCGGCTCCGGTGATCATGGAGATGCCGGCGGCTCCGGTGATCATGGAGAAGCCGGCGGCTCCGGTGATCATGGACAAGCCGGCGGCTCCGGTGATCATGGAGATGCGGCGGCTCCGGTGATGGAGAAGCCGACGGCTCCGGTAATGACGAGGTATACGATCAGTTGAGGCATTAATGGAATTCTATATGTACTTATGTATATAAATTAACTGATTCTTATTCTCTTAGGCCTCCGAAGATAAGTTGGACAAACGAGGCCCGGCAAAGAGACTGGGCAAAAAAGACCACTTCAACATTGAAGCTATATCACCGGAAGGCCAACCTGTGGCACCCGCGAGTGTCGAGTGACATTTAAGAATCAGTGCGGAGTTGTGGTTAGAGATCATATCCCGATCACTGTTAGAGAATGGAACAAGACCAAGAATGTGTCGAAGATCATGTTGCCGATAGGTACAAGAACACACTTTTTGACGACCTCATGTCACATTTCACTTTGCCAAATTTGGGATCGGAGTCTGAGAAGCAGCAGGGCGCTAGTGAAGAAGTGGGCTCTTAAGAAGATGGGGGAACTTTTCCGGGCGTATAAGAACCGGTTATGGCAAAATTATAAGAAAGCCAAGAAGCCTCCAGTATTCGAAAACTATCTAGCGAAGCAGGAGCATAACTGGGAAGATTTTGTGAAGTACAAAGAATCGGAGGAGGCTGTGAATCTGTCAAAGAAAAACAAGAAGAATGCAAGCGAAAAGAAATATCACCATCATACGGGGCGAGGGGCTACGAAGTAGCCATGCCTAAGTGGGATGCACAAGAGGCTGAGATGAAGCTGAATGGGATCACTCCGAACCGAGCGAGAAGGATGGGACACTAGGGCTCGGAATTGGTTCCTCGCGCATGGCTGTGAGTATGATATGAAGACAGGGAACATTGTTGAAAGTGACAGCAGGGTTAGGGTACCCAGGGAAGAATGGATTAAAGTGACGACAGAAATAAAGGCGGGAAAACTAAAGTTTGCTCCCGATAGAGAGAAAGACTTGCGACGCTTGTCCTCGGTAATCCCGAGAAGGGAGGACGAACAAGAGGATTCGGCCCTAGTGTTCCGTGGTCGCTTGGGTTTCGGCCGACGCGGAGACTTATAGAAGCCGTGCGAGAGCTAAACAACGCCAGTGGAGGTGCAGAATGACCAGATGGCCGAGTTCCAACGCCGACTTGACCAGCAGCAGCGGGAGCTTCAGCAGCAGCAGCGGGAGATAAATGAACTAAAAGGACAGCGCCCGCCAGATAATACCGCGACATATCTCAGCGACGAGACAGCAGTGTGGCCGACTCGAGGCCCCTTCTACACGGATGATGATAGATGCCGGTCCTGGCGACCCCTTGGATGGAATCAAGGAGCAAACACCTTGTGATCTCCATGAGGTGTTCGGAAGGTTTCTGTTAAGGTGGCGGTCGGCTATGTCTTACCGGCATTTGGACCTGAAGGTGAGCCGGCAACATGGCATGGCAATCCGATTCCAGCTGGCTATGCTCGTGTCGGGGTGGATTCAGTTGTCCCGTCGTGGGAGACATTGGAGCTTGATATCCCTGGAGGTGATGGGGGGCTTACACTCAGAGAGGTGCTGGGAGAAATCATTCTCTGGGAAAAGAAGAACATCAAGCTGCCAGGCTGGGTAGCCCCTACCAGTCGTCCGAGCAGGTCACCATCACCTCCTCTAGATGATCGCAGGCCACCATCACCTCCTCCTACTGATCACATGTCTCCACCATCACCCCATGGGTACGACGTCGACCACGACATCCAGTCCATCTCCATCTCCAGCGCCGCCGCCTCCGCCCACTAAGACTCGGTATGCACCCGGCCGGAAGCGTTTCAAGAGTCCTGTCCACAAGTTGTCGCCCCTCCCAAAAGTACCAAAGGTTCCTCCCCGTCCTTGGGATCTTACTGTCGAGGAAAATGCGGCCGCTGTTGCGAAACACAACTATGATCATTTCCATAAGCCAAAACCTCCAGCGCCAGAGCCATACACCGAGAAGCAAATAACATATGCTACTTCTTTTCTGAGCACACCATCGCAATATGACTTACACGAGAAGAAGGATGACTATACACGCCACCTTGCGAAGGTAATTGAGGAAAAGAGGGAGAATATTGCTGAGAAGAAGGGTAAGAAGAAGGATATTGCTACCACGAGCAAATCATCAGCTAGAAGTGCAACCGAGAAGAAGTCAAGTTCAACAACTGCACCCCTCAAGGCCAAGGAAACGACAAAAGGAAAAAAAGAAAGGAAGTTCCCCTCCTCGGAGATCAGCCCAAACAATCGATCCCAGCACTCAAAGTGTTTAATGTTCCCAAGTTGTACCAGCAACAGGGTGGTTTCGATATGGAAGAAGCTGCAAAGCTAGCGGCTGCCTGTGACGTTACCGTGGAGGAATTGATGGCTGCAGCAGATATAGTTCCCACTGCTGATATAGTTCCTCAATTTGTCTACGGGGCCGACTTGGTCAGCAAAGAGCAGCTGCATAAACTGCCAACACATATGCGGAATTTGCATCAGTGGTACCTTGATGCATGCAAGGAGAACATAAGGTTCATCGTGGCGCATATACCACGTGAATATTACTACCGAAAGGAGGAGATCCATATTGAGATGAATGAACTCTGGCAGTTATTCAATTTAGATGCCCTCGACAAATCTCTCATGAGTTGCTATTGCTTGTAAGTTGTTAACTACATATAAGTTCATTTTCATTCAGTTCATATTCGTTTTCAATGCATATACTCATTATTTCTTATGTGTTCTCTTATGCAGACTGAAGATCAGTGAATGCAAAAGTCACAATATTATCAATATTGGGTTTGTTGACCCAGATAAAGTAAATGTTCAAACGGTAAAGTATAACCGCGAAGAAACGGGGGAAACCTACTCAGGTTTTTGGGCGAGCAATATTTCTGTGATTCAATATTGTTTCCTTACAACTACGAGTGAGAGTCTTCATGATCTTTTATGCACATCCAATTAATGATTTTTCTTACTCGATGTTAAGTGTAATTCCTGACATATATACATAACATGTGCAGCTTCCACTGGATACTACTAGACATTAAAGTTGATAAGGGAATTGTTGAAGTAAGAGACCCACTGAGTAGAGCCGTGGACGGGTTCCGCGACTTGCAGAAGTTGCTCCAAGTGTAATTTCCTTCATCGCCGCGCTATATCTTTTGTGAGATATCAATTAATTATCCACTCATTCAATCATTCTTTTGCTTGGCAGGGCTTGGACAGCTTTCAAGAACCATCATAAGCAGAGTACCTGGGCAGAAAAGCTAACATTTACTCCTGTACCGTGCCCTCAGCAGCCACAAGGGACGAATCTATGTGGATACTACGTTTGCGAGTCCATTCGCATGTTAACCACTGAGAAGCAGAACAATAATAAATTCAACGTACGCAATAACATTCACAACTTTATTTATTTTCGTCAATATTTCGTTATCAACATTGATATAGTAATACTCATCTCATTTTCCTATATAGGTCGACTACATGCGGGACACACTCCAACCAAAGGAACACCTACTAGGAATTGCGGAGGAACTGGCGGGACTTTTGGTTAAAGAAGTACTAAACAACAAAGGCTTGTTTAGTCCAAATAGAAGCTCTACCTCCAAATAGACGGTCGTTAGTACCGCTTGTCGATCGTGAGCTAAATGTATATATATATATGTAAGGGGAATCTACATGTAAAGGGGAATCGACTTTTGCTTCTAATATTTGTTTGATCGATTATATGAATGAACGTGTACCACTTCTAGTAGCGTACAAATATATGCAACTTTTATTTTCGAATGAAAAAATGAGGTGGCGGGGGGGTGCTGCACCCCTCAAACCCTAAAGCAGCAGCGTTGTGCGCCCGCCACGTAGAGGGCCTTTTGACGCGGGTGGTAATACCACCCGCGACAAAAGGGCCTGTCCCCGCGCCCGCGGCTGCCACGTGGTGGACCTTATATCGCGGGTCGTAAGAGACCCGCGACAAAAGGTGGACCTTTTGTCGCGCCTCCCTTGTCGCGCCTGGCCGCCCGCGACAAAAGGGTCATACGACCCGCGACATTAGGCCTGTTTTCCACTAGTGTCATGTTGTTTTATCCGTAGTTCATACGATCAGCGTGAAGAAGTTGGCATCGAGATGATGATGGGAGGGGTAAGAGGTCGTCCATCTGAAATTTTCTTATATACTCAGAGGGAGTACTTATTACATGATTATAGAGGACTTGTTCGTGGCTATAGTTAGGCCATACAGGAAAATGTGACGATCGACATGTTAACGTGAGTTTGTTCCCACTTCCCAGGAAAGTTCAGGGGCCCGGCCGAATCATGTCTTATTCTATCCGGTATTTTATGCGCTTAGAGAGATGAGGTTGTTCTCACGACAAAATTGTGTTACATATGTTGCATGCCGGACAGAGGAAATGCAACGACTGAAACGTCATACCGTTACCAGTAAACAGCTGCAGCCAAATCCAACCGTGTGATCCTTCCTTTCATCGTTCAAGTAGTAGAACAATGGTGAGAGTCGTACGAGCGCTCCTAGCATATTTGACCGAACTGATCAAGGGCTTTTCTACTTGTGAGATAGCTAGAAACTTGCTTCCGGAGGCGTAAAACCTTTCTTTTATGACAATTGAAAATTGTTTCAGTCATTTGTATTGATGTCTTTTTGTTTTGAAATAAGCAAAAAGACTTTCCATTTGCATTGATGAAGAAATCTAGAGTTTAAAGAGGTTTCCAACAAGATGATCTAGGCCAAAGACTAGATCCAAGAAATTGTTTTGATTGTGTTTTGAAACAAGCGAAAATATTCAATAAAATAAAAATATCAATGATAACACTCCACAAGGGATAGCTGTCGTTACCGGTTGTTGTAGGGTTTTCACACAACGTTTAAATATTCAATAGTACTCCCTTCTATTTTAATTCTTTATTGCAGATTTAAATATAGGGTATAACTTGTGTAAATTTACTGAACCTGCTATAAATATTTAGAAACGGATGGAGTACAATAGTTTAATAGTGCTATAGATGTATTTTATTTAAAATAGCCTTGTAATAAAACAAGGTAGAAATATTTACATTTAGCTTTTGCGGAAAGAGACAATGAATACTTTACATTTAGAACAAACCAAAAAATGATTTATACAAGCATGCATGACGAACTGTTAAACAAAAACAACTAATTTTTAGGTTCATCAACGAGCATCGAATCTTGTTCCTTAATAGTACTTCATGTTCACCCTGCGACAGTTCTTTCTAATCTCTCCATCTCTTCCTGTCAATGGACTTATATTTCCCATTTTTATCATGGAGGCTGCAAAGTTTCTGAAGAATTCCTTCTGGTTATCGGAGAACCTGCGAACAATCGGCGCAGTAGTTGTCGCCGCGAAGGGGTCAGACAACATAACCTGGTCAGACGAAAGCGGGGCACGCCCACGCAGGAGGTTGCCATAATACTTGTTGTCAAACACGTCGGGAGTGACTGCATCAAGGTTCACCAGCGTCCCCGCATCCTGCCTGGCCGTGCAGTTCCGCTGTGTGAATTGACACTGCGTCCGCCCAAAGGTGTGCGCTCCCTGAAGGGCAACAAGGTCAATGCCATTAAGACCCATGTTCTTGAATTTCTTTTGAAGGATATCCAGAGGGTCGAAAGGGCTCGGTAGATCGTCGGCGCTCTCGATGTTGGTCTTCGTGCCATCGCGGCGCCCGAGGGGAACGCTCCATGACGGCCCTCCTGCCAGTTCGACAGAGATTTCAGCGGCTAGGGTGAGGATGTCGGCACATGAGACGATGCCGGGGCAAGCTTTCTCCAACGAGCGCTTGATGTTGTCAACCACATTGAATCCACGTGCAGACTTGTAATTTCCTGGGGCTTTCTTCTCGCTCACTATCCCCGAGGAGACGTCATCATCGAGCAGAAGCGAGCCGTCGCAACCCTGGACAAATTAAAGCAGTCAGGAGATAATGAATCGTAATGTACTATGCGATCAGTTATGTGTGGGGTTTTGTAAACTCACGTTAGCGAAGCAGTCGTGGAAGTGAAGGCGGATGAGGCTGGCCGAGATGCGCACGTCGGCGACACGGGCGTCTTGGATGACGCGCCGGACAATGTCTCGTGTACTAGGGCATGAGCTGTCGTAGAACGAAGAGCTTAACCCGGCACGGTAACCACCATAAGCGTGGGCGCCGTGGCTCAGCACTAGGACTAGTGCAGCTACCGTGAGCAAGAGGCTGCAACGAGCAGCCGGCGACAAGCAAGATATAACGGCCATGTGCACTTGAACGTTGGTAAGTTTGGATATGGTGACAAGCAAGCAAGCTAGCTGCAAGATGGAAAGATCGCAGAGAGATGAATATGGTGTGAGAAAACGGGGGATGATATGGAGGCTATTTGTAGCACAGCGCTGTTGACCTTTTGCTAGGTAGGATTTTGTGGAAGCGTGTTTTGACATTTTCCGCATGTCTGCCGTTCGTCAACTTGAGTATTGGCCGCCGCAGCATTGCTTTTCCTGCACGCGGCTCTTCCTGTTATTTTATCCGTATTTTATTTTTTACATATGATTAGCAAGAAGAAGATGATGGGAAGAGGTCGTCTTGACAAAATCCCGTTATTTATGTTGCGCACGCGCGGCCGTACAAGGAAATACGTCGGCGACTGATTAACCTCAGGCTGTTACCAGGAAACAGGATCGGGTCAGCTACGGCCGCATCTCTGTCGTGGATCGAAAAATTAAGTCCAAAAGAATTAATGACATAAATAAATAAAGGGTACATCTAAATCTTAGGAGACTTAAACTTAACTAAATCTCAGTCATGTGACGTCATCAAGTCTCGGTTAGGACGTAGTTGCAACTCATAGGCCATTATGAATCTTGAGTTCAGCGATGCAGATATTTCTTCTCAGTTGCAACCCATTTGTAATTATAAAAATCTTAGTTGCAACTCACTGGCAATTGCTATATCAACACGAATCACGAGACAAAACCAATGACTAAGGACTCGATTGAGAGCCTCCCTTACACCGGTTATATCACCAAACATTTTATGATTACCACTGATGAATAAATTAAAGAACATATTTTTATTTGCTATAATGTGGCAGACGCTGAGGCAGATAGGCTACATGTTAAGAGAAATATGTTAGTGAAGATGATCTACTTAGTTATACTAGATATTTGTTAGGCTATGTAGAATTTCTCAACATGTGGACCTTCATGTGGGTAACTCAATCTTCTCAAAATATAAATCTTGTTATTAGAACTTAATATGGATATTCTTTCATAATAGAAAACAAAATACTTGTTTGTCTTAGCAGTATCCTGATCTCCACAATATTCATACTAAGAGAAGTAAAGATGATTTTTTTGTCCATGGTTCAGAGGTTTATGGACAGTGTTTCTAAATAAATTGACATTGTTTTCATATATTTTATAGTTTTTGTCAAGTGTGAACTCTATTTCATTTTTATTTCTCGCATAAGGTTTTTTTTTATGGAGATGATCTGCTCTAATATTATGCCTTTACGTAATTATGTTGATTTTGAAACTGCATGGAAGCCCGAGCGCACAAACTGATCATGTGCCCAATTGGGCCTTGTTCTTTGGGTGCCATTGAAAAGCATCATATCTCAGTTTAAAAGCACCCCTACATAATAGAAAATGGAAAGATAAAACATAAGTTTCCTAAAGGGTTAAGGTTGTCTCGTCCATCTCCAGTTTGTTCTCATAAGGGTGAAAACCGCACAGGCGAGTCTGCGGGAACAGATGCACGGTCTAAAAAGCGATTTTAGGTAAGAAAAATTTGGATTGAACTCGGATCGATCCAATCTCACCGGGGTAATTAGATCGCTGCCGGAGCAGAAAAACCCTAACAGGAGGGTGCGGGTTTTTATAATATATGTACCAATTCAACATAAAAAACTTAAAAAAAAGAAAGATACCAACTTTAGCTGCTCGCTAACCGTATCTAACCGCCACATTCCGGTGGTCGAAAAGAGGGTCTAGTAATTATTATGACATCTACAAATCAACGTCAAGAAACTATCAAAAATCAAGCTTGCAATGATCCACATAAACTTGGCTTCATTCTTGGCTAGAGGGAAGTGATTAACTATGACACAGAGTTCCAATACGACACTAATGTAAGAGTCTCCTAATTATAAAATATCGTTAACCGATGTAACTGGTCATGTTAGTATAGTATCTTGTGAATTCTTCTTCTGCTTGAGCATCTGATATACATGTGGTACGGGTTGATGTCAGAAAAGAGGAAAAAGGATGCGGTTTTGGCTACTCAGGTTTTATAATGGAGACGGCTCACGGAATGAAATTGATTTACCAATGAAACCAGCTGGAAAATTTTAAAAAAAACTTAGGTCCGTAAAAATCTGAAACTCAAGGAAAATGCAGATTATCTGTGTTTTCTAATTAGATTTTTTAGGTTAAGTGAGTAACAGACCAGGAGTAGTCGGTTTTGCGGCACAACCAACTCAAACCTTGTCCCTAGTATTTGAAAAAATTGCGAGGTTCAAGATTCTTCACGGTCCGTTTTCCCGGCTGACCGGACTGGATACTGCACGGTTCGAATCAGTTTGTGCTCAAAACGAACTAAAATATTATCACAGCCGGTTAGTCCTATAAAACACTCCCTGCTTAAAATACCCAAGTATGATTCAGAAGTGGCCTTGTTCTTGGTTCCCCCTTCATCGTAGGTATAGCGAGTTATCGCTAGGTAGGAGGCTTCAACTTGATCTTTGTATTCTCCTTGTAAGGCTTTGCGAATAATTTAATAAAAGAAAGCTATGTGCATCCTTTGGATGCAGAGGCTGGGACGATGCTCCTTGATCGAAAAAAATGATTCAGAAGTGGCTGACAATCATGCACTATCAGAGAGTATGTCGCTTCTAGTCAGATGTGAAAATCAACTCAGCGATGTGTACTAGACCAAGATGTAATATTCAGTTCGGTACAAGTGGAAACCTATGCTTAATTTTAACACTTGTATTGATGCAGGATAATAATTTATACTATCTAAATACATTATTTAACGATCTATATTTGCACTATATTAGGTGTAGCTTTCACCAATGAAACTATATTATTAGCAATGACCTACTGTTCAGATACGTGGGCATCCCTTGACAAAATATTTCATATTTAAGGTCTAATAGTACAAACCCACGATATTAATTAAGACAATAGTGTCAGGTTGTTTAAGAATACAGAACCATAAAAATAAGAGAGTATAATGCAAAGAGTAACATAATTCATGCTCTAACTTTAACAATTGTCCTTGACAAAGAAGCAAAGAAAAACAGTGGCACACCACTGCTCACATTTTATGGGAAACACAAACATAGTAGCTATATCATCTGATAGTCCACATAGATCTTCTTTAAAGAAAACAGTGCCAAGATGGTCTTGAATCTGTGCATCCTCCTGATTCTTCAGTTCTCCTGCAACAACAAAACGTGATGAGTTCCCGCAAAAAAAAAAATGTGATGAGTAATACAATATAATGTAACTAAGTAGACTAATTAATAAGGCATTCCATGTTACCTTCATGCTTGTTGCATCTGCAGAAGAAGCTTCGATTTTGTTAGCAATTTCTTCTTCTACAAGAAGATAGAAATGATAAGCAAAGTCCATTGTTTCTGGTAAGCACTATATACTAGCTGGTCCTCAGTCGTCACTCATATGTATAGTTCTGTGGTACACTCATTGTTACACTGCTACGTACTGTACCTTTTACGAAGTGGCTTGCAGCATGTCCAGTTTCTTCAATTTCTTTTTGTTTTTCTGCAAAATTTGGACAAAAAATCTTAGAGGAAGTATGTGTTAATAAACTCAACATCCTGCTGTATGAGCAAAAAATATACAGCGTTACTTTATTGTAAGTTCCTCGCAATTTACAGTATTCCACAACAAATACATCTGATTAATTTTCTTATCCATTATCGGAGGAAAATTAAGGCACGTATCTATTGATATTACATAGCTTGGGCAAACATATATTGCACTGTGTATTTTAGCACGAACTAATAAAGCAACTATCTCACCTGATAATATCCTTTGTTTTTTGCAACATGAGTATCATCAAGCATTGCATTTGCACAAGCTTCAGATACTGATACAACACATACAAATAATGCAATAACATACATATGGGGAACTAGTATTCGTATTTAATCCATTATCAAAATAACATCGCAGGGTAAGGTTAACTGAAAAAATGGGTCGATAATTGTGTGGCAGAATTAAGGAGGGTCGATAATATATGTGCATCTTGTAAAGGCATATGGACAATATACCTTCTTTCATGATGCCTGGGATATTTCTAGTCGTATTAGACTGTTCTTCTCCTGTACCAACAAATAATACGATAAGCCAACCAGTGTTTTTTTCTTCTACATACTATTACTCATACACTACATGGTACGATATATTTTATATACCTTCTTCGAAGTTCCTTGAATCACTACCAATGTCCTTTGCAAGATATGCAGGGATTGCTGAACCCAAAAAAAAGGTATACATATTTGTAAGACATCTGTGACAAACTAGCTACTGTATCACCTTCAAGGTAAATACTTTAACGTAAACAAGACATCAAAAAATTAATCACCTGGGATCTTAGTATACTCCACCATCGGTATTGGTGCTGATGAGCCGTCTCCCTACAAATAGGATCATGAAAACCGTGTAACAGAATACTGCATATCTAAGGTACACACAGCCGTACAAGTTTAGAAGTCACAACCAAAAAGGTAAAAAGCGTAAACTGTATGAACACCTATTGTGACGGAGGTTCAATCCGAAGATTACGATATCATCCATTATAGAAAAATATCCCTCGCCGTATCCTTCAACCAAGTAGACATCTCCGTAAATAGGTCGCGATGCTCCACACGATATAGAGACGGCCACGAACGAAGCATAGCTATGCACCTGTAGATGACCTGCATTAGAGAAGCATTTTTATCATTAAAAATATTGTCATTTCTATATAGCCAAATCGACCAAATAATGGCAATCACTCCCACCCTAATAATTAACTTAAACCTGTGATCCACACCGTTGAGCTAATTGGAGAATATATTTGCAACGCTGCATGAAGGTATAAGGTAGAACTTATCTAGCTGACTAGACATATAGATATAGGAAATTAGCATTGGATAAATAAGTGCTTGATAGTATCATCATATTGACAAAAAACACAACTTTTACTTCTCTGAAAATTGAGTTTTGCAAGGTTATCCTTGGTAAGAATTAACCCACGATGAAGATAACACGTGCAAACCTTGGTTTTAAGTTTAAAATGGGAGAATTTCACTTCCCGGCCTCTGAACCAACTAGGGATGCACAACTCAAGATAAATTGCATTAGCATCGATACATGTTTGGGCGTCAAGTATAAATTGAAATCTAAATTTCCTGTGAAGATTTGAATTCAGGTGTTGGATTTGTACATCCACTCCCCCAACAAATTGAGTCATGCTCTCACTTCCCAAACAAGCTAGCTAGCTGATGGATCAATAGAAGGACAGATGAAGATGGTGTTAGTGAAACATGAATGTTGGATCCATAATGTGGGAAACAACACTGGAGAAATTTGTTTTGGATAATACTCCTCAAGTAATGAGTCTGGAGTTTCCAGGTGAAAACCTAAAAGTTGTCGCTTTTTGGAAAACCTTTTATTATTTCGGTACTGTCTTGGGTGGTGGTTGGTGTGCTTCTACTCCGAGTGACCAATCACCATGTCAGGGCCTTATCTATTTAATTTTATTTTTTTCTTTTTTTGGATGTGTGCGTCTTAGAAGTATTTCAGGCATTTTATTGGTACATAGGCTGGATGTAATTGATACTGTCGTGATATTAATATATTTTCTTTGCCAAAAAAATGGAGGCTATTTGTAGTCCACTAGCACATCGCCGGCGCTGACCTTTTAGCTAGTTTTTTGTGGAAGCGTGTTTGACATGTTCCGTTGTCAAGTTGAGTATAGGCCGCCCAGGCGTTGCTTTCACGCGGCTGATCATGTTGTTTTATCCGTAGTTCATACGATCAGCGTGAAGAAGTTGGCATCGAGATGATGATGGGAGGGGTAAGAGGTCGTCCATATGAAATTTTCTTATATACTCAGAGGGAGTACTTATTACATGATTACAGAGGACTTGTTCGTGGCTATAGTTAGGCCATGTAGGAAAATGTGACGATCGACATGTTAACGTGAGTTTGTTCCCACTTCCCAGGAAAGTTCAGGGGCCCGGCCGAATCATGTCTTATTCTATCCGGTATTTTATGCGCTTAGAGAGATGAGGTTGTTCTCACGACAAAATTGTGTTACATATGTTGCATGCCGGACAGAGGAAATGCAACGACTGAAACGTCATACCGTTACCAGTAAACAGCTGCAGCCAAATCCAACTGTGTGATCCTTCCTTTCATCGTTCAAGTAGTAGAACAATGGTGAAAGTCGTACGAGCGCTCCTAGCATATTTGACCGAACCGATCAAGGGCTTTTCTACTTGTGAGATAGCTAGAAACTTGCTTCCGGAGGCGTAAAACCTTTCTTTTATGACAATTGAAAATTGTTTCAGTCATTTGTATTGATGTCTTTTTGTTTTGAAATAAGCAAAAAGACTTTCCATTTGCATTGATGAAGAAATCTAGAGTTTAAAGAGGTTTCCAACAAGATGATCTAGGCCAAAGACTAGATCCAAGAAATTGTTTTGATTGTGTTTTGAAACAAGCGAAAATATTCAATAAAATAAAAATATCAATGATAACACTCCACAAGGGATAGCTGTCGTTACCGGTTGTTGTAGGGTTTTCACACAACGTTTAAATATTCAATAGTACTCCCTTCTATTTTAATTCTTTATTGCAGATTTAAATATAGGGTATAACTTGTGTAAATTTACTGAACCTGCTATAAATATTTAGAAACGGATGGAGTACAATAGTTTAATAGTGCTATAGATGTATTTTATTTAAAATAGCCTTGTAATAAAACAAGGTAGAAATATTTACATTTAGCTTTTGCGGAAAGAGACAATGAATACTTTACATTTAGAACAAACCAAAAAATGATTTATACAAGCATGCATGACGAACTGTTAAACAAAAACAACTAATTTTTAGGTTCATCAACGAGCATCGAATCTTGTTCCTTAATAGTACTTCATGTTCACCCTGCGACAGTTCTTTCTAATCTCTCCATCTCTTCCTGTCAATGGACTTATATTTCCCATTTTTATCATGGAGGCTGCAAAGTTTCTGAAGAATTCCTTCTGGTTATCGGAGAACCTGCGAACAATCGGCGCAGTAGTTGTCGCCGCGAAGGGGTCAGACAACATAACCTGGTCAGACGAAAGCGGGGCACGCCCACGCAGGAGGTTGCCATAGTACTTGTTGTCAAACACGTCGGGAGTGACTGCATCAAGGTTCACCAGCGTCCCCGCATCCTGCCTAGCCGTGCAGTTCCGCTGTGTGAATTGACACTGCGTCCGCCCAAAGGTGTGCGCTCCCTGAAGGGCAACAAGGTCAATGCCATTAAGACCCATGTTCTTGAATTTCTTTTGAAGGATATCCAGAGGGTCGAAAGGGCTCGGTAGATCGTCGGCGCTCTCGATGTTGGTCTTCGTGCCATCGCGGCGCCCGAGGGGAACGCTCCATGACGGCCCTCCTGCCAGTTCGACAGAAATTTCAGCGGCTAGGGTGAGGATGTCGGCACATGAGACGATGCCGGGGCAAGCTTTCTCCAACGAGCGCTTGATGTTGTCAACCACATTGAATCCACGTGCAGACTTGTAATTTCCTAGGGCTTTCTTCTCGCTCACTATCCCCGAGGAGACGTCATCATCGAGCAGAAGCGAGCCGTCGCAACCCTGGACAAATTAAAGCAGTCAGGAGATAATGAATCGTAATGTACTATGCGATCAGTTATGTGTGGGGTTTTGTAAACTCACGTTAGCGAAGCAGTCGTGGAAGTGAAGGCGGATGAGGCTGGCCGAGATGCGCACGTCGGCGACACGGGCGTCTTGGATGACGCGCCGGACAATGTCTCGTGTACTAGGGCATGAGCTGTCGTAGAACGAAGAGCTTAACCCGGCACGGTAACCACCATAAGCGTGGGCGCCGTGGCTCAGCACTAGGACTAGTGCAGCTACCGTGAGCAAGAGGCTGCAACGAGCAGCCGGCGACAAGCAAGATATAACGGCCATGTGCACTTGAACGTTGGTAAGTTTGGATATGGTGACAAGCAAGCAAGCTAGCTGCAAGATGGAAAGATCGCAGAGAGATGAATATGGTGTGAGAAAACGGGGGATGATATGGAGGCTATTTGTAGCACAGCGCTGTTGACCTTTTGCTAGGTAGGATTTTGTGGAAGCGTGTTTTGACATTTTCCGCATGTCTGCCGTTCGTCAACTTGAGTATTGGCCGCCGCAGCATTGCTTTTCCTGCACGCGGCTCTTCCTGTTATTTTATCCGTATTTTATTTTTTACATATGATTAGCAAGAAGAAGATGATGGGAAGAGGTCGTCTTGACAAAATCCCGTTATTTATGTTGCGCACGCGCGGCCGTACAAGGAAATACGTCGGCGACTGATTAACCTCAGGCTGTTACCAGGAAACAGGATCGGGTCAGCTACGGCCGCATCTCTGTCGTGGATCGAAAAATTAAGTCCAAAAGAATTAATGACATAAATAAATAAAGGGTACATCTAAATCTTAGGAGACTTAAACTTAACTAAATCTCAGTCATGTGACGTCATCAAGTCTCGGTTAGGACATAGTTGCAACTCATAGGCCATTATGAATCTTGAGTTCAGCGATGCAGATATTTCTTCTCAGTTGCAAGTTGCAACCCATTTGTAATTATAAAAATTTTAGTTGCAACTCACTGGCAATTGCTATATCAGCACGAATCACGAGACAAAACCAATGATTAAGGCGTCTGATTATTAGCAAATCCGATAAAAAAAATCGAGAATACACCCTGGAAGGTGTATTGATCACATAGAAGAAGGGACCAGAAAGCCCACACCACTTAGTACATGTTGTCAACAAGGGTGACGGCTCCCAGAGCGAAGCATAATCTCCATCCCTCCAAGAAAAAGGAAAAGGCTCATGAAAGCCGAGAGCGGAAAAGCCTAGCTAGACACCAACTATGGAACTCATCCTTGATCCTACCCCTAATAGCTCGAGCCTCCGACGTAGCGCCATTAAACACCACATCGTTCTGATGCCTCCAGATGCACCAGAAGATTAGAATAATTGCCGTCCAAAGGTCACTCCTACCCCTCGGAGGACAGGTCAAGGAGGACCACCACTGAAGGAGCTCGGTGTCGACTAACGGCATCCACTCCATCTTAACCCACCTTGCCAAGGCCCAAGCCCAAATCTCACGGGCGACCACACAACCAAGCAAAAGGTGTTGGATGGACTCAGGCTCCTGGTCGCACAGGGGGCAGGCTGCTGGGTGGGGTAGGCCGCGGCGCTGTAACCTATCCGCCGTCCAGCACCTGTTCCGAGAAGCTGTAGGGTGCTCGTGACCGCCAGATCTGTGAGGCTACCAGCGCTACAGTGGTCCCGGCGAAGAAGGCGACATAGGCTGAATTTGCGGAGTAAGTGCCATCAGCCGTCCACCGCCAAAGGAAAGAATCGTCCCGCTCTAGCGAGAGCTGGAACTTGGAGATGATGCCCCATAGAAGAAAGAACTCCGGGACCACGGCAGCTCCCAAGTTAGGGCCACAGTCTCGCAACCACTCCCCATCGAGACCCTCCTTGACGGAGCGAGAGTTTGCGCGTCGCTTACCAACCAAGGCCGCCAAGTTTGGTGCGATGTCCACCACCCGAGCACCGTGCAGCCAATGATCCTTCCAGAACATGGCTCTCTCCCCGTTGCCCACCGTGACCGTCGTGGCGGAATCAAACAGGGCCCGTGCAAGAGGGGGGCTTCAGATCAAACTCAAGCCACGCCTTTGTCAGGTCCGTCCTTTGAAGCCAAACCCATGGACACCGCAGAGCCACATTGAGAAGGCGTACGTAGGTTAGAGATACCTAGGCCACCACACCGCTTCGGAGAGGTCACCTTGTCCCATGCCACCAAACAGTGGCATCCACTGACGTCTGCCCTGCCTTTCCACATGAAGCCGAGGCAAACCTTCGAGAGAGCTTGCAGGGTCTTAGGAGAGACATCTAGCGACATCATGGCATGAATGGGGATAGCGCTGAGCGTGGTCTGCACAAGGATCGTCCTACCCCCACGGTTCATCAAACGGGCGCTCCACTGAAGCGGTCGCTTGGCTGCACTCTCGACCACGGGCTGAAGTTGTGCTGCCGTAGGCTTGCGAAGACCAAGCGGCAGACCAAGATACTTGCAAGGCCAGTCCGCCAATGCGCACTAAAGAATGGAGCGCGCCAGCTCCACTTGGTCCGGAATGCAACGTATGGGGTGGACCGAACACTTGGCTCGGTTAGTGTGGAGGCCCGAAGCCTCACCAAAGTCCTCCACTACCTCCGCGCAAGTGTCGAGGTCAAGGCGCGTAGGCTTGAGGAAGATAACCACGTCGTCGGCATACATGGAGGTACGATGCCGAAGACCACGCGGAGCCAAGTCAGAGAGCAGGCCCTTCGCTGCAGCCTGAGGTGGAGGACCTCCATGACCGAGTCGAAGAGCAGAGGGGAAAAAGGGTCCCCCTGCTGTAGCCCACGCCTGTTGTAGATGAGGTCACCTGCCACGCCGTTCACCAAGACCCTGGTTGAGGCCGTGCTGAGCAGCCCCACCACCATCGAAATCCACTTTGAGCCAAAGCCCAACTTGGCCAGAACCTCAAGGAGTTTTGGTAATACAAGCTTCAACATAACCGCCGGCGCTTTAAGCGCATTCAGCCGCCTAGCCGTTGACTGCGCCAATAAAATCCGATAAATAAAAACCACTTTTAGAAATATGATTTTGCAAGTAAATAAATAACGGTAACCTAAACCACATGTCTGAATCACCATTCATAAAAGGCTTTCGCTAAACTATTGGGCCTTCGCCTCTTCGGTACTAAATTTTCTACAAGAAAGGTATTGAAAATGGGGCTTCGGATCCCCGCAAAAAAGGGGCTTCGGATGTTGTGTCTCGCAATCACCATCTCTCACTACTCCATGTGTGTACTGTGACAAGTTGTCAACCTGCTTGGCTACAGGAAATTGTTGATGGTTAAGCTTGTGATCCTGTTTCTTAGAAGCTACTGCATAAACTAGCAGTTCAGGGTGCAGATTCAGACCCTTATTACTCTCTCCGAGATGGTCTTATACACTTCCAGAAACGCATCTGGTTGGGCTCTAAGACATCTTCAAAATAAAGTTATAAAGGTTTTGCATGATAGCTCTCCCTACAGGAATGGCAGTAGACGCCGAGGGCCAAAGTGTACGCCGACGGCCAAATGTCGGGGCCGTCGGCGTACGACCTCGCCAGGGCACCGCCGAACGTGGACCGTCGGCGTACCCATGCCGTCGGCGTAAATGTGGCTACGCCGAGGGCTGCCCTCAGCGTCTACCTAGCCCTCGGCGTAGCGTCGGCGTCGCCACCCCTCGAGCAGGAGTCGTCAGGGCGCTGTTACGGCGTCAGTCCATACGCCGAGGGCCACCCTCGGCATAGGGCATGCCCCTCTTATGCCGACGGCCACCCTCGGCATATGATTTATTTTTTATTTTTTCATCTCTTATATTACTTTATATTATGTTTGTATTATTTATTTACTAGTATGAATTATGTAAAAAATGGTTCTATTTTTTAAGAATTGGTAGATGTACATATGGGTCAACCGGAGCCACTAGGCCCAACATTTGCTATCGATGTACATATGGGTAGATGTGCGGGGTCCCCGCCCTACGGTTTCCCTAACCCTAACTCTAACCCTAGCTCTCACCCTAACCCTAACCCTAACTCTAACCCTAACTCTAACCCTAACCCTAACCCTAGGGTTTCCACATACATTGCTAACCCTAACTCTAACCCTAACCCTAACCCTAGGGGTAGATGCGGGGTCCCCGCCCTAGGGTTTCCCAAGATACAGATCATCGGAGCGTCGAATTGTTGGAAAACTTGCATCTGTCCCTAACATATATTTACAAGTGTGATGTAAGGTTTGGCTAACCTTGCATGTACCCGGCGTTGACGATTTCCGCATACATGGGCTAGCACTTGGTAAAATCCAGGATCTGTATGTGGAAACTCCCGCCACGGCTCAAACAGAGCCTATTTTATGGTAAAGTATGCCCAACTTATGATTTCCATGTACATATGTCTTAAACAAACCAAAGCAAGTAAAAAAGTCCATTGGTAAACCCTCGCACGGAGAAAGCTATAGGGGTAGATCTGCGGGGTCCCCGCCCTAGGGTTTTCCAAGATACAGACCATCGGAGCGTCGGAATCGCTGGAAAACTTGCATATGCCCATAACATATGTGTACAAGTGTGATGTAAGGTTTGGCTAACCATGCATGTACCCGGCGTTGACGATTTCCACATACATGGGCCACGTCGCTCACCCGCGAGCAGGCCGCCTGCATGGGCCATGCATACGCCGAGGGTGTTGCCGTCGGCGTAGACGGCCACCTGGCAGCGCCACGACGGGCCACGTCGCTCACCCGCGAGGAGGACGCCTGCCCTATGCCGAGGGCCAGGCCGTCGGCGTATGGTGACTTGCCGTTAACGGCGACGGCGCCACGGCACGAGCCGCCGAGGGCAGTGACGCCGAGGGTGCAAGCGCACCGTCGGCATAGGCGGCGTACGCCGACGGCAGGGACTACGCCGACGGCACCGTGCCTTGTGCCGAGGGAGCTGCACGCCGAGGCGGTACGCCGAGGGCTGCCGTCGGCGTAGCCTACGCCGAGGGCCAGGCGTGGCTACGCCGACGGCAGCCGGCCGTCGGCGTATGAGCCCATTCCTGTAGTGTCTTTAGGAAGGCATTCTGAGGTACTAACAACATACCGAAGAATCAAAACTCTATTTCATTGGCCCGGCATGAAAACATACATTAAAGCGTACGTGCAAGGCTGCCAGGTGTATCAGCAACCAAAACCAGTACATGTCAACTACCTAGAGCTCCTTCAACCTCTTAAGGTTCCTCCCGAAGCATGGCATACTATAACAATGGATTTTATATCTGATTTTCCCAGTTCTGGAAGATACAACTACATCTTGGTGTGATAGTTGACAAGTCTACTCGCTATGCTCACTTCAGTCCACTTCATTGCCCTTTTACTGTTGCTAGGTAGCTCAGTCATTTCTGGATCACATCTACAAACTACATACTATGCTTTTGATCATCGTTTTTGACAGAGATCCAATTTGCACCAGCAAATTTTGGACTAAACTATGGGCATTGGTTGTCACATATCTGAATCTCTGCACCGCAAACCATCCACGGGCTGGCGGGCAGATGGAGTGGGTTAATTTGTGTCTTGAGATTTATCTCCGTTGTTTTGTCCATTCTACTCCTAGTAAGTGGTCCCAGTGGTTGTCTTTAGCTGAACATTGGTACACCACAACTTCCCACTCAACCTTGGGTCATTCTCCATTCAATATATTGTATGGTTATCAACCTCAAATTTGGGGCGTGATGCATTGGACAAAGAACTAATTACAAATGTACAGTAGTGGTTACAGGAATGCTCTGTCATGAATGCTAATCTATTCGATGCAGAGGTTGGGGTTTGTTGCCCGTTTTCGGAAAAAAAAATGAATGTTAATCTCAAGCTTCACTTGAACAGAGCAATCAATTGATGAAGGCACATGCTGATCAGTACTGCAGTGACCGTTCATTCAGTCCGGATGATTGCGTCTTTCTAAAACTTCTGCCATATGCGCAGAGTTCTATGTCAGCTCGTCTGAGTATCGTGGCATATGAATTGGTATTACCATCGTAGGGGCAAGTGCACCCGGTTTTCCATGTCTTACAACTTCGATGAGTGATTCCACCAAAGCATCAGGTGTTGACACAATTGCCTTAAGATGCTGACATATTTGCTATTCTTGTGCAAGTTCTGGAGACTCGTTGGATCCAGCGTGATGACTAGGTAATTGAACAAAGTATCATCATGTGGCCGGTATCATTGACCGCTACACCCACCTAGGAGGAACTACTCGATCTCTAGTGCTGGTTTCATGCAACACCAGCTTGTCCCAAGCTTGTTTCTCCCTCCACCACTACTACATGCTAGCTCAGGAGTAGCCCACCACCAAGGCCCCACAGGAACCGCAAGCCCGATTTTCGGATCAGCGTCCTGGAATGGAACACGGCTATGTCGACACAAGCTACTTAAGGCAACACTATAGCAACGAGTGACTTATCTGTACAGATCACGACATCGGCACTGACATTGGCCAGCACGGCACCCTTGTTCCCCTTTCTTTCTTCTTCCTCAATTCTGTATCAAATTCGAGTTGTATCTCAAACTGTAGCTACTGCAATTGAATCAGAGAATACTAGCCAATTCCCTAGTCTTACCCTAACACTGATGGCTCAAACACTTTTCCTAGACGTGCTACAGCCTACAAAGTGCAATGTGAAAAAAAAAACATCTTTCCATTACTAGGCTGGCCCGGAGGCCGTCGCTCCACGTGCAGACAGAGTCGAGGCCCAGATACAATACTAGGCCCGCTGAGGCTCGTTGGGCCTATCCAAACAACCATGGCCCGAAGAGAGGAGCGTCTGGTTCTCCCCCTTCCTCTTCACTGAATCACTGCACGCAAATCCCCTTCCCTTCCCTCGCGACAAGGAATGGGAGAAGTGGGCGAAGAAGCTTCCACTTTCTAGCGAGAAGGCGAGGGGAATGGGAGACCAGGGGCGGAGCTGCGGATTCTTCACCTCTCAGCGATCAACAGCGGCCGCAGTCTGCTGGCAGGTAATAGCCATGGCCCGCTAAACCCTAGCCGAATCTTAGGGGGAGCAGCGGCGGTGTTTATCTTTGCCAAACCATTCTCGTCTAGGTGGAAGGGAAATTTAGCGGCTGTTTTCATCCACCCAAGGGAGACCTCTGTAGCTCAGAGCAAGGACGCCCAAGGTTTGTTCCGAGGTTTAGAGACCTGACGCCGCGGGGGGTTGACACTATTTAGGAGGTAGTACCATGTACGCTGACATTGCACGGCATGAGTGATGCCTCTTGGTTCTTGTTGTCACGAGAAATTAACAAATTTTGTTCTGTCAGAGGAACTTTAACGGAAGATATCCTATTGCTTACCGGTTGTGCTATAACATGGTACTGACGATTTAGTCCCTAAGGTATTCTATGAAATTAGTTGATTTAAATCCAACACTGAATAACCTTGGTTATTAGTTTATTTACATCAAAAATTCCTGCTGGTGTAATATCATTTAGATATTATTTTGCCATGTCCTCCCCTTGGTGGAATATGTGGGCAAAAGTTGCTAGTATGAAGTATCATCATACTTCGGATGACATAATCCAACACAAGAATCTTTTGGTAGGATGGCATGGTGAAACCTCATGGAGATAACCCTCTATTTTGGTAAATGAGAGTGGCATTATGAAAAAAAAAACCATCTGTTGTGCTATTTTGCAAGATACTTTCAGTTGCTGATTGTAAATAATGTGCAAGTAAGTGATTAAGTTAATAGCGTCAAAGTCTTGATTTCGTAGGCTTGCGCAATCGTACATGAGAGAGACAAAAATAGTTAATTAGTGGATGTGGTTCCTCAGAGTTGAAGTTGAAATCGGCATCATGGTATCAGAAGAACGATTTAGTCTGTAAGGTAGTATGAAATTAGAATAGTCCTGCAGTCCAAGTGAATCTGTAATTAATATAGATATAAATTAGCTAAGTTCTTGTTTTGTGCAACTTATTTAGCTGTTATCTCCCTGTACTAAATGGGGTCGATGCCCATTATTGCAAGAGACATGACACTTAATATCCTTGCTTTTAAACTAATTTGCATAAAACATTCCTTATGGTTTAGAACATGATCTGATTTAGATAGTATTTTTCCATATGTCCTCCCCTTGGTGAAATATGTGGACTAGTATGAACATACTTTGGATGACACAATCCAACCCAAGAATCTTTTGGTTGGATAGCCTGATGAAATCTGAAGGAGATAATCCTCTATTTTTATAAATGCAAGGGACATTATGAAAAAAATGCCATATGTTGTGTTATTTTGCAAGATATTTTCACTTGTTAGTGTTAAATTATGTGCAAGAAATTTATGAAGTTAATAGCGCCAAAGTTTGCATTTCATACGCTTGCGAATTAGAGAAAAATAATAGTTGGTGTAATGGTCAAATTTGAAGGAACAATTGCATTAGCAAGGCTGATTTTTGTGACGCAGGGATCTCCATCATTGTCATTACATCATAGTGGGTCAAAGTTGATTAGCTCATGCTCAATAAATTGATTTATGACTTAGTTTTACCTTTCTGGTGACCTTGACCTATACACGTTACTGAGAGAGACTTGACACTCAATATTCTTGATTTATAATTCATTTACATCGAACATTCTTGATGGTGTATGATAGGAGAAGATTTAGATGTTGTTTTTCATGCACTCCCCTTGGTGAAATATGTGGACTAGTCTGAAATAGCATCATACTTCGGATGACATAATGTAACACAAGAATCTTTGGTGGTATAGCATGGTGAAACCTGAAGGAGATAAACCTCTATTTTGGTAAACGCGAGTGGCATTATGAAAAAAAAAATAAAGGCCATATGATGTGCTATTTGGCAAGATTTTTTTCCCTTGCTAGTTGTAAATTATGTGCAAGAAAGTGATTAACTTAATAGCATCAAAGTCTGCATTTAATACGCTTATGCAATCCTAGATGAGGAAAAATAGATGGCTCCATGGTCAAATATAAATGAACAACTTCATATCAAGGCCGATGTTCATCCGATGTGATGCAGGGACCTCCGGCATGTTTTTTACATCGTAATAATAGATCATAATTGGTTAGCTGATATGTTCAATACATTGATTTATAGTCCAGTTTTACCCTTTCTGGTGATTGAATGTACAAGCAATGCCTCTTGAAGTAACTCCACACATAAGTTTTGTAGTATCTACGACTAAGATTCATGCCTTTGTCTTCTCTCAATTTTTCTTCAAAGTTCCTGAAACTGTCACGGTGATTATGACTTCTGCAGAAATATTTTCACCATAATTTATCAATGTAGGTGTAGAAGAGGAAGGCCATGGAAATCGAGATCTTGGTGGATGTTTTCAGGGACAAAGCGACACCAGGAACACCGGGAGCAGCTTCAGCCACAGCAAAGCCTCTTTCCTGTCCAACTGTGTGAAACGCTCGTCCTCTGCTTCCAAATGTAGCATCGATTGGAGCTGATGATGCAAACCAAAACCAAAGTGCGATGGTTACCTGTCTCCTTCCAACATCAGTCTGTTGCTACATGAGTTGATGATGTAACCAAGAGGCGAACCTGTATATTGCTACAACATTCGTTGATTCATTTTGTTTGCTGAAATGTTCTAACCAGAGGATGGTTAAAATGGTACCGTGGTTTAAGTTGTTTACCCTCGGAAGAAGGCAAAACAAGCTGTTGCTGGAGCGAAATGACTTTCACCTGCTGTGGTAATGATGTCTCGGAATCGAAGAGTAGTAACTTGCCACCGACTAGTACAGCTGCCATGCCCCCATGTAGTTGCGTCAAGTCTTTTCCAGTTTATTCCAGTGGCACAGTTGAGCCAAGTCTTAACCCAGTGGCACGAATCTCCAGGCTGATCCAACGGTGCAGACTTAAGTCAAAGCACAGTCTGTGAGGTGAGCCTGCCGGAGCTTAACTGTGACATGACCGCCTGGCAGTATACGTGTAGCGTTCAGAGCTCAGCTCAAACGACTTCACCGAGGGGAGCCTCCAACAGTACAAGCGAGTGCCTTTTGCCCCCTACTTGTGACCTCCAAGGCAGCGCTTCACCGGAGAGAGGGAGAAAGAGGTTCACTTCGACGACGTCCTCTCCTCATGGTCAGTTCCTGCAAATCTTTTTGGCAAGTTCTTGTGGTTTTCTTTTCTGGTTGGTGTTCTTGAGTACTATCTTTGGATTTGGATCTTCTCCGTGGAGGAATGGCCATTCTCATCTGGATTCCTGGGGCCCTGGACCTGGATGAGTTCCTCGTCAGTTCTGTACTTGAAAAATAACCCTGTTTTTTTTTCGATGCCTGCATTTTTTGTTGATGTGTGAGGAGGAGAGGAAGATGGAATGTAGCATGCTGAAGTAAATATGTTTTCTGTGGGATTATATGATATATCCACTCCAATCTGTCCAGTCTAGTTCATAAATATATCTCTTTTCTTGCAAAAAAAAATATATATATATCTGTTCAACACAAAAGTTCGGGTTACCCGGCCAAAGCAACAGTGAGCAAGAATGTATCTTGCTCCGCTTCTTATTTTTAAATGTATAATTTTGCTCTGTTGCCGGTTGCTGCCTTTCACAAGGTAGTATATATGGTGGTTCTGTCCTTTCAGTTCAAAATACTCCCTCCGTGCCATGAAACATGTCTTAACTTTATTTAAATTTGGTTGTACCTAGACACTATTTAGCATCTAGATGCATCCAAATTTAGACAAAGATAAGACATGTTTCATGGGATGGAGGGAGTGTGACACCTTCACCTGAATTTGCAGATGTATTTACTGTTTTTGTTTATGAACCTCTCTTTTCTTCACTAGAGTACAGTGAACAAATAGTATTTTCTTAACTCGGAGTGAACAATTAGTATTTTCTTAACTACTATCACATTTGTTTGAAGTGTGTAAGTATCAAACAAACCCTACTCGTTCATCAGCAGGCCATTTCATACTGCAACCATCTGTCCATCTGATAAATACTAATTTCACCCAGCGAACAAACTAGTGATCAAAATATGCAGCTTTTCTGTTTCTGATTGCTTCATTTCATAAGAAATAATACTGTTGTCCTGTTTTTTCAGTTCAGGAGTTGATACCATTTTCTGAATCTACAGACTTATATGTTATTCTTCGTTCCTTATGTTTGCTCTTCAATATATAAATCAACATCTAATTAAGTCCATAGCTAAGTGACATCTTTTTTTTGCTACTGCCAGGAGTTCATTGTCGGGAGCTCGAAAGATGATGCAGAAGCTGACGAGCAGCCTCTGGACCTGAAGCCATTAAAATCACTGTCGCCGATGTTCCCTACACCTCCAGGGTATGATGTATCAAGTGTATCAGCCGATCCACCAGTAGTCTACATCACACCTATATTCAGGTCCTGCTCCTCATCAGAACATCCTAGGCCAGATCCTGCATCATCTGCTCAGGAATCACCGATATCCACAAATCCTCCGAACGTCACACCAATCTCAGCGAAATTCCCCACGCCGCGACATAAACCGGCGTCCACAATTGCTCTGAAGGTCACACCAATCTCGGTGAAATTCCCCACACAGCGACATGAAGACGAATCATCAGATGAAGGATCGGATGAAGATTACAATCCCTGTTACAACAAGAGAAACCCACCTTCACTGAAGAGGGCAACCAAGAAGGCTCGGCGAGCTGCAGACTCCAATGCAACTGACATCAAGCAGAGACCAGTAAGGAGGAGCCTCAGCAAGGAGCTTGTCGACTGGCGCTCCTCGTCAAAAAGCCCAAGGGAGTTGGTTGAAGCGACAATGAACATGTTTGATTCGCTCCGGCGCTGTACGCTGCAGTTGGCTGAGAATGAGGATAGTAGCAAGCGCGCCGACTTGAAGGCTAGTGTTCTCATGAAGGAAAACAACCTGAGGATCAATGACATGAAGATAATAGGGCCTGTCCCGGGTGTTGAAATTGGAGATATTTTCTTCTACAGGTTGGAATTGAACATTTTGGGTTTGCATGTGCCAATAATGGGTGGCGTCGATTACCTGCCGGCTACACATGTTGGGAAAGATGGGAGTCTTGCCGTGAGCGTTATCTCATCTGGTGGATACGATAATGATGAAAATGACACGGATACTCTGGTGTACACAGGCCACGGCGGCAATAGCCGGTACAAGGATCAGCATGACCAGAAGCTTGTGAGAGGAAACCTTGCTCTCAAGAATAGTGCCAAGAAGAAGAATCAAATCAGGGTTGTGCGCGGTGTGGAGGATCCATTCATTAACTCGGGCAAGGTTTATATATATGATGGGATTTACCGCATCGAAGATTCTTGGATGGACACCACGGCGAATGGTTTCAGTGTTTTCAAGTACAAGCTTAGGAGGGAGCCAGGCCAGCCTGATGGATTTTCAGTTTGGAAGATGACAGAGAAGTGGAAAGCAAATCCTGCCACAAGAGAAAAAGGCATAACGTTGGATTTATCATCAGAGGTTGAGAACCTACCTGTCTGCCTTGTCAATGACGTCGGTGACGAAAAGAGACCGAGCCACTTTGAATATGTCACTGGAGTGAAGTATTTGAGATCTCTTAGTAGGAACAAGCCAGTGCAGAACTGCAAATGCCCTAGCATGTGCTTGCCAGGTGACACTAACTGTTCATGTGTGCAACAGAATGGTGGTGATCTTCCTTACAGCTCATCCGGGGTGCTTGTGAAACATGTTCCGATGCTTTATGAGTGCTCTTCTGATTGTCATTGTTCTCAAGAATGTCGAAACAGGGTCGCGCAGAAAGGGGTTAAACTAAACTTGGAGGTTTTCTCGACTGGAGACCGTGGATGGGGTCTCCGATCATGGGACCCAATCCGTGCTGGTGCATTCATTTGCGAGTATGCTGGTGAAGTGATTGATGAAACCAACATGAACACGAATATTGAGGAAGATGACTACATCTTTCGCCCGTCATTTCCCAACGATAAGGCTTTAAGATATAATCTAGGTGCAGAATTATTTGAAGAAGCGAGTACTGATGCCACAGCCGAGAACTTCAAGCAATTCCCTATCGTGATAAATGCAAAAGAGGCAGGGAACGTAGCTCGTTTTATCAACCATAGCTGCTCCCCGAATCTCCTTTGGCAGGCTGTGCAGTATGACCATGGGGATGATAATTATCCACATATCATGTTCTTCGCGATGAAACATATTCCTCCCATGACTGAACTGACCTATGATTATGGTGTAAGAGGAGCTCCTCCTGGCTTTAAGGGAAAATTTCCCCAAGCTTGCAAGCTCAG
Organism: Lolium multiflorum; assembly: GCA_030979885.1. Taxonomy (NCBI): domain Eukaryota; kingdom Viridiplantae; phylum Streptophyta; class Magnoliopsida; order Poales; family Poaceae; genus Lolium; species Lolium multiflorum. The sequence goes on along the minus strand of CM061751.1, from coordinate 114,308,755 downwards.
GACATGCCTCTGCGGATCTACAAAGTGCCGAGGTTCTTTCTGACAGAAAATATGCTGGCATGACACGTATAAACTGATGTAGTAAACAAGGTAAAAGTTGTCATTATCTCTGTACTGCACACCTGTCCTTTGTTTCTTCTAGGTTTTGTGGTCATGTTTAACAAGTATGTGTCTTCTCTGACTCTAGTCACGAAGTGTAATTATATGGCTATCACATAATAACATAACTAATTTAAAAGGCATGTCTCTAGAGAAGAATGTATCTTGCATACTACAGATTCATAACCATTTTTCTTTCCCACAAAAAGAAGTTAAACTGTTTATCTTGCTGAAAGATCTAGGGATCATTTAGTACGACAGAATGTATGATGCTGTGAGGTGTCATTCTGACAAAACTGAACACGGTGTATCTGCACTTGAATAAATCCAATGTTGACAAACTGAACAATCACTTGAAGACTTGTTTAGATCAAAAAAGGCTTCAAGAATGTGGCAACTCAGTCGGTCCTTTGGCCACCTAATTTTACTGATATTGTTCTCTATTTCAGGTTATTACGCTGCTCTATGGTATACCGTGCTGGTCTAGCGCCTAGCGGAGTGTTTTGGAAGGGAGCGGTGTAAACGGTCTCTGTATTTTGGATGCTGGTTGTGGCAAACGTTGCCATTGTGTCTTTTGGCATGCAAGTCATGTGTAGTAAATCTTGCATACGCAAGCATGTCATGTATAAATCATGCGCAAGTAATCTCCTATAAGAAACTAACCATCTAGTATCATGTGTTCTTAGTCACTGGTACTCTTCTGTTCACTAGTACTCTTCTGTTAATGCAACTTTGCTGCTTGATACAGTGGAAGCCTGCCATCTTTTGTGGTGAAAAAGAAGAGCATGGCAGACTGTTGTTGATTCTGTTATGGTGTTCTTACTAGAAGATGAAGCTTACACTCTAGAGGTTTCATGAAGTATAACTGAACCAAAGGAAAAAAGACCCGGTGCATCTTCATCTTAAAACAAATTTCCGTTGGTTTTACAGCGTGTTCTTTTCTCCCAGCATTTTGAAACCATAATCACAACGGAGGAATGCTCCTGGGGCACTAAAATGATAGCAATTGATCGGGAAAAATGACAAAAGGATTGCAATTGATCGATTATCAAAAATAAGTACAAATTTGTTTTCCGTGAAAAACAAAAAAAGTTTGTCTGATCCCAGGTTCGAACTGGGGACCTTTAGTGTGTGAGACTAACGTGATAACCAACTACACCAACCAGACATATCTGTTATCATGGATGATCTAAAGCTATTACTATGTATTGACGAAGGACATAATGACCAAAACAGAGCAACAGAAACTCGCCTTCAGCTCTAAGAAGCCGGGATGCATCACGAAGGACTTTCAACGGGGTACGGTCTCTGCCCCATATGTTTGCGTCCCTTCGATGGAACTCAAAGGTATATCTGCACCGACAAATCAAAAAGTGTCACCAACAGTCAATCTACTAGAGCCAAAGCAACCGCTCCATAATAGTGGATTAATTTATCAGGCATGTCAGCTCTAGAGAAGAATGTGTCCAAGATACTACAGACAATATTACCTTTTGTCGTTCACGCAGAAATTTTTTTTTTGAAACAGTAAAGCACAATATATTAACTATTTGTCTTACTGAAAGATCTAGGGATCATTTCGTACGACACAATGTATGATGCTGTGAGGTGTCATTCTGACAAAACTGAACATGGTATATCTGCACTTGAATAAATCCAATGCTGACAAACTGGAACAATCACTTCAAGACTTTTTTTAGATCAAAATGACTTCAAGAATATCGCGACTCGATCTGTCCTTTGGCCGCCTAACTTTTACCGATATTGTTCTCTATTTCAGGTTATTACGCTGGTATGGTATATGGTGGTGGTCTAGCCGAGTGTTTTGCAAGGGAGTAGAGTAAACCGTCTCTGTATTTTTGATGCTGGTGGTCGCAAATGTTGCCATTGTGTCTTGTCATGTGCAGTTGTCATGTAAGTCATGTGCAGTAAGAGCATCCCCAGCCGTTGGGGCTCCCCACGCCCAAATCCGGACGAAACTACCGCCGGATTGGATGAAATTAAGTCGTGGGGAGTACCGTATTTCCAGTCGTCCACCCGGAGTTCGGCGGATAGAGTTTAGATTCAAACAAATAGCCGTCCCGCGCTACAAGCACGGCCGGTTGATCGGCAAAACGAGCAAAAGGATCACCAGATCGGCGATCGGAGGAAATTACAGACGGGCTCGTCGGCACCGGCACGGCGTGTCCGACGGACCCTCGCACGTCGTGGCCGAAGCGGCGGCGGCGCAGGAAGCATGGTGACGCAACCGACGAGGTAGATGGTGGTAGGAGGTAGGAGCCGGTGGACGACGAAGGATGGCAGGAGGCTGAGGACGTGCGGTGGGCGTACCCTCCTCCTCGTTCCATGTCGCCGCCGCCATCAGGAACGCCAAGTCCGTATTCCTCTTCTTCGCGCGCCGTCGTCTTCAAGCGATCCGGCGCCCTGGTTGGCGAGCATCTCCCGCCACCTGCCGTCGAACTTGTCGTGCCTTCCGTCGGCGTGCGACCTCAAGTCGGCCAAGCACTTGTCGATCGGCCTGCATCTTGTCGGCGGGACTGCCCGTCCGTTTGAGCTCTTTCGCTTCTTCGGCCGAGTTCGGGCGCCCTTCCGACGCGCAAGCCGCCGGCGCGTCGGGGTTGTACTGCTCGGTCTTGCTCTTCGAGAGGGTTGTGCGAACCTCCACTTCGCAGTGCTCGAGGCGGGCGTAGACGTTGAGGAACTTGAACTGCAGGCCGGTGTCGTCCGTGTACATGTCCAAAGCTCGGCGCGCTGGCAAAGAGCACGGCGAAACGGGTCAGCTAACGACGATATACCTCGGTGATGCGGGTCGACGGAGCATACCTTTTGCTCCAAGTCATGGCCGCTGATCGGCACTCTCGCGATCTCCTCCTGTACGCTGTGCCATTTGCTGCACGCCGTCTGCATGATCCCCCAATGGGTGGCCATTGCCTTGTCTCCCGGTACACGTTCATGTTCGTCTTGTTGAAGTAGGGATCGACGAGTTTGCGTTCCTCGTACGCTGCTTCACTCGAAGCAATAGGTGTCGAACGTGGCACCGATTATGCCGTTCATGGACACGGTCATCCAAGCTTCGGCGAGGCACTCCTCTTCCTTCGACGTCCATTTGATACGCGGTTCGGCAGGCGGCGAGTCCTTCTTCCTCTTCTTCTTCCCTTCGACGGGTTGACGTCGGCTTGAGTTGTCTCTCCGGTTCTTCGTCTTCTTGTTCTTCGACGGCTTGGCTTCCGTCGGCAACATCCTCCACTTGATCCTTGCGCGCTGCCACAGCTGCCGTCGCCCTCGCCTCCTCTTGCGTGAAGAACCCCGGGCTCGCGGCGCGGCGTCCATGAAGCTCTCAGCCGGCGGCGGGCCGGAGGTGATCATCTCGTGGATCGCCTCATCGTTCGGCGCCGGCGTCGCGAACGGGGCACCGAACGGGAGCCCTCGTCGCATGACCGCGAGGTGCCCTCGAACCGCCGCCGCCGTCGATGTCAAGCTCGGGCGGCGACGGCGTGAACCGGACGGCTGGACGTAGGTGCCCTCTTGGAACATGGCGTCGTCGACGGCGAGTACATCGTAGGGGAGAAGGACGACGGGAACTGCTTGTACCTTGCGCCGGCCATTGGCCGGGGAACATGGAGCCGCCGCCGCCGCCGCCGCCGCCGCCGCCGCCGCCATTGGGACGAGTGGAGATGCTCTAAATCTTGCATATGCAAGCATGTCATCTATAAATCATGTAGTAGCAGTGATCTCGTACAAGACATCAACCATCTAGTATCATGCGTTCTTAGTCACTAGTACTCTTGGATAAATGCAACTTTGTTGCTTGATACGGTGGAAGCCTGCCATCTTTTGTGATGAAAGAAGGAGAGCAATGGCAGACTGTTGCTGTTCATTTTTTTCCTGTTGCGGACTCTGTTATGATGTTCTTTACTACAAGGTGAAGTTTACCTTTCAAATATTTCCTGAAGTAACTGAACAAAAGTAAAAGGACCAGGTGTATGCTCATCTTAAAACAATTTTGTGTTGGTTTTAGAATGTGTTCTTTTTCTTATAGCCTTCTGAAACCACAATCAAAACAGACGACGCACTACCATTTGCTGCTACAGATTTTTCAACCGATTTTTACGTAATCCATGCTCCTGCGGTACTTATTAAAAGGAACTCAATTGATTGAATTTTCAAAACAAGTATAAATTTGCCTTAGGTAAAAAAACAAAAAGTTTGTCTGATCCCAGGTTCGAACTGGGGACCTTTAGTGTGTGAGACTAACGTGATAACCAACTACACCAACCAGACATCTTGTAAGAGATGGTAAACTAAACCTAATTGTATTATAGACTACGGTCCTGGAGCCATATATTTGCGTTCCTTCCATGGAACTAAAAGGTAACAAGGTATCTGCACCGACAAGTCAAAAGTACACTGGCTAGAGTCAGCAACAATCGATCTAGAGCCTAAGCAACTGCTTCATACTAGTGGATTAATTAAGAGGATCCGTCTATGCAATCGAGCCGTCCGATTCCTTGCAATCTTACAGCCAGCCTGAACACGTGCGTGCACGCGAAAGGTTGTTGACGCATGCGATGCAAGTTAACAGCATCTGAGCCTGCATTGGAATTTGGAAGCGATCCGATTGACTTGATTTTTTTCTAATCTCCCGGCCGTCAGTATCGATGAACTAAATACACATAAGTTTTCGGCTTTCGTGTTGTTTTGCAATTGGGAAAACTGCGCGCATAGGAGAGCCTCACGGTTGCAAACAACCAGATACTAACTGACGAAATAGCAACATGTTGATTTTTGGGGGCAAATGGGTCTGCAATTTGGAGTGTAGATTAGTATAAAGACAGTTGGAATAAGATATGGTTTTGCTTCATGGAGTTCTTCGCCGGTTCATGCCCCACTTTGTTGAGGTTCTTGTTAACTTTAGCCTACATTGCGGCACAGGGAGGTTACAGACCTTGCCAAGGTGTAGGAGGTGCCACCGTGCCAGGATTCGTGTACTGGTCAAGCAGTATTCTTTGCATGTGACGCTTCGGCCCTTCGTCCCCCGTGTGGCAACTCCGCCAACCCTAACCCGAGAGCCTCTCCTCCTCCCCACCACCACCACTGCCGCTGGAGTGGGCAGCCAGGAAAAGCCCGCGCGGTTTAGGCGGCGGTGGACCTGCTTCTACCCGCGCGCGAGACGGCGAGGTGCGGGGTCTCTCGGCTAGCGGTGATGCACCCTGGGCGGCGGAGAATCGGCTTCGATCGGGCGATGTCGGCGTGGCCAGGGTCCTGCGGGGTGGCGCGGACCGGCAGGCGGTGGCGGGTCGGCAATGGCCCTGATCTGGGCCATGTGGGGCCCATCTAAGTCGGGGCAGGCATGTCTGCCATGTGTACCTTGTGATTTGTAAGTGGTGGTGAGGTTGGTTGGGCTAGGGTTCACGGTGACGGTGGTCGGCCAGTTACAGCGCGGCGACAGGCTTTACGACCCCACATTCTGGACCTTGCCTGACTCTATTGGGACTGGTTTGCCCCTACGGGGGCTTTACGAGCATGCTAGGTCATGTCGTCGTACTGCTACCCCAATTGAAGTTACTTTTCTCTTCTACCTTGCAAGCCTCGTGACGCTGTCCGTTGTGAGACGATGATGGAGGCTTCATGAATGTAGTGGAAAATGTTCGTGAGTGGCGAGTTTGGTTGAGGCCGAGTCCTTGTAGGGCTCAAGTGCGAAGGATCGCCCGGGGGTCGTGGGTAGGGTTTTTTTGGGAGAAATCCTTGTCGGCTCGCTCGACACTGGCGCGGTGCCGCCCACTCCATTCCTTCTTGGAGGGCGTCGTGGCTAACCTCTGTCCACTTCCCTCTGTGTGTCGGGGGAAACACTAGGACCATCTGGTCTAAGCAGCAACGGTTACTTTCATTCTTAAAGGTGATGCTTGGTACGGAGCATGGTGGAACTTATCCGGAGGGCATAGAGGTTGTGGATCACCTTCATTTAGTTGATCCGATTCTATCTTAATTTGTTTTCTTCTTTTAGGCATGTGTTTGCAGATGCTCCAACATTTTCTTTCAGTTCGAAACTCGTGGTTCCATCGTGTATTTGCTATATTAATATAGCGGGTTGAATGTGAAGAGAGATGCAATGCTCAATGTATTCATCGGAGTCATAGGCGGTACATATATATAGGCCACGTCCTCGACTATACAAGGAAGGAGGCGAGCCCGATACTAAATACAAAGATATGTATCGCTATACATAATTACAGGGGATACACATCCAGATATTCAGAGATATGTATCTCAACACCCCCCGTCGAAGCGTCGCCTGGTCGAACGCATAGACTGGACCGAAACTCCTCAAATGATGCCGTAGGGAGACCCTTAGTCATGATATCCGCAAACTGTTGAGAGGTGGGCACATGAAGGACTCGAATGTGTCCAAGGGCCACCTGTTCCCGAACAAAATGAATGTCCAGCTCAATATGCTTGGTGCGGCGATGGTGGACCGGGTTGGCGGAGAGGTAGACGGCGGAAACGTTGTCGCAGTAGACCACGGTGGCTTTGGCGACAGGACATGAGAGCTCAACGAGGAGTTGTCGTAGCCAGGAAACCTCAGCAACCGCGTTAGCAGCCCGGTACTCCGCTTCGGCGCTGGAGCGAGAGACCGTGGGTTGTCGCTAGACGACCACGAGATGAGCGAAGGTCCGAAGTAGACGCAGTAGCCAGACGTGGAGCGACGCGTGTCGGGCAGCCGGCCCAATCGGCGTCCGAATATGCGACGATGTCCGTGGCGGTGGAGCGTGGAGGGAGAGGCCGAAGTCCATGGTGCCACGAATGTAGCGGAGGATCCGCTTGACCGCAGCCCAATGAGGATCCCGCGGAGCGTGCATGTGAAGGCACACCGCTGAACAGCATACTGTAGCTCGGGGCGAGTCAAGGTGAGGTGCAAGGCACCGACGATGGAGCGATAAGATGACGCGTCCGTGGCCAAGGAACCATCCGTGGCGGAGAGCTTGGACTTCGTGTCGACAGGCGTGGCCGCGGATTTGCAATTAAGCATACCGGCGCGGTCCAGGAGCTCGTGGGCGTACTTGCGCTGATGAAGGAAGAAGCCGTCGGTGCGACGAACGACCTCGATGCCGAGTAGTGCAGGGGCCCCAAGTCCTTGAGGGCAAACTCGGCGCGAAGACGCTGAGCTGTCGCAGTAGGTCCATGGAGCTAGCCGTTAGGATGATGTCGTCGACATAGAGCAGCAGGTACGCGGTGGCGGCACCGTTGTTGTACACAAACAGCGAGGCATCGGAGCGGGTGGAGCGGAAGCCGAGTTGGTGAAGAAATGCTGCGATGCGCTGGTACCGGGCGCGTGGGGCCTGCTTGAGCCCGTATAGCGAGCGCGAGAGCGCACACATGGTCGGGGTGGGCGCGTCGACGAAACCCGTGGGCTGCTGGCGGAAGACCTGCTCCTCTAGATGGCCGTGAAGGAAGGCGTTGGAGACGTCCATCTGGTGCACGGGCCATGCACGGGAGACCGCGAGCTGAAGAACGGTGCGGATCGTCCCGTGCTTGACAACCGGGGCGAAGGTGTCGGTGAAGTCGACGCCGGCCTGGCGAAAACCACGAACCACCCACCGTGCCTTGTGGCGGTCGAGAGTACCGTCCGGATGGAACTTGTGCTTGAAGACCCACTTCCCGGTGATGATGTTGGCGTGGGGAGGGCGGGGAACAAGCGTCCATGTCTGGTTTCGCTGCGGCGTCGAACTCGTCCTGCATGGCCGCAAGCCACCGCGGGTCGCGGAGAGCAGCCCGGGCGAGGCGCAGGGGCGATGGCGTGGCTGGTGAAGGCGCGGAAGTCGACGGTGCGGGACGTACTCATCCGAGGGGTATCGCACTCGGGACGCGAATCCGCACGGGCGCGCGTGAGGGGCCCCGTGGCCGGCGGCGGAGGAGGCGGAGGCATCGCCCGAGCTGGGGCTCGAGGGCGACGCGGTCGAGGGCGCAGATGACACGGCGGTGGCGTCGCCCGAGCTGGGGCTCGAGGGCGACGCGGTCGAGGGCGCGGATGACACGGCAGCGCCCGAGGTAGTACTCGAGGGCGATGAGGGCGGTGTCGAAGGCGAGGCGACAGCGCCCGAGGCGGAGCTCGAGGGCGCCATGTGTGAGGCGGTGCTCGAGGGCGTCACGGGGGCGTCGCGTCGGAGTAGAGGGGCGCGCGGGGGTGCAGCCGAGCCAGGAACCTCTACCAAGGTAGGGCCGCGACGCCGCGGACTGTCAGTCACGGGAGGAGAAGTCATCACCTGTTCCTGTGCAAAGGGAAAACAGTGCTCATCAAAGTACACGTGCCGGGACGTGATGACGCGGTGAGAGACCGGATCATAGCAACGGTAGCCTTTGGTGTTAGCCGGGTAACCGAGAAGACGCACGGAATGGAGCGAGGTGCGAGTTTATGAGGGGTGGTGGCGGCGATGCTAGGGAAACAGCGACAACCGAAAATGGTGTGGACAGCTTGACGGGGACATGGTCGGCGATGGCGACGGCGCGGAGCTGGCCGGGGTCGGGGATGGAGGAGTCGGCGAAGGGGTTGGAGCTGGGGGTAGACATGGTGGGGAAGAGGCGGCGCACAGGGAGAGGCGGCGCTCGGCTAGGGTGGGGGGGGCACGGGGAGAGAGGCGGCGCGCGGCTAGGATCTAGGAGGTGTCTGATACCATGAAGAGAGATGCAATGCTCAATGTATTCATCGGAGTCATAGGCGGTACATATATATAGGCCACGTCCTCGACTATACAAGGAAGGAGGCGGGCCCGATACTAAATACAAAGATATGTATCGCTATACATAATTACAGGGGATACACATCCAGATATTCAGAGATATGTATCTCAACAGAATGCCTAGGATTCATGTAGTCATATTCACGAAATCACGAGGCCTACATCTGGTCTCTCTCCCCGATGCATATAGTATGGACGTACGGGATCTAAATTGCTTCAGCGTATAGTTTCATTTGATTGGGATGACTTGTGATCTTTGTATCATCTTTTCTGAAGTGATAGACAGATCACTTGTGATGTGAACAAAGGTTGGTCCAAAAAAATTAATTGTCGGAATGAGATGGGCCATGTACATGGGCGGAGCCACCACCGGGTCGAGGAGGGCCGGTCGACCCGGCTCAAAAATTGAGGAAAAATAATCGACCCTAAGGGCATCTCCAACGGGCGACGGATTTTGGACGCCTAAAAGTGGTCGCGAGTGTCCGTTTGCGTCGCTCCGCGGACATATTTTCTTCGCGTGTCCGTTTGCGTCTGGGTGTGCTCCCATCGGGGCGACCTATTTTTTAAAGATTTGCAACATATATAGAAAGCATTTCAAACTATACAAAGTAGTTCTAGAAGCCTAGACTACTTGCTGGCTGACGGCCCTGTCGTTGCGTCGCTCCCTCATCTGCTTCTCCGCCGCCTCCCGTGCGGCCGCTAGGGCTCGGTGCGCTTCCGCGTCCTCTAGCAGGCACTGCCGCAGCCTCGCATTGGCGACGTCTTCCTTCAGCGTCTCGAAGGACTCGACTCCCTCCGCTTCCGCCCTCCTCCGGGGTAGGCGCATCAGGGTCATCGGAAGACCATGATATGCGGTCGAGTCCTCTGCGGCTGCGGCGGCCGCCACCCTGCGTTGTTCCATCTCGGCGTCGACCGCCGCATGGGCCGCCCGCTCCTCCTCTGCTTCCTTCTCCACTTCAGCCAGGGCCTCGGCGTCCCTGACAAGGTCGAGGAGCTCGGTGCTGTCGTCGCCGTTCCGGCGGCCCGCCGCCTTTCCCCGTCGGCCCGCCACCGCCTTCGTCTCCAGTCGCCTCCCCCTGCTCAGCGCCTCAGCTCGTCCCCATCTCCGACTCCAATCGCATGGCCTCTGCTCGGTGCCCCCAGCTCGGCTCGTCCCCGGCTGCCTTCGATGGACGCCGACGAGGAGGCAACTTAATGGTATGATACTATCTTATCAAAATGTAGCTCTATTTTGGTGTTCTTGTTTTTTATAGTCATTTCGTTGTTGTACTTGATGAAATATGCAAATTAAATCTGTTTGGACCTCTTTTATTGAATATATTTGCTCTTTTCTGTCAAAAAAAAATTTAGAGCTTGGTTTCGACCCCCTTAATTCAATTCCTGGCTCCGCCACTGCATGTACTGGTAGTTGGCATGTTTAAGGTCCTATATAGTTGGTTGTAGGCGCATCTGCGTATTGAAAGGGATCCATGACAGCGGCCTTTTGCTACTCAATAATAATAACTAAATAACTAATTGCGTTACATGCATTCAGTTCAATTCTTTTTTGCAGTACATGCATTAGTATTGGATGTACTTCAAAGTTGCTATAAATAGTTCGTTTATAAGCAACATGGTCAATAAAGTTGGGACTAGCTATTAGTACAGTACAACAATATGATATCGATATTTAAGTTGTCATATGTTGGAGCAAAAAATGACACATATTTTCGAGCACATAAATCTCATTTGGAGCTAGCCTTTATTTGCTCCTCTCCAAAATCAACTCCAACTCCAACACTAGCCCCAATTTTCATTTGTATACTCAATTATATTCCCTCCCTACAGGATTGTTAGGCTGGACAGCCACATCAGGCGGATTAAGGAGAGTATTAAGTAATTATCTTTGAAGTCCTCCCATTGCTTCACGTACTATCTCTTACCTAATTCCTCAATAATTATGTTGTTATTAATTAGAAAGGGAGATGAATTTTAGGCGAGTAACGGTAGACAAACAAATGCATGCATTGATGGAGATGGGAGATGTTATGGATATTGATACGGTGGATCCTAGCCGATCCACTTAGATTGATGCCCGATCTTTCACAGCGAGAACCTGGGGTAGAGAATCCTCCCAACAACGCGATGAACGCAGCCTGGAGAAGAGGGAACGAATCCAGCAAGCAACGGATCGATGAACGACCGCCTCAAACCAAGAGCTAGACAATCCTTGATGAACACAAGAACCTTCGCAGCGGATAATAATATAGATAAACGGCAGCGCCGTACCCCCGGAGGGATGATACACGTGAACACACGCAATTGGGAAAACCCTAATCTTTAGTCTAAACTTGTCTCCCCCTAAACCCTAGCCGCACCTCCACTTATATGAGGGGTGGGGTGGCTGGCCAGCCCTAGTTGCCCTCTCTACCTTGGTTTGGACAGGCCCAAACCAAACTAACTCGATTTATTAAAAATCCTAATTGGCCCACATATGACCATTACCTAAACTAAGATAATTAAGCTGGTGGAGTCCTGAATCTGGGCTCCACATAGGCCTCCATGCCCATATCATCCTCCCCCTTCAAGAAGCGTTGTCCCCAACGCGTGAGGGTCTTCTGGAAAAGGTGACGTGATATGAACATAACACGTCCTCGCCGTCTTCAAGTCTTGCTTGCCTTCCACACCACATCCTCCCTCGCGGCCTGCTTGACTTGATACAGCACTTGGCGCCTCCTTTCTTCTCCATATGAGCTTGGACTTCGCGCCAATTCCTTCTTCTTGCGAGGTTTTGATGGACCCCTGTGTCGCTGCACATGACCCTGCACAAGATGTGTAATTCCTGGGCCACATAGATGCCTCACACGTCCATCCTTGCCTCGATGCATCCGCGGTGTCGCGGAAAACTGGACAGTACTCCTAGCACGGTAGTGCCGCTGCCCACTGTCTCCACTGACGCGCTCGTCCACAGCCGGTAGTAGGCTCTGATACCAAGATGATAAGGGGTGGACCGATCTTCTCAGTAAGCAACGGTGGTGAGGATGATCACGGGGTGATGGCAGCGGAGAAACACGACGATGTAGTGGATGATAACTTGTATGACGCAACGAGATCTCTCGATTGGTCCCTGTCGCCAAATGCAACAGCTCTCAACCCTGCAAGATATTCGCAACTCCACACACTTGCGCACGTAGCCGCCGACCACGAAGCGGTAAGTTGCAACCGTCTAATTCCCAATGGAACAGCAGATCACACAAGACTTAAACAGGATCTACACAATATCCAAGCAATATGGTGTAGGGAATTCAATAGTTTTGCAGAGCAAACAACTAAGAACTAGGGTTTATCTTAAACGTGGTCTAAAGCAGCTAGGGGGCACTTATATAGGCGTCCGGGACGAGTTCTGGTCGAAAGATACAAGTAAAACCGACCCAGAATAGATCTGGTCGAGACAGACTCGGACTGGTCCGGTCTGGGATCCGGTCGACCGGGCTGTGAACTGGCCGGTCCGGTGATGGCGTGTAACTCACACGTTCGTTGGGAACCCCAAGAGGAAGGTATGATGCGCACAGTAGCAAGTTTTCCCTCAGAAAGAAACCAAGGTTTAATCGAACCGGAGCCAAGAAGCACGTTGAAGGTTGATGGTGGCGAAATGTGATGCGGCAACAACAGGGATTCCGGCGCCAACGTGGAATCGCACAACAAAACAAAGTACTTTGCCCCAACGAAAAGGAGGTTGTCAATCTCACCGGCTTGCTGTAACAAAGGATTAAACGTATCGAGTGGAAGATGTTTGCAAAGAAAACAAGTAAAACACAATTGCAGATTGTATGCTATGTAAAGAATAGGACCGGGGTCCACAGTCACTAGAGGTGTCTCTCCCATAAGATAAAAGCATGTTGGGTGAACAAATTACAGTCGGGCAATTGACAAATAGAGAAGGGCATAACAATGCATATACATGATATGATAAATATAGTGAGATTTAATTGGGCATTACGACAAAGTACATAGACCGCCATCCAACCGCATCTATGCCTAAAAAGTCCACCTTCAAGTTATCATCCGAACCCCATTCAGTATTAAGTTGCTAAACAACAGACAATTGCATTAAGTATGGTGCGTAATGTAATCGACAACTACATCCTTAGACATAGAATCAATGTTTTATCCCTAGTGGCAACACATCACAACCTTAGAACTTTCTCCTGTCCCAGGTGTCAATGAAGGCATGAACCCACTATCGAGCATAAATACTCCCTCTTGGAGTTAAGAGTACAAACTTGGCCAGAGCCTCTACTAATAACGGAGAGCATGCAAGATCATAAACAACACATAAACAATAGATTGATAATCACCATAACATAGTATTCTCTATCCATCGGATCCCGACAAACACAACATATAGTATTACGGATAGATGATCTTGATCATGTTAGGCAGCTCACAAGATCCAACAATGAAGCACAACAAGGAGAAGACGACCATCTAGCTACTGCTATGGACCCATGCAGGGGTGAACTACTCACTCATCACTCGGAGGCGATCATGGCGATGAAGAGTCCTCCGGGAGATGAATCCCCTCTCGGCAGGTGCCGGAGGCGATCTCCTGAATCCCCGAGATGGGATTCGCGGCGGCGTCTCGGAAGGTTTTTCGTATCGTGGCTCTCGGCCGGGGTTTTCGCGACGGAGGCTTTAAGTAGGCGGAAGGGCAACGCGGGGGGCCACACGAGGGCCCCACACCCTAGGTCGGCGCGCCCAGGCCTTGGCCGCGCCGCCCTATGCTGTCGGCGCCTCGTGGCCCCACTTCCTTCCCTCTTCGGTCTTCTGAAGCTCCGTGCAAAAATAGGACCCGGGCGAAGATTTCGTCCAATTCCGAGAATATTTCCTTACTAGGATTTCGAAACCAAAAACAGAAAACAGAAACTGGCTCTTCGGCATCTTGTTAATAGGTTAGTTCCGTAAAATGCATAAATATGACATATAATGTGCATAAAACATGTAGGTATCATCAATAAAGTGGCATGGAACATAAGAAATTATCGATACGTTGGAGACGTATCAGCATCCCCAAGCTTAGTTCTGCTCGTCCCGAGCAGGTAAAACGATAACAAAGATAATTTCTGAAGTGACATGCCATCATAATCTTGATCATACTATTTGTAAACATATGTAATGAATGCAGCGATCAAAACAAAGGTAATGACATGAGTAAACAAGTGAATCATATGACAAAGACTTTTCATGAATAGTACTTCAAGACAAGCATCAATAAGTCTTGCATAAGAGTTAACTCATAAAGCAATAAATCAAAGTAAAGGTGTTGAAGCAACACAAAGGAAGATGAAGTTTCAGCGGTTGCTTTCAACTTATAACATGTATATCTCATGGATATTGTCAACATAAAGTAATATAACAAGTGCAATATGCAAGTATGTAGGAATCAATGCACAGTTCACAAAGTGTTTGCTTCTTAAGGTGGAGGGAGATAGGTAAACTGACTCAACAATAAAAGTAAAAGAAAGGTCCTTCAAAGAGGAAAGCATCGATTGCTGTATTTGTGCTAGAGCTTTTATTTTGAAAACATGAAACAATTTTGTCAACGGTAGTAATAAAGCATATGAGTTATGTAAATTATATCTTACAAGTTGCAAGCCTCATGCATAGTATACTAATAGTGTCCGCATCTCGTCCTACTTAGCTTGGACTACCGGATCTTTGCATGCCATGTTTCAACCAAGTGTCACAAAGGGGTACCTCCATGCCGCCTGTACAAAGGTCTAAGGAGAAAGCTCGCATTTTGGATTTCTCGCTTTTGATTATTCTCAACTTAGACATCCATACCGGGACAACATGGACAACAGATAATGGACTCCTCTTAAATGCATAAGCATGTAGCAATGATTATTATTCTCATATGAGATTGAGGATATATGTCCAAAACCTGAAACTTCAACCATGATTCATGGCTTTAGTTAGCGGCCCAATGTTCTTCTCTAACAATTTTGCATGCTCCAACCACTAAAATGATAGATCCTTCAGACAAGACGGACATGCATAGCAACTCACATGATATTCAACAATAGTTGATGGCGTCCCCATAAGCATGGTTATCGCACAACAAGCAACTTAATAAAATATAAAGTGCATAAGTACATATTCAATACTACGATAGTTTTTAAGGCTATTTTGTCCCATGAGCTATATATTGCAAAGGTGAATGATGGAATTTTAAAGGTAGCACTCAAGCAATTTACTTTGGAATGGCGGAGAAATACCATGTAGTAGGTAGGTATGGTGGACACAAATGGCATAGTAGTTGGCTCAAGGATTTTGGATGCATGAGAAGTATTCCTCTCGATACAAGGTTTAGGCTAGCAAGGTTATTTGAAGCAAACTCAAGGATGAACCGTGCAGCAAAAATCACATAAAAGACATATTGTAAACATTATAAGACTCTACACCGTCTTCCTTGTTGTTCAAAACTCAATACTAGATATTATCTAGACCTTAGAGAGACCAAATATGCAAATCAAATTTTAGCAAGCTCTATGTATTTCTTCATTAATGGGTGCAAAGCATATGATGCAAGAGCTTAAACATGAGCACAACAATTGCCAAGTATCACATTATCCAAGACATTTTAGAATTACTACATGTAGCATTTTCCAATTCCAACCATATAACAATTTAACGAAGAAACTTCGCCATGAACATTATGAGTAAAGCCTAAGGACATATTTGTCCATATGCAACACGGAGCGTGTCTCTCTCCCACAAAGTGAATGCTAGGATCCATTTATTCAAACAAAAACAAAAACAAACCAACGCTCCAAGTAAAGAACACAAGATGTGACTGAATAAAAATATAGTTTCAGGGAGGAACCGATGATGTTGTCGATGAAGAAGGGGATGCCTTGGGCATCCCCAAGCTTAGACGCTTGAGTCTTCTTAAAATATGCAGGGGTGAACCACGGGGCATCCCCAAGCTTAGAGCTTTCACTCCTCTTGATCATAGTATATCATTCTCCTCTCTTGACCCTTGAAAACTTCTTCACACCAAACTTCAAGCAAACTCATTAGAGGGTTAGTGCACAATTAATAATTCACACATTCAGAGGTGACACAAACATTCTTTTCACTTCTGGACATTGCATAAAGCTACTGGACATTAATGGATCAAAGAAATGAATCCAACATAGCAAAAGAGGCAATGCGAAATAAAAGGCAGAATCTGTCAAAAACAGAACAGTCCGTAAAGACGAATTTAAAGTGGCACCAGACTTGCTCAAATGGAAAAACTCAAAACTAATGAAAGTTGCGTACATATCCGAGGATCACGCTCGTAAATTGGCAGATTTTTTCGAATTTTCTACAGAGACTTGTGCCCAGATTCGTGACAGACAGCAATGCTGTTTCTGCGCAGCGATCCCAAATATAACATCAACTATAACATAGAAACTTTACTTGGCACAAAAACATGATAAGGAGAGGTTGCTACAGTAGTAAACAACTTCCAAGACTCAACAAAACAAAAATTGCTGTAGTAAAATAAACACATGGGTTATCTCCCAAGAAGTTCTTTCTTTATAGCCATTAAGATGGACTCAGTAATTTCGATGATACTTTCGCAAAAATTAAGAGTTGAAGCAAAAGAAAGCATCAAGAAGCAAATTCAAAACACATTTAAACCTAACCCACTTCCTATGAAAAGGAATCTTGTACACAAATAAATTCATGAAGAACAAAGTGACAAGCATAGAAAAGCAACACAAGTGCAATTTCAAGATTCTCAACATAAAAGGGGAAACTTAATATTATTAAGATGCATATAACCATGTTTCCTCTCTCATAATAATTTTCAGTAGCATCATGAACAAACTCAACAATATAACTATCACATAAAACATTCTTGTCATGAGCCACATGCATAAAATTATTACTCTCCACATAAGCATAATCAATTTTACTAGTTGTAGTGGGAGCAAATTCAACAAAATAGCTATCATTATTATTCTCATCACCATAATCATCATACATAGGAGGCATATTGTAATCATAATTAATTTTCTCCTCAATAGTAGGTGGACTGAAAATACCATATTCATCATTGCAAGCATCATATGTAGGAGGTAAAGTATCATCCAAGTGAATTTTCTCCTCCATGCTTGGGGGACTAAAAATATCACAACCAGCTTCCCCAAGCTTAAATTCTTCCATAGCTTTAGCAATAATGGTGTTCAAAGAGTTCATGCTAATAACATTGCTACAACTATTTTGCAAAAAAAGTTCCATGGGTTTTTTAATTTTCTCTTCAAACACATCATGTCCTAACTCAAGATAAATACTATAAAGATCTCTAATTTTTTTGTTGTTTTCCATTAAGCCTAACTAGTGAAAATAAAAACAAGTACAGGACTAGACATGATAACAAAACAAATTAAATGCAAGTAACTAATTTTTTTGTGTTTTCGATATAGAGCTAGTAAATAAGACAGTAAATAAAATAAAGTAAAGCAAGACAAAAACAAAGTAAAGAGATTGAGAAGTGGAGACTCCCCTTGCAGCGTGTCTTGATCTCCCCGCAACCGAAAAAGAGCTTGATGGCGTATAACTCACACGTTCGTTGGGAACCCCAAGAGGAAGGTATGATGCGCACGTAGCAAGTTTTCCCTCGAAAGAAACCAAGGTTTAATCGAACCAGTAGGAGCCAAGAAGCACGTTGAAGGTTGATGGTGGCGAAATGTGATGTGGCGCAACAACGGGATTGCGCCAACGTGGAATCTGCACAACAAAACCAAAGTACTTTGCCCCAACGAAATGTGAGGTTGTCAATCTCACCGGCTTGCTGTAACAAAGGATTAAACGTATCGAGTGGAAGATGTTTGCAAAGAAAACAGTAAAACACAATTGCAGTTGTATGCTATGTAAAGAATAGGACCGGGTCCACAGTTCACTAGAGGTGTCTCTCCCATAAGATAAAAGCATGTTGGGTGAACAAATTACAGTCGGGCAATTGACAAATAGAGAAGGGCATAACAATGCATATACATGATATGATAAATATAGTGAGATTTAATTGGGCATTACGACAAAGTACATAGACCGCCATCCAACCGCATGCCTAAAAAGTCCACCTTCAGTTATCATCCGAACCCCATTAGTATTAAGTTGCTAAGCAACACAAATTGCATTAAGTATGGTGCGTAATGTAATCGACAACTACATCCTTAGACATAGAATCAATGTTTTATCCCTAGTGGCAACAGCACATCACAACCTTAGAACTTTCTCACTGTCCCAGGTGTCAATGAAGGCATGAACCCACTATCGAGCATAAATACTCCCTCTTGGAGTTAAGAGTACAAACTTGGCCAGAGCCTCTACTAATAACGGAGAGCATGCAAGATCATAAACAACACATAAACAATAGATTGATAATCACCATAACATAGTATTCTCTATCCATCGGATCCCGACAAACACAACATATAGTATTACAGATAGATGATCTTGATCATGTTAGGCAGCTCACAAGATCCAACAATGAAGCACAACAAGGAGAAGACGACCATCTAGCTACTGCTATGGACCCATGGTCCAGGGGTGAACTACTCACTCATCACTCCGGAGGCGATCATGGCGATGAAGAGTCCTCCGGAGATGAATCCCTCTCCGGCAGGGTGCCGGAGGCGATCTCCTGAATCCCCGAGATGGGATTCGCGGCGCGGCCCGATGACCCACAAGTATAGGGGATCGCATCTTCGAGGGAAGTATTACCCAAATTTATTGATTCGACAAGGGGAGGTAAAGAATACTTATAAGCCTTAACTTGTCAATTCAGCTGCACTGGAAAAGCACTAGTAACAGGGTGATGTGAAAGTAGCAGTAATATGAGAGTAATAGTAACACAATAGCAGTAATAGCAATATGAGAGCAATGGCACCAGAGAATAGTTGATACTACTTCCAATGACATGTAGAACGAGTATATAATGATGCGAGATGGACCGGGGTTCCCAGCTATCTACACTAGTGGTAACTCTCCAATAACAAGTGTTGGGTGAACAAATTACGCTTGGGCAATTGATAGGATTGATAAGGCATTAAGAAAGAACATCGATTCGTTAATCATGTAGGCATGTTTTCCATATTTAGTCGTACGTGCTCGCAATGAGAAACTTGCACAACATCTATTGTCCTACCGCCGGTGGCACCGGGCCTCAAGGGAATCTCTGGATATTAAGGTACTCCTTTTAATAGAGCACCGGAGCAAAGCATTAACACTCCGTGAAAACATGTGTCCCTCACATCACCGCCATCCCCTCCGGTTGTCCGATTTCTGTCACTGGGCCTTTGGTTCCGGACAGTGACATGTGCATACAACTTGTAGATACAACTGAGCAATAATTATAGAGCTCAAATCTAAGATCATGCCACTCGGGCCCTAGTGACAAGCATTAAGCATAACAAGATTGCAGCAACAATAACTTCACAAACTTTATAGATAGACTAATCATAATGTATCATCCATCGGATCCCAACAAACACAACACCGATTACATCGGATGAATCTCAATCATGTAAGGCAGCTCATGAGATCATTGTATTGAAGTACATGGGGAGAGAATACCAACTAGCTACAGCTAGAACCCGTAGTCCATGGGGGAACTACTCACGGAGCATGATGGAGGCGGTGGCGTCGATGGAGATGGCTTCCGGGGGCACTTCCCGTCGGAGGTGCGGGCAGACTTGTCCCCCGAATTGGAGTTTCGCGATGGTGGCGCGCCCCGGAGTCTTTCTGGAGTTTCGTCAAGTGGTACGGTGTTTTTAGGTCGAAAGGGGTTAAATAGGCGAAGAGGCGGCGTGGAGGGTGATACGTCTCCAACGTATCGATAATTTCTTATGTTCCATGCTACTTTATTGATGATACCTACATGTTTTATGCACATTATATGTCATATTTATGCATTTTCTGGAACTAACCTATTAACAAGATGCCGAAGAGCCTGCTGTTTCTGCTGTTTTTGGTTTCAGAAATCCTAGTAAAGAAATATTCTCGAATTGGGAAACTTTCGCCCAGGGTCCTATTTTGCACGAAGCTTCAGAGAGAAGACCTAACGAAGTGGGGCCACGAGGTGGCCAGAGGATAGGCGGCGCGGCCCAGGCCCTGGCCGCGCCGACCTGCCCTGGGCCCTCGTGTGGCCCTCGCGTTGACCTTCCGCCTACTTAAAGCTCCCGTCGCAAACCCCGACCGAGAGCCACGATACGGAAAACCTTACAGACGCCGCCGCCGCGAATCCCATCTCGGGGGATTCGGAGATCGCCTCCGGCACCCTGCCGGAGAGGGGATTCATCTCCCGGAGGACTCTTCATCGCCATGATCGCCTCCGGAGTGATGAGTGAGTAGTTCACCCCTGGACCATGGGTCCATAGCAGTAGCTAGATGGTCGTCTTCTCCTTGTTGTGCTTCATTGTTAGATCTTGTGAGCTGCCTAACATGATCAAGATCATCTATATGTAATTCTATATGTTGTGTTTGTCGGGATCCGATGGATAGAGAGTACTATGATTATGGTGATTATCAATCTATTGTTCATGTGTTGTTTATGATCTTGCATGCTCTCCGTTATTAGTAGAGGCTGGCCAAGTTTTTACTCTTAACTCCAAGAGGGAGTAATTATGCTCGATAGTGGGTTCATGCCTTCATTGATACCTGGGACAGTGAGAAAGTTCTAAGGTTGTGATGGTGCCACTAGGGATAAAACATTGATGCTATGTCTAAGGATGTAGTTGTTGATTACATTACGCACAATACTTAATGCAATTGTCTGTTGCTTTGCAACTTAATACTGGAGGGGTTCGGATGATAACTGAAGGTGGACTTTTTAGGCATAGATGCGTTGGATGGCGGTCTATGTACTTTGTCGTAATGCCCAATTAAATCTCACTATATTTACCATGTCATGTATATGCATTGTTATGCCTTTCTATTTGTCAATTGCCCAACTGTAATTTGTTCACCCAACATGCTTTTATCTTATGGGAGAGACACCTCTAGTGAACTGTGGACCCGGTCCTATTCTTTACATAGCATACAATCTACTTGTTTTTGTTTTCTTTGCAAACATCTTCCACTCGATACGTTTAATCCTTTGTTACAGCAAGCGGTGAGATTGACAACCTCACTTCGTTGGGGCAAAGTACTTTGTTGAGTTGTGCAGGTTCCTAGTTGGCAGAATCCCTGGTGTTGCGCATCACATTTCGCGACCATCAACCTTCAACGTGCTTCTTGGCTCCTCGTTCGATTAAACCTTGGTTTCATACCGAGGGAAACTTGCTTTATACGCATCATACCTTCCACTTGGGGTTCCCAACGGACGTGTGCATCTACGCGTATCAAGCTAAATTTCCTGGCGCCGTTGCGGGGAACAAGAAAAGCTACACCACAAAGATTCTAACTCCCACGTCAACTACACGCCAACTAAATTCCTGGCGCCGTTCTGAGATCAAGACACGCTGCAAGGGAGTCTCCACTTCTCAATCTCTTTACTTTGTTATTGTCTTGCTTTATTTTATTTACTACTTTGTTTGTTGCACTAAATCAAAACACAAAAAAATTAGTTGCTAGTTTTACTTTATTTGCTATCTTGTTTGCTATATCAAAAGCACAAAAAAATTAGTTACTTGTCTTTATTTTGTTTGCCTAGTTTACTTTTTGCTTATTTCATCATGCTTAATCCTAAGTTTACTTTGGAAGAGATACCGGTAGGACGAGGGTGTATCATTGGAAGAGATAATATAGAAGAATTTTTCACCCATGTTAGTATGGATGAAGATTTTGAAGATATACCATTATTAAAAACTGCTCCTACTTATGAAAGTGCTTCTGCCTGTTTGATACACATGTTAGAAACTAGATTTGTTAATCTCAATCCCATAATACAACATATGTTTCTTACACTTTCGGATATGGAGATGGGGGAAAAGAGAAATTTTGTTTTAAAAGTCCTTGTTAGAGAATTTGAGGATATAGTTAAAGAAGCTAGAAAAGTTTTTATTAAGCATAAGAGGCTTGGTTTCTTTCCTAATTTTAAACAAATACTTGAAAAGATGGATATGGATAGAATTAAGTATACTAATAATGTTAATGATGGTAGGGAAATTAAAGCGCCAATACCTAGTAAACTACTAGGGATGCATGAAGCTTTGGAAAATAACTATGCTTGGCTTGTTCTGAAAATTTGTTTGATGAGAATAGTAAGCCTAGGAGCAATGAGAGAGGAGTTACTTATATAGACCAGATACAATGCATTGTTGAGAAAACTCCCAGCTCCCAAGGTAATGATGTTGATGCTTCTACTCTCGATGTTACTTGATTTGCACTTTGCTGAAAGGCGTTAAAAAAAAGCGCTTATGGAGACAACCCATGTTTTTACCTACAGCAATTTTTTTGTTTTGTTGAGTCTTGGAAGTTGTTTACTACTGTAGCAACCTCTCCTTATCATGTTTTTGTGCCAAGTAAAGTTTCTATGTCAAAGTTGATGTTATATTTGGGATCGCTGCGCAGAAACAGCATTGCTGTCTGTCACGAATCTGGGCACAATTCTCTGTAGAAAATTGAAAAAATCTGCCAATTTACGAGCGTGATCCTCAGATATGTACTCAACTTTCATTAGTTTTGAGTTTTTCCATTTGAGCAAGTCTGGTGCCATTTATAAATTCGTCTTTACGGACTGTTCTGTTTTTGACAGATTCTGCCTTTCATTTCGCATTGCCTCTTTTGCTATGTTGGATTTATTTCTTTGATCCATTAATGTCCAGTAGCATTATGCAATATCCAGAAGTGAAAAGAATGATTGTGTCACCTCTGAATATGTGAATTATTAATGATGCACTAACCTCTAATGAGTTTGCTTGAAGTTTGGTGGAAGGAAGTTTTCAAGAAGAGAGGAGAATGATATACTAAGATCAAGAGGAGTGAAAGCTAAGCTTGGGGATGCCCCCGTGGTTCACCCCTGCATATTTTAAGAAGACTCAAGCGTCTAAGCTTGGGGATGCCCAAGGCATCCCCTTCTTCATCGACAACATCATCAGTTCCTCCCTGAAACTATATTTTTATTCGGTCACATCTGTGTTCTTTACTTGGAGCGTCGGTTTGTTTTCGTTTTTGTTTTTGTTTGAATAAGATGGATCCTAGCATTCACTTTGTGGGAGAGAGACACGCTCCGCTGTTGCATATGGACACATGTGTCCTTAGGCTTTACTCATAATGTTCAAGCGAAGTTTCTTCTTCGTTAATTTGTTATATGGTTGGAATTGGAAAATGCTACATGTAGTAATTCTAAAAATGTCTTGGATAATGTGATACTTGGCAATTGTTGTGTTCATGTTTAAGCTCTTGCATCATATGCTTTGCACCCATTAATGAAGAAATACATAGAGCTTGCTAAAATTTGATTTGCATATTTGGTTTCTCTAAGGTCTAGATAATATCTAGTATTGAGTTTTGAACAACAAGGAAGACAGTGTAGAGTCTTATAATGTTTACAATATGTCTTTTATGTGAGTCTTGCTGCACTTGTTCATCCTTGAGTTTGCTTCAAATAACCTTGCTAGCCTAAACCTTGTATCGAGAGGGAATACTTCTCATGCATCCAAAATCCTTGAGCCAACTACTATGCCATTTGTGTCCACCATACCTACCTACTACATGGTATTTACCCGCCATTCCAAAGTAAATTGCTTGAGTGCTACCTTTAAAATTCCATCATTCACCTTTGCAATATATAGCTCATGGGACAAAATAGCCTTAAAAACTATCGTAGTATTGAATATGTACTTATGCACTTTATATTTTATTATTGCTTGTTGTGCGATAACCATGCTTCTGGGAACGCCATCAACTATTGTTGAATATCATGTGAGTTGCTATGCATGTCCGTCTTGTCGAAGGTCTATCATTTTAGTGGTTGGAGCATGCAAAATTGTTAGAGAAGAACATTGGGCCGCTAACTAAAGCCATGAATCATGGTGGAAGTTTTAGTTTTGGACATATATCCTCAATCTCATATGAGAATAATAACTTTGCTACATGCTTATGCATTAAAGAGGAGTCCATTATCTGTTGTCCATGTTGTCCCGGTATGGATGTCTAAGTTGAGAATAATCAAAAGCGAGAAATCCGAAATGCGAGCATTCTCCTTGGACCTTTGTACAGGCGGCATGGAGGTACCTTTGTGACACTTGGTTGAAACATGGCATGCAAAGATCCGGTAGTCCAAGTTAAGTAGGACAAGGTGCGGGCACTATTAGTATACTATGCGTGAGGCTTGCAACTTGTAAGATATAATTTTCATAACTCATATGCTTTATTACTACCGTTGACAAAATTGTTTCATGTTTTCAAAATAAAAGCTCTAGCACAAATACAGCAATCGATGCTTTCCTCTTGAAGGACCATTCTTTTACTTTTATTGTTGAGTCAGTTTACCTATCTCCTTCCACCTTAAGAAGCAAACACTTGTGTGAACTGTGCATTGATTCCTACATACTTGCATATTGCACTTGTTATATTACTTTATGTTGACAATATCCATGAGATATACATGTTACAAGTTGAAAGCAACCGCTGAAACTTAATCTTCTTATGTGTTGCTTCAACACCTTTACTTTGATTTATTGCTTTACAAGTTAACTCTTATGCAAGACTTATTGATGCTTGTCTTGAAGTACTATTCATGAAAAGTCTTTGCTATATGATTCAGTTGTTTACTCATGTCATTACCTTTGCATTGATCGCTGCATTCATTACATATGTTTACAAATAGTATGATCAAGATTATGATGGCATGTCACTTCAGAAATTATCTTTGTTATCGTTTTACCTGAGCAGAACTAAGCTTGGGGATGCTGATACGTCTCCAACGTATCGATAATTTCTTATGTTCCATGCTACTTTATTGATGATACCTACATGTTTTATGCACATTATATGTCATATTTATGCATTTCTGGAACTAACCTATTAACAAGATGCCGAAGAGCCAGTTCTTTGTTCTGTTTTTGGTTTCAGAAATCCTAGTAAAGAAATATTCTCGGAATTGGACGAAACTTTCGCCCGGGGTCCTATTTTGCACGAAGCTTCCAGAAGACCGAAGACCTAACGAAGTGGGGCCACGAGGTGCCGGAGGATAGGCCGGCGCGGCCCGAGGCCCTGGCGCGCCGACTGGGCCTCGTGTGGCCCTCGCGTTGACCTTCCGCCTACTTAAAGCTCCCGTCGCAAAACCCCCCACAGAGAGCCACGATACGGAAAACCTTACGAGAGACGCCGCCGCGAATCCCATCTCGGGATTCGGAATCGCCTCCGGCACCTGCCGGAGGGGATCATCTCCCGGAGGACTCTTCATCGCCATGATCGCCTCCGGAGTGATGAGTGAGTAGTTCCCCTGGACCATGGGTCCCAGAGCTAGATGGTCGTCTTCTCCTTGTTGTGCTTCATTGTTAGATCTTGTGAGCTGCCTAACATGATCAAGATCATCTATATGTAATTCTATATGTTGTGTTTGTCGGGATCCGATGGATAGAGAGTACTATGATTATGGTGATTATCAATCTATTGTTCATGTGTTGTTTATGATCTTGCATGCTCTCCGTTATTAGTAGAGGCTCTGGCCAAGTTTTTACTCTTAACTCCAAGAGGGAGTAATTATGCTCGATAGTGGGTTCATGCCTTCATTGATACCTGACAGTGAAAGTTCTAAGGTTGTGATGTCTTTGTGCCACTAGGGATAAAACATTGATGCTATGTCTAAGGATGTAGTTGTTGATTACATTACGCACAATACTTAATGCAATTGTCTGTTGCTTTGCAACTTAATACGGAGGGGGTTCGGATGATAACCTGAAGGTGGACTTTTTAGGCATAGATGCGTTGGATGGCGGTCTATGTACTTTGTCGTAATGCCAATTAAATCTCACTATATTTACCATGTCATGTATATGCATTGTTATGCCTTTCTCTATTTGTCAATTGCCCGATGTAATTTGTTCACCCAACATGCTTTTATCTTATGGAGAGACACCTCTAGTGAACTGTGGACCCCGGTCCTATTCTTTACATAGCATACAATCTACTTGTTTTATGTTTCTTTGCAAACATCTTCCACTCGACGTTTAATCCTTTGTTACAGCAAGCCGGTGAGATTGACAACCTCCTGTTTCGTTGGGGCAAAGTACTTTGGTTGAGTTGTGCAGGTTCCTAGTTGGCGCGGAATCCCTGGTGTTGCGCCGCATCACATTTCGCGACCATCAACCTTCAACGTGCTTCTTGGCTCCTCTGGTTCGATTAAACCTTGGTTTCATACGGGAAACTTGCTTCTATACGCATCATACCTTCCACTTGGGGTTCCCAACGGACGTGTGCATCTACGCGTATCAAGCTAAATTTCGGCGCCGTTGCCGGGGAACGAAGAAAAGCTACACCACAAAGATTTCTAACTCCCACGTCAACGCATGAGAGGGGCACCGGGCGCCCTCCTCATAGGCCGGCGCGGCAGGCCTGCCCGCGCGGCCCTATGGTGTGGGGCCCTGGGCCTCCTCTCCGTCTCCCCTTCTGTTCTGGAGCCTCCGGGAAAAATAAGATCTTTGGCGTTGATTTCGTCCAATTCGAGAATATTGCCGAACAGCCTTTCGGAACCAAAAACAGAAACAGGAACGGCACTGTGGCATCTTGTTAATAGGTTAGTTCCGGAAACGCATAAAAACATCATAAAGTGCAAGCAAAACATGTAAGTATTGTCATAAAACAAGCATGGAGACAGAAATTATGGATACGTCGGGACGTATCAGCATCCCCAAGCTTAGTTCTGGACGAGCAGGTAAAACGATAACAAAGATAATTTCTGAAGTGACATGCTACTTACATAACCTTGATCATACTATTACAAAGCATATGAAATGAATGAAGTGACTCAAGGCAATGATCTATAGTTGCTAACAAGTAGATAACATATAGCAAAACTTTTCATGGAGAGTACTTTCAAGACAAGCATCAAAAGTTTTGCACAAGAGTTAACTCATAAAGCAATAAGTTCATAGTAAAGGCATCGAAGCAACACAAAGGAGGATATAAGTTTCAGCGGTTGCTTTCAACTTTCAACATGTATATCTCATGGATATTGTCAACATAGAGTAATATGATGAATGCAAATATGCAAGTATGTAAGAATCAATGCAGTTGACACAAGTGTTTGCTTCTAAGGTGGAAGGAATTAGGTAAACTGACTCAACATAAAGTAAAAGAATGGCCCTTCAAAGAGGAAAGCATCGATTGCTATATTTGTGCTAGAGCTTTGGTTTTGAAAACATAAAGAGAGCATAAAAGTAAAAGTTTTGAGAGGTGTTTATTGTTGTCAACGAATGGTAGTGGGCACACTAACTACCTCATCAACCGGACTCCCAAGAGCGGCTCCCATTTTATTTATTTTTGGGTGGCACTCCTTCCAACCTTTCTTTCACAAATGGCTAACCGAATCCTCGGGTGCCTGCCAACAATCTCATACCATGAAGGAGTGCCTTTTTATTTAAGTTTTATTATGATGATGACACTCCCCCAACCTTGCTTACACAAGCCATGGCTAGCCGAATCCTTCGGGTGCCGTCCAACAATCACAAACCATGGAGGAGTATCTATTTAAGTTAATTAATTTGGGACTGGGAATCCCATTGCCAGCTCTTTTTGCAAAATTATTAGATAAGCGGATGTGCCACTAGTCCATATGAGAGTCCGTCAAAAGTAAATGACAAGGTTGAAAGCTAAACACCACATACTTCCTCATGAGCTATGAAACATTAACACAAATTGAGAAGCATTTTGAATTATTTAAAGGTAGCACTCAAGCAATTTACTTTGGAATGGCGAAATACCACATAGTAGGTAGGTATGGTGGACACAAATGGCATAGGTTTTGGCTCAAGGTTTTTGGATGCACGAGAAGTATTCCCTCTCAGTACAAGGTTTAGGCTAGCAAGGTTGTTTGAAGCAAACACAAGTATGAACCGGTACAACAAAACTTACATAAGAACATATTGCAAGCATTATAATACTCTACACTGTCTTCCTTGTTGCTCAAACACTTCTACCAGAAAATATCTAGACCTTAAGAGAGATCAATTATGCAAACCAATTTTAACAAGCTTTACGGTAGTTCTCCACTAATAGGTTTAAACTACATGCAAAAACTTATGATCTACTTGAGAGCTCAAAACAATTGCCAAGTATCAAATTATCCAAGACATATGAGGCATTTTCTTTTCCCAACCAAATAAAGATAAATATTGTAGCTTCCAACTTTTATTCATTGAACATTAAAAGTAAAACGAAGAACAAGTGTTCATATGAAAAAGCGGAGCGTGTATCTCTCCCACACAAGGATTGCTAGGATCCGAATTTATTCAAACAAAACAAAAATAAAAGCACGAGACGCTCCAAGTAAAGCACACAAGATGTGACCGAATAAAAATATAGTTTCAGGGGAGGAACCTGATAAGTTGATGAAGAAGGGGATGCCTTGGGCAAGCTTAGAAGCTTGAGTCTCCTTGAAATATGCAGGGATGAACCACGGGGCATCCCCAAGCTTTGACTTTTCACTCTTCTTGATCATATATCATCCTCCTCTCTTGACCCTTGAAAACTTCCTTCACACCAAACTTCTCATAAACTTCATTAGAGGGGTTAGTACTCAAAAAATTTGAATCCACCTTGGTCCTGTAGTGGCACATTGCAAGAACTCAATAAAACATTAGCTACAGCTCTCCACCTAGAAAGCCTCACATAAAGTCCACAAGAGACAATGCAAAAAACAGAGACAGAATCTGCCAAAACAGAACAGCCAGTAAACACGAATTTTTAGATGGTACTTCCGTTGCTCAAATCAGAAAACTCAAAACTAATGAAAGTTGCGTACATATCTGAGGAACACGCACGTAAATTGGCATATTTTTCTGATTTTTCTACAGAGAAAACAGCCCAGATTCGTGACAGATAGAAATCTGTTTCTGCGCAGAAATCCAAATCTAGTATCAACCTTCGATTAGAGGCTTCACTTGGCACAACAAAACACAAAACTAAGATAAGGAGAGGTTGCTACAGTAGTAAACAACTTCCAAGACACAAATATAAAACAAATTACTGTAGCAAAATAACACATGGGTTATCTCCCAAGAAGTTCTTTCTTTATAGCCATCAAGATGGGCTCAGCAGTTTTAATGATGCACTCGCAAGAAATAGTATTTGAAGCAAAAGAGAGCATCAAAAAGCAAATCCAAAACACATTTAAGTCTAACATGCTTCCTATGTAAGGGAATCTTGTAAATAAACAAGTTCATGAAAAGCAAAGTAACAAGCATAGGAGGATAAAACAAGTGTAACTTCAAAATTTTAAGCATATAGAGAGGTGTTTTAGTACCATGCAAATTTCTACAACCATATTTTCCTCTCTCATAATAATTTTCAGTAGATTCATGAATAAACTCAACAATATAACTATCACATGCAGCATACTTTTCATGATCCACAAACATATAATTTTTATCAAGCTCAAAAATAGTGGAATTAAAACTTTCGAACACACTTTTATCAATAATATAGCAAGATGAATGATCAGTCTCAAGAGATATGGGACACATAGATAATGTCAAGAACTCTCCAATCCCATTTTCATTAGTAGTACAATTAATATTATCAAGTAACATAGGACCATCATCTAGAGCTTTATCATAAACATTTGCCAAGCAAAATTCTTTAGTACCATGCATTTCGACATGGCACAAACAAAGCATTATCATAAGATTTATCAAAGTAGCATGGATTATCATAAATAACAGTAGCATAATCATTCTCACAAGTTTTACTTATAGGAAATATTTCAAGAGAATCCACAGGAACATAACATTCAACCTCTTTGTAAGCATGGAGGACAATCAAATAGTGTAAGAGATGAAGAGTTACTCTCATTAGAAGGTTGGCATGGGTAGCTAATCCATTCTTCCTCCTTTTGTTCATCACTCTCCTCTTCTTTTTCATCCAATGAGCTTTCAGGTTCATCAATTTCCTCCTCTTTTTCATCCAATGAGCTTTCAGGTTCATCAATTTCTTCCACCGGTTCCTGCAAATTGTGAGTGCATTCTTGTGCATTAATGTGTCTCTCTTTATAATCAAGGATATAAGGATTCCTACTGTAGCATTCTATGCAAGAATTAAGGATAGTAGAGACATAATCTTTAAGGCCCTTACAAACAACACAAGTTTCATAATTCTCAACCATGAAGGATTCTATCTCGGAGGCTCCCATAAATAAGACAAATTGTTCTACCTCTTCGAACCCATAATGAATATAGCAATTCCGATTATAGTTCTTAATTAAAAGTTCCTCACTAAAGCCACATTGAAATTTAAGATGTTTAGTATCCTGTTGAGAGCAACAGTTTATATTATGGCGTCTAAGCAAGATTCTAGTCATTGTATTCAATTTTTCTATCATAGCACTCATTATTTTACCAGTTCTTGATTCTCTATAATTATTATAACATTCTATAAGCTCCAAGTAGGTTGTTGGTTCTCCCATAACAGCAGTTTTTAATTTTTAGTTTTTTCAAATTTTTATGGATTTTCGGGTATATAGGGAAAATAAAACAAGACAAAAAGTAACTAGGCAAAAGTAAACTAAGCAAAGTAAAACTAGACAGAAATAAACTAAGCACAAATAAACTAGACGAAATAAACTAGCAATACAAAATAAAATAAGCAGAGAGAGAGGTAGAGTGTACTCCCGGGTGAACTTATGAGTAGAGCTATGCCTCCCCGGCAACGGCGCGAGAAAATAGTCTTGATGACCCACAAGTATAGGGGATCAACAGTCTTCGAGAAGTATTACCCAAATTTATTGATTCGACACAAGGGAGGTAAAGAATACTTATAAGCCTTAACAAGCGAGTTGTCAATTCAGCTGCACACTGGAAAAGCACTAGTAGGGGTGATGTGAAAGTAAAGATAATATGAGAAGCGGTAACGATAACACAGTAGCAGTAATAGCAATATGAGAGCAATGGCACCAGAGAATAGTTGATACTACTTCCAATGACATGTAGAACGAGTATATAATGATGCGAGATGGACCGGGTGACATGGGCATACCCTTCGGATACCCATTATTGGTATACCTGGATCGGCTCGGCCCAATATGGAGAAGGCCCAACAAGGCAACCCGAAGAAGTAGTCGACTAGGACTCTTGTAAAACCCTAGGCTGGTTGCATATATAAAGCTAGCCAGGGCACCCAATAGAGGAGGGACGACAGATAGACAACATAGCCCCGCCTATGGCGGCACCCTGTAAACATACATATCATCATATAGTGGATTGCTAGCAGCACGTAGGGATCCTCCACCGAGGGGACCCGAAGCTGGGTACGTCGTGTGCCTAATCTCGCCCCGGAATCTCCATCGTCGCTCTCCCGAAACCAAGTCTACAATACGTAGGCATTGCCGAGGTGATCCCGCGTCAATTGGCGCCGTCTGTGGGAAATCGCGACGACTGGATTTTGTCATCCGGGCGGGACTCTTCGGATTCGTCAGGAACGTCGTCAGCAAAGCTTGAAGACGAGAAAAGAAAATTCGGATTCTTTGCCAAATCGCATCTGGGATCGTGCACAACGTGCAATCAAGGAATCCTTCACATGATTACGAGATCGGGTCGGTTGATTATTTCCGTCAAAGAGAAAAGCTAAGTGCCTACTACTCCTACTTCTTCTATGTGCATACGAATAGCTACTACTACTATAATTGTCTTCAATTCGTTTACATGATGGTGTTACTCACGTATGGCCTGTGCGTTGCCTCCGGGCACAAGCTAATATTATTTGTATGCATTAAGTCCCAAGAAAAAGCATGCATCTATTACATCAATTGATTCTTCGAGTTACCACGACTTAGTTACTGCTTGAGCATATTTGTGATTCAGCACCAGCAGCGTCAAGGCACAGCATAAACGGCGCGGCGAATTTACTTTGGTCAAATATGTTTTGCGGTTTGTGTTGTTATTTCGCACAGAATTTTTGCGTCGTAATATCATTGCAGATCGGGAAAAAGCTTCGACTACTATGCTCGGTCGACCGCGCCGCCATCACGCACTCGTCGTACTTGGGGGTTCGCCTGTCGCGGACCTGACATATTCGGACGCTCAACCATGGCAGATCCGCCACATCGATTGTGTCCTCTTCATCGACTACTTCCGGCTAGATGCCACGCGTCTACATCGACTGTGTCCGCTGCACGACCTATTTCAGCAACGACCCTGTCGCACTCGATAAAAAGCTAAGTCTTTTTCTTCCGAGAATCAATTATTATTTACTTCCATTACACCCGAATACTCGGGGGCTGCACCATTACATCTTTACAACAAGTTCACCCAATACTCGGGGTCGCGTCATTACTTCGCTACCGCAAATACACTCAATTACTCGGTGAATTTATTTTTCTTCAGCTTAGTGGATTCTTCTGTTATGGATATATCTTCCCTGGTTTAGTGGATTTATTTTCTTCGTTTCAATGGATTTATCTTCTTCGGCTTAGTGGATCTATATCTCCGGTTCAGCGGATTCATGTATATGGTTATCATTGATTTCTTCTTATATAGTATTACCCAGTGCACTTCCGGATGACTGGATTTATGTTCTTCGGGTTATCATTGGTATCTTCTAAATACAATACTACCCGACGCATTTTCGGGTCAGTGGATTTATCATTTATGATGACTACTGGAGTTATTTTCTTCGGGTCAATGAATTTATTCGGATTCATCTATATGGATATATGGTTTACTCTTACATATTATCCGATTCCTCAATATTTCATCTACTTATGGATATTTCTGGAACTATTTTCTTCCTCTCATGATATATGGGATTCATCTTCTATGGTTATGGATTTTTCCTCATCCTCTATGATATCGGCGGATTCATCTTATGATATTTCAAACTTCATCTCGGATTCATCTTCAGTATTTCATCCTTAATGGTTTTCTTTCGGCAACACGGATAATACTCGGGGGCTCGACAACGACTTCGCCTCGGGTCACAACTGTGACATAGCATCTATTGAACAATCATGATATCAACTCAGTAGCGATTGAGGGCTCGGCTATTTCTCCATCAATAATTTGGCGACATCTACTTTCATTATTTTATGGTTTCTACTTCGACTCGACTTTTTCGCCGCACTCGAAGATTTCATCATGCATCAACTTCGTCGTGTCCAAAAAGCTAAGTGTTCTTTTATTTTGCACAAAGTTGATTATCATTTACTTTTGCCGCACCCGACGCTCGGGGGCTGCGCGACATATATTCACTTTACATATCATCGAATCCGAGCATCTGACACCGCATGCGAAAAAGAGAGTCAAAGAAAAGATAGAAAAAGTTTGTTCATTTGTGCAGGAGAAAGCAAATTTCAAAGTATATAAAGAGAACCCGACGAAATTGTCTACAGGAGAACTCGACGAAATTGTCTTCAAGAAAGGACAGGACCCGACGAAATCAAAAAAAGCACCCGAAAAATTGTCTTCAAGTGGGAACCCGACGAATTCAAAAGAGTACCCGACAAAATCTTGAGAAAACCCGACGAAATTTTATTCATGGAGGTCCCGAAAAATTATCTCCAAGGAGGTCCCGAAGAATTGTCCTCAGGGAGGACCCGAAGAATTGTCCTCAGGGAGGACCCGAAGAATTGTCCTCAAAGAGGACCCAAGAAATTTTACTGAAGGAGGGACTCAACGAAATTTTCATCAAGGAGGAACCCAAAAAAAAAAAAAAAAAAAAAAGAGGAGGTGGACAAATCTTCGGGTCCATTGACTCGTCATATTGTTCAGAGCAAGAGCATTGGTGATGTACCCGACAATATAGAAGAATCCAATATATTCGGCTGACTCATCAAGCCCGAGAGAAAAATAGAAGAACCCGCAAAATGGGTCATTGCATCAGCCGAACAAGGCACTCGACAATATATTCTCAGAACGCCAAAGTTGCGATCAATTTCGAATGCCGCAAAATTGCGAAGGTAAGACCCAGATCCGTTCGCGCGTGGCATGCCAAAGACTGCGCTCGCTACTTTTATCCGTATCCAGATCGAAGAAAAATCCTAACGGACGCGTTAGGTACCCGATAAACATGTGGGGCTCGACGAATGGTAAGACCTAAGCGGCTGTCGAGTTAACACGATATCCCGAGATCATGTCGGGGACGTGATCTTGAAGTAGGTTTTGCGGATTGCCACTAGAGCAGTTAACTAGTACCTGATCCGTCAGATGAACTAGCCCCAACTACCATTATCCCTGTACAATATAGATATGGATGTCAAATAAAAATAGCAACGGCCTGGAGTCGATAAAAGAGGGGCTGCGCCAAGTTGTTTATCGAGTAGTACAACTTGAGCCTATGCCTAGGTGCAAGCACCTGCTCATAGGCTCGGGGGCTACTCTTATCAAGAGTATTGTTCACCCTCCCGATAAGATGCAAGAAAGAGGAAAGAATTGTGGTGTCGATTAAAAGCAAGTTGAGCCTACACCCAAGTGCCAACATTTGGTAGCCTCGGGGGCTACTCCCATCGGGAGCGCTGGTCGCACCCGATAGAAAATAACTTCGACAACATCTACGACAATCAAGGTTTGTAGACTCAACTCGATTCTACGACTCGAGTGGAGCCTACTCCCATCGGGAGTGCTGGATTTCATTAAGTCCTCTAATAGGAGTCGATAAAAAAGGGGCTGCGCCCAGAAGATCAAGATCTTCATCGAGTAGTACAACTTGAGTCTATGCCCAAGTGCAAACACTTGCCCATAGACTCGGGGCTACTCCCATCGGGAGCGCTGCCGCGCACCGATAGAAAAATAATTTCAAGAATCGTCGACATCATCTATGCTACACATGATCTACGACATGGACCTCGCCTGTATTTTCTTCGACTTTGGAGATAGTTATGCTTGAGTTTCTACGCAAGTCTTCGACTTCCCTATAAACTCGGGGGCTACGACATGGGCATACCCTTCGGATACCCATTATTGGTATACCTGGATCGGCTCGGCCCAATATGGAGAAGGCCCAACAAGGCAACCGAAGAAGTAGTCGACTAGGACTCTTGTAAAACCCTAGGCTGGTTGCATATATAAAGCTAGCCAGGGCACCCAAATAGGAGGGACAACAGATAGACAACATAGCCCCGCCTATGGCGACACCCTGTAAACATACATATCATCATATAGTGGATTGCTAGCAGCACGTAGGGATCCTCCCGAGGGGACCCGAAGCTGGGTACGTCGTGTGCCTAATCTCGCCCGGAATCTCCATCGTCGCTCTCTCCCGAAACCCAAGTCTACAATACGTAGGCATTGCCGAGGTGATCCCTCGTCACCGGGGTTCCCAGCTATCTACACTAGTGGTAACTCTCCAATAACAAGTGTTGGGTGAACAAATTACAGTTGGGCAATTGATAGGATTGATAAGGCATTAAGAAAGAACATCGATTCGTTAATCATGTAGGCATGTTTTCCATATTTAGTCGTACGTGCTCGCAATGAGAAACTTGCACAACATCTATTGTCCTACCAGCCGGTGGCAGCCGGGCCTCAAGGGAATCTACTGGATATTAAGGTACTCCTTTTAATAGAGCACGCAAAGCATTAACACTCCGTGAAAACATGTGTCCCTCACATCACCGCCATCCTCCGGTTGTCCCGATTTCGTCACTTCGGGGCCTTTGGTTCCGGACGGTGACATGTGCATACAACTTGTAGATCTAGCAATAATTATAGAGCTCAAATCTAAGATCATGCCACTCGGGCCCTAGTGACAAGCATTAAGCATAACAAGATTGCAGCAACAATAACTTCACAAACTTTATAGATAGACTAATCATAATGTATCATCCATCGGATCCCAACAAACACAACACCGATTACATCGATGAATCTCAATCATGTAAGGCAGCTCATGAGATCATTGTATTGAAGTACATGGGGGAGAGAATACCAACTAGCTACTAGAACCCGTAGTCCATGGGGGAACTACTCACGGAGCATGATGGAGGCGGTGGCGTCGATGGAGATGGCTTCCGGGGCACTTCCCCGTCCGGCGGAGTGCGGGACAGAGACTGTCCCGAATTGGAGTTTCGCGATGGTGGCGGCGCCCCTGGAGTCTTTCGGAGTTTCGTCAAGTGGTACGGTGTTTTTAGGTCGAAAAGGGGTTAAATAGGCGAAGAGGCGGCGTGAGGAGGGCACCAGGGCGCCCTCCTCATGGGCGGCGCGGCCGGGGCCTGCCGCGCGGCCCTATGGTGTGGGGGCCCTGGGCCTCCTCTCCGTCTCCCCTTCGGGAGCCTCCGGGAAAAATAAGATCTTTGGCGTTGATTTCGTCCAATTCCGAGAATATTGCCCGAACAGCCTTTCCGGAACCAAAAACAGAAAACAGGAACTGGCACCGTGGCATCTTGTTAATAGGTTAGTTCCGGAAAACGCATAAAAACATCATAAAGTGCAAGCAAAACATGTAAGTATTGTCATAAAACAAGCATGGAACACGAAATTATGGATACGTCGGGGACGTATCGCGTCTCTGGAAGGTTTTCCGTATCGTGGCTCTCGGTCGGGGTTTTCGCGACAGAGGCTTTAAGTAGGCGGAAGGGGCAACGCGGGGGCCACACGAGGGCCCCACACCTAGGTCGGCGCGCGGGGCAGGCCGCGCCGCCCTATGGTGTCGGCGCCTCGTGGCCCCACTTCCTTCCCTCTTCGGTCTTCTGGAAGCTCCGTGCAAAAATAGGACCATGGGCGAAGATTTCGTCCAATTCCGAGAATATTTCCTTACTAGGATTTCTGAAACCAAAAACAGCAGAAACAGAATTGGCTCTTCGGCATCTTGTTAATAGGTTAGTTCCAGAAAATGCATAAATATGACATATAATGTGCATAAAACATGTAGGTATCATCAATAAAGTGGCATGGAACATAAGAAATTATCGATACGTTGGAGACGTATCATCCGGTCTGTGGTCCGGTCAACCGGGCGGCAACCGGAAATCGAAGTTTCCGGTTTCGCCGTGCGATGCACTCCCTCCGGTTTGGCCGGTTGGCGGCGGTCGGCAACACAGGCTGCCGGCGTGGGGCGGTCGCCGGGTTACGGCCGGCCGGACTTCTTCTTCTCCTCTCGCGCATTCCTCCCGCTCCTCTCGCGCGTCCATGAGATATCTTCATGTCCAGCTCCATGTCCAGCTTCACGTCCATCTTCACGTCCAGCTGCTCCTCTCCTCGTGTGATGCTTGTCTTCTCTTCATACCTGATGATACATAAATAATAGGACTTAGGTAGTATAAAGTTCTCATCAATCAACGTATCGTTTAGGAACAAGTTCACCTGTTGTTTAAGTAGCTTCGCACGAGCTCGTGTCATTGGTCCAATCCGACTTCATTGGACTTGAGCTTCACAGCAGGTTCATCTTCATTGGTAATGACGGAGGTAGTAGTGAGGTAGGGATGTCCTCATCATCTCCCCCCTTCAAAAGGCGTCGACCCGACGCTCCAAGGTCTTCTCCGTCATATGGTGTCAAATCAGCAACATTGAAAGAATTCAACCAACTCATCCTCCGGAAGATCTATCGAGTATGCATTATCATTGATCTTGGCAAGCACTTTGTAAGGACCATCACCACGAGGCTTCAACTTAGACTTCCTTAGCTTCGGGAACCTATCCTTGTGAAAATGTACCCAGACCAAATCACCAGGCTTGAACAACATCTCCTTGCGCTTCTTATTCATCCTTGCAGCATTGCTCTTGCCTTTCTTTTCAATCAACTCTTTAGTCTTCACATGAATCTTCTTCACAAAATCTGCCCTCTTTGATGCCTCCATATTGACTCTCTCGTGTATGGGCAAAGGCAACAAGTCAAGTGGAGTAATGGGTTTGAAACCATACACCACCTCAAAAGGACACAGCTGGTAGAATGTACCGCCTGTTGTAAGCAAACTCCACATGCGGCAAACACTCTTCCCACTCCTCGAGGTTCTTCTTGATCATGGATCTCAACAGTTGTGACAATGTTCTATTCACCACTTCAGTTTGACCATCAGTTTGGGGATGACAAGTAATGAGCAGCTTCGTCCCAGCTTTCTCCAAAGCGTCTTCCGGAAGTAGCTCATAAACTTTACGTCACGATCGAAACAATAGTCTTTGGGACTCCATGTAGACGTACAATCTCCCTGAAAAACAGGTTAGCAATATGCGACGCATCGTCGCTCTTGTGGCAGGCAATAAAGTGTGACATCTTAGAAAATCTATCCACTACCACAAATATAGAATCATGGCCTCTCTTAGTACGCGGCAAACCCAACACAAAATCCATACTAATATCCTTCCATGGTGTAGTAGGTGCCGGTAAAGGAGTATACAAACCGTGAGGCTTCAGCTTGGACTTGGACTTGTTGCAAGTAATTCATCTCCTCACATATCGATCCACGTCCCGCCTCATCTTTGGCCAATAAAAGTGGTCAGCTAGCATGAGTAGCGTCTTCTCACGCCCAAAGTGACCCATCAAACCTCCAGCATGTGATTCCTGCAATAAGAGCAAACACAGACGATTCCGGAACACATAGTTTGTTAGCCCTAAACAAGAACCCATCATGTATGTGATATTTTCCCATGCTTTACCAAGAGCACATAAGCGATATGGTTCAGCAAAATCATGATCAGTAGCATACAAATCACATAGTATCTCTAAACCAGGAATTTTAACATCAAGTTGAGTTAATAGCATGTTCTTCCTAGATAGAGCATCAGCAACAATATTATCTTTTCCCTTCTTATGCTTAATAATATATGGAAAAGACTCAATGAACTCAACCCACTTAGCTAGACGCTTATGCAAAGTAGATTGGGCTTTCAGGTATTTTAAAGCTTCATGATCAGAATGTATGATAAATTCTTTTGGCCACAAGTAATGTTGCCAAACCTCAAGAACTCTAATTAAAGCATACAATTCTTTATCATATATAGGATAGTTCAACTTAGCACCAGAAAGTTTCTCAGAAAAATATGCAATTGGGCGACCCTCTTGCATCAACACACCACCAATTCCAATACCACTAGCATCACATTCAATCTCAAATTGCTTATTGAAATCAGGAAGTGCAAGCAACGGTGCAGAAGTTAACAATCTCTTAAGTTCATCAAAAGCATGATCTTGGGCTGCGCCCCACTAAAAAACAACACCCTTTTTAGTCAAATCATTCAAAGGTGCAGCAATAGTACTAAAGTTGGGCACAAATCTGCGATAAAACCTAGCTAGACCATGGAAACTTCTTACTTGACTCACATTCATGGGAGTAGGCCAATTTTGAATAGCTCAATTTTAGACACATCTACTTCTACTCCATGCTTAGAGACAACATAACCCAGAAATATGACCTTATCTTTGCAAAATGTGCACTTCTCAAGATTACCATAGAGTTGATTATCACGCAACACTTGCAAAACATGTCGAATATGTATAGTATGATCAGATTCATTGCGGCTGTAGATTAATATGTCATCAAAGTATACAACCACAAATTTGCCAATAAACTCACGCAAAACATGGTTCATTAATCTCATGAAAGTACTAGGTGCATTAGTTAACCCAAAAGGCATTACTAACCACTCATATAAACCAAATTTTGTTTTAAAGGCTGTTTTCCACTCATCCCCTTCTTTCATCCTAATTTGATGATAACCACTACGCAAATCAATTTTAGAGAACACAGCAGCACCACTCAATTCATCTAGCATATCCTCTAAACGGGGAATAGGATGACGATATCGAATAGTAATGTTGTTGATAGCTCTACAATCTACGCACATACGCCAAGTACCATCTTTCTTAGGAACTAGAATAACGGGAACAACACAAGGACTAAGGCTTATGCGGATATAACCTTTGTCGAGTAGCGCTTGTGCTTCTGTATCTCCTTCGTCTCTTCGGGATTAGTGCGATATGGCGCCCTATTGAGCGATGCTCCGGGAATCAAGTCAATTTGATGCTCAATACCTCGCAATGGTGGTAGGCCTGCGGGTACCTCCTCCGGAAACACGTCGCCAAATTTCTGCAAAACATTAGAAACACCAAGAGGAAGAGGGGTCATGTCATTAGAAACCAATACCGTACCCCCGTACAAAAGCACAAGAGGCATGGCCGTAGGATCCTCACTAAATTCTCTCATGTCTTCTTTGGTGGCTAATGAAACTAAGGAATTCACTCTCTCACTTTTCGTTATATCACTCACGACATTACAATTCTCGCCTATCTAGAGGTGCATCCTCCAAATTCACTTCAATCTTCGACGAGACTCATTGACAATTTGTTGTGGTGACATAGGCTGTAAGTTAATTTTCTTGCCCTTGTACTCCAAGTGATATGTATTGGCTCGGCCATTGTGTTGCACAGAACGGTCATAGAGCCAAGACCCAATAGAGGTGACAAACCGTCATAGGAACCACATCAAAGTCAATGCAATCCTTATACGGTCCAATCGCAAACTCAACACGCACCATGTGGTTTAACTTCATCTCACCATTGTCGCTCAACCACTGAATATAATATGGATGCGGGTGCGGTAGGTACTTCAACTTTAGCTTGGTACATAACTCCTTACTTGCTAAATTGCGGCAACTCCCGCCATCAATAATGACCTTGCAAGCCTTGTCAGGACCAACTAAAGCTTTGGTTTGGAACAAATTGCAGCGCTGAGTAGATGCACTAGGCAACACATTAAGAGCACGCTGCGACACAACAATAGTGCGAGCATCAGAAGGATATGCATCTTCACCATCAGTGTCATAGTCATCATCGTCCGGAGCATTTGGATCAACATCATCTCCAGTCTCATACTCATTGTCCTCATTGATAAACATGACTTTGCGGTTAGGACAATCGCGCTTGAAGTGACCCTTGCCACCACATGTATGGCAAAGCATATCGGTTGCGCGTTGTAGACATACTAGAACCACTCGTACAGCAGATTCGGACTTCTTTGTATTAGATACATTGGAGACCGGTTTGCTAGGCGAGTAGAGTAAGGAGCGGAGCGTCGAAGGGGTGCCGCGCTGTAAGAGGCGCACGGGGTGTAAAACGCCCAGCTCCCGTAGCACGTCCTTTAACCTTTGCTTCTTCAGCCAACTGTGATTCGCTTCTCTTGCATGATGTAACAATTGATTCATATTGGTGTAGGTGTAATGACGAACAATGCCTTTAACATCATACTTCAATCCATTGAGAAAACGCTGCATTGTCATCTCTAGAGACTCACGGACACGGCCACGCTGCATAAGCATCTCCATCTCCATGTAGTACTCATCAACAGTCTTCACCTTGCCTCAATAGTGTTAGCTTATCAAATATATTCCGCATGTAATTTGTAGGCACAAAACGAGAAGTCATTGCCTCTTTCATAGCACGCCATGTACGGATAGGTTGTGCACCATCTTCGTCGAGGTTACGAACCAAAGAATTCCACCAACGCAATGCATAACCATCAAATTCAGAAGATGCAAGCTTGATCTTCCTATCTAGAGTAGTGTGGATGTAAGCTCCATAATTTCTCAATCTTCAGCTCCCAAGTGAGGTATTCTTCAACATCAGCTCCTCCTTCAAACTTGGGTATGGAAAACTTTGGCTTACCCAATCCATCTTCTTCATCTTGTCCACGACCATTGCGGCCAAGTGGAACCCAACCACGAGGACGATGACCACGAGGCGCACCACGAGCATTGTGTGCGTCATCTTCAAGCTCAGGATCTTCATCATCGTCTTGTT
This sequence comes from Lolium multiflorum, assembly GCA_030979885.1. Classification (NCBI taxonomy): domain Eukaryota; kingdom Viridiplantae; phylum Streptophyta; class Magnoliopsida; order Poales; family Poaceae; genus Lolium; species Lolium multiflorum. The sequence continues at coordinate 114,267,062 of CM061751.1, read as the reverse complement.
GTTGTTGTTGTTGTTGTGCAGTCAAATTCTCTATAGCGAGAAGCATATCTGCAATATTGCGCTGCATATCCGTCATTTTATCAGCCAATCCAGTGACGGTTTCATTAGTAGCATTCAGCGTTTGTTTGATCTCGTCAATCTGTACCCTTAAGCTCATCATCCTTAGTGCGGAATTCACGTCGCATCTCATTACGAAGAGCTTCATACTCCCTCCATGTGATGATATCTGCGAATTCTTGTTTTCCTGGTTAACAATATTATTATCACTAGCAGACATGCTTAGTAGGTTAGTGCACTAAATCAAAAATATATGGTGGTACTCTCACAACTCACTCAAAACTGATAAGAAAAGGAAATCTTACCGTTCCAAAGTAAATTAGTGTTGCTTACCACTTGTAGTAACAACTAGTGCACGGATGTAGCGAAGCGAATATCAAGGGTATAAGAACAATCACACGACAAAGCAGGGTATATGTGGGGCTGTAGGTAGGCTACCTATTTGCACCAATAACAAGCTCTAGCGCTGACCGTAGACAACCAATGATACTCACACAAGGCGATATAATGGGGCAATGCAACTATATGGAGGAAAGGTTGCAACCGTCTAATTCCCAATGGAACAGCAGATCACACAAGACTTAAACAGGATCTACACAATATCCAAGCAATATGGTGTAGGGAATTCAATAGTTTTGCAGAGCAAACAACTAAGAACTAGGGTTTATCTTAAACGTGGTCTAAAGCAGCTAGGGGTCGTCCAAGGCACTTATATAGGCGTCCGGGACGAGTTCGGTCGAAAGATACAAGTAAAACCGACCAGAATAGATGCGAGAGACCGGACTCGGGTGGTCTGGGATCCGGTCGACCGGGCTGTGAACTAGCCGGTCCGGTCTGTGGTCCGATCAACCGGGCGTCAACCGGAAATCGAAGTTTCCGGTTTCTGCCCGGTACGATGCACTCCCTCCGGTTGACGGCCGGTTGGCGGCCGGTCGACCGGGCCAGGGACCGGGCTGCCCGGCGTGGGGGCCGGTCTACCGGGTCTGGACCGGCCTGGACTTCTTCTTCTCCTCTCGCGCATTCCTCCCGCTCCTCCCTCGCGCGTCCATGAGATATCTTCATGTCCGGCTCCATGTCCAGCTTCACGTCCATCTTCACGTCCAGCTGCTCCTCTCCTCGTGCGATGCTTGTCTTCTCTTCATACCTGATGATACATAAATAATAGGACTTAGGTAGTATAAAGTTCTCATCAATCAAGGTATTGTTTAGGAACAAGTTCACCTATTGTTTAAGTAGCTTCGCACGAGCTCGTGTCATTGGTCCAATCCTGACTTCATTGGACTTGAGCTTCACAGCAGGTTCATCTTCAGTTGGTAATGACGGAGGTAGTAGTGAGGTAGGGATGTCCTCATCAGATATACTTCATGGCTCAAGGAACAATGAAATAGTTCAATACCGGCAAGTCCAGGTGACCCAGCTTCTTCTTAAATTGCAACAACACATACTAGCAGTGGACCAAAAACGCGCACGCTACTTGTATAGCAATGGCAGCGGGTCAAAATCTTCAAACGACTGGTACCCGGACTACCGGTAACGCGACTGCTAGGCTTATCCGTACTAGTGAGTTATTGCTAGAGAAAAATAAAGAGGACATGCGCTAGAATTTAGGGGAGTTAATACTCCGTCCTTAGATTGCCGAAAAACCTGAAAATGCTCACTGGCCCTATAATCATGTACATATGGAGTACATGAGACTCAAATCATTGGCCAAATTTTTTCTGCTTCCTCCGGCCCAAACTAGTTGGTGCAGTGTCAGTTGACACCATTGCTATAATGTTAGCTCCGCCCTGAGCTTAAGAGGGGCGTCAAAGCTCTAGAGGAGTGATGGAGTTGCAAATAAGGACTTTGTGAGGGGGTGGAGGAACAGTGGAGTCAAAGGTCGGGAGATGGCAGTGAGCTAGAGGAGCAACGACACAGTTAGCTCGGGAAGGGGAAAAAGAGTTCATGTGGTGGCATTAGGGCAGTGGTTGAAGGATACATGTAGCTCCTATCAACGATGGATTGGTGGGAGGGGAAAAGCGAATGCGGGGACCATGTCGGTGCGAGGAGGAGTGGCCAAGCGAGAATGAAGGAGACTTGTGGTACGTGGCTAGGATATGCTAGGATTTTTAGGGGTGTGAAATTCATGCAACGTTAACAACCGGAATTGGAGGTTATGATGGAGAGCCCCTAGTTGTAGGTACCAAGACAAACTGATACTAAGGATACCCCCATCTGATACCACAGCCTGAAGGCCCATGGTTAACCGTAGTTGTGTGTGGCCGACAAGGCCTAGAAGAAATGGCTCACTGCTGACAAACCAATTGGCCACAAATATTCTAAATTACTCGTTGTCAATATATTTCCAACGGAATTTTCAACACTCCATTTCGAATGTTGGTCTCTATGCAAACAGAGACACATAATTGGTCGTTACAGATGTTTCCATGGCATTATATTGCTTTGTAACCCTCGAGAAAACCCACACTCGGTGGTGTACTCATGGGGATGTAGATATCTCTCTCACCTCTTGTTCTGGCGTGAGAGAGCGTGTCCGTCGTGCTAGGGCACGAAAACTCTTCCTTGTTCTCCTCTCCTCTTTGGCTAGATTTGTTTGGGACGAGCCATAAAGTGTGTGGTCGAGTCCGACACTGACACAAAGGGATCCCCTGTCACATGGTGTGTTGATCCACGGATGGCTGAACCGAAGGATGATGCTAACAAGGGATGATCTCCCACCGTCTCCAAAGTATAAAGCTTTGTGTGACTGGGGTCTTGCCGATGATCGAGGGTTTCTTCGTAGTTGGGGTTACTCTTGTTGTTTCACATGTTTATTTGGTATGATCATTTATGTAACGGCCCCGGAAAACACCCCCTACTAGTTTTTGTTTGTGCTTTTTCTTTTGTGCATCATCATGTCATCATGCATCATATCTACAAAATAAAACTATTTTTATAAAACCCCCTTGTCTTTTCCCTTTAAATAAAACTCTAATCTCTGTCTCCCGCATAATAATTGTTTTATAATTAATATTTTCCAACAAAGATTTGAATATAATGTGTTTTGTTTTGGTTACAACAAAATAAATATTTTGCAACTATTTTTAGATCTCATTCTCACCTTTGTTTCAAATTCAAAACAGACAAGGTTTTGAATTCAAATGTTTTAACAAAAAGAAAACAGAAAAAACCCTATCTAACCCTAGCCTTCCTGGACCTCTACCCCGGCGGCCTGCTTCCTTTCCCCTCTGGCCCATATTTTTTTCCCTGCAACTCGGCCCAGCCGCGACCCACTTTTCTTCCCGCTCCTCCTTTTTCGGCCTGACCCGGCCCGCACTGAACCGTTACGCCACCGTCGTCGTTGTCGTCTTTCCCGCAGGGAGCGCACACACATGGCGTGGAGCCGTGGTCCTCCCCTCCTCATGTCGCTGTCCCGCACCCACCTTGCTCCACCTGCTCCCCCTTCCCTTTTAACCCCTCTCGAGCCAGCAAACCCTAGCGCCCCTCTTCCTTCCCATCTCGCGCCGCCGCCCCATATCCCTCTCTTTTCCTCTCTGCGAGCACGTCCGAACACCACCTCCACTTCCTCGCCGTCTCTTCGTCACTTCTGGGCACCCCCTTCAAAGTCGACACAACCCAGAGATCCGACACGACCTCCTTTTTCTCCCTGTCCAAGGAATCGATCTGGGAGACCCTCAGTAGAGCACAAATTCGTCGTTCCCTTCCTCCGGCCGCCACCTTCCGTCCTCAATTTCGGCGGATTCGCTGCTCCTCCGGCCAAGCTGAGATCACCGTGGACCTCCTGGTAACCACGCGGTCCTAATAGACATACGTGTTCCCCTTATTTGCTTCCGGGTTCCGCTTCGTCACTGTAGTGATGTCGCCGCTGCCGCGGGTACCCGCTGCCTGTGACCCTCCGGTGACCGCAAGATCTTCGCGCCGCCTCTTTCTGGTACGCCTCGACAAGACGATCCCGGTGCACCTCCTCCCGCTTCCAGGAACCCTCTACATCGCACACACACACGCCATGCCAGCCTCCGGTGGTCACCGTCGTTGTCGATGCGCGCGTGCAAGGTTGCCACGTCAACGCCACGTCGTCCGCCACGTTGACGTCTTGGTCCCACCCGTCAGCCGCTGAGTCTAGCCCCCACCCCGGTGAGAAACCCGTTAGATCCAGATCCAATTCCCTTTTGCATCTTAGCCCCTTCAAAGTTTGAAAAGCTAACCTGTGGTCCTTCAACCTCCGTGGCAGCTTCCACCCAGTCAGCAGCTTCTGGTCCCGCACGTCAGTGACTCAGGCTCGTTTTTCCCTTCGGTGAGAAACGTCCCAAGCCTTCTCTGTGTTTTCTGAAAATTGCAGCATATGTTCAAACCTTGCAAAATTCATATCTTTCAAACTGTAACTCCAAATAAAAAGTTTTGTATATGAAAATTGATTAGAAAAATATAAGGAACATGAATATGCATTCATATACCTGTTTGCATCTCGCATCATGTCTTCCGTGATAGATTTGCATTATCACCTAACATATATGCGGAGTATTTTGGAACACCGACATGGTTTTCCCCGCTCCGTTTAATATTGATGTAGCTCACCCCTGCCATGTTGTACCATGCTAATCAACACTTAAATTTGTCGGTAGAAATGCAACTCCAACCTTAATTGTTTGCCCGGGGTTCCGACTCCAATTAATATGGATAACTTGCATAGCACCATCTTCGAAGTGGTGTTGTGAGCCCCTTTGCAAAAGCATCGGATCTTTGACTCGCTAATATCCCCTAGGACCCGAGTTCCTGTTATCTGTTCTGAGATTGAGCGCTCTGCCCGTACGTGGGGATTACTACTGGGACCCCCTCACCCATTACCTTTTCTCAAGTCTGTTAAAAAGGGGCCACAACCTTGATTTTATTTGCTCATATGCACGATATGCACGATTTACTTACTGTTGCCTTCGGGTTTTTATATTTTGTACTGTAATGCATAATTGCTAGACGAGTTATCTAGTGCTTGGCCGTTAGTGCCCGCCTAGACGCCTACGCAACCCTGAGTCCGCTTCGGAGTGCGGCCGGACTTTGTTACGGTCAGCTTAGTGTGGGGTGTCCCCCCTAGACTTTCTTGTTGAACTGAGAACGGTCTTGTTGTGAGACATCCACCTGTCGTAAGTGGGTCGATCATGCGTATGGTTACATTTAGGCAACCACTGCAGGGTGTACATCTTTCGATAAGCCATGTCCGCGGTTATGGACGACTTGGAGCTGTTTAACTCGATCATAGAACAACTTACATCTTTATGTTGATGTTAATAACTTGCTAATAACTGGCATAGTAATTTAGACTACAACTGATACCTAATAAAACTTGTCAACAGTGTGAGTTCCCTTGCAAGTACTTCCTTTGCGAAGGGTTATGTTTGCAGAGTATAGAACTGTTAGTTGTGCGCTTTCTCACCTTCTCTGATAGACGAATGTTGTAGAGTGTCTCTATAGGTTTTTAGTGCTTCCGCGCTGCCGCTTAACCCTACCATATTGCCTATGATGTTCCTCTTGCGTCCTCTAAATCCCCTATGTGCCTCAAGTACAAAGGACGACTGGTTGACGAATGCTATACGTCTTGAAGTCTTGTTAAGTACGAACCCGTACTTATTACTGCTATGGGACATAACCGGGCAGGTATGAAGACATGTGCGATGAAGACGATGTTAGTAAGATTACCCTCCGGTTTGGCCTAGGCATGGTTATGGACGCCACTGATTATCTTCAGGACTCTTAGTCCAATTTGTATCTTGTCCGTACTCGGATGTATTTGGTCTTCTGTATGATTTGGATCTTGAGTCGTATATTTGTATCTTGACTCATTTGAGTCTTTGTTGTAATATATGTTTCTTGTGGGCTCTATTGTAAACCTGTTGTAATGTTACTGCTCGTGGTAATTCCTCTGGCATCACGTGTGTGATTCGTCGCGCACGTCGTGTCGGAGGGCGTCTCTGAATCGATATCGTGCAGATTTCAGCGGGATCGCTGGAATCCTCATGGTATCGGTTCCGGGCCGTCACAATTTATACATGCATTACTGATCAAGCTTGGTATTGCTATGTTCACTTTAGATTTTTATGAATGTTTTGTTTAGATTACTGTGATCGTTTTGTTCAGATTATTCCATTTTTATATGTTTAGATTATTGGGATTTTTCTGTTTAGATTGTTTATTTAGATTATCATGTTTAGCTTATTGTGATTCTTCTATTTGAGTTATTTTGTTTTTATCTATTTTGGCTTGTTTATCACTATGATTGTTTTAGATCATCCTACCTAAACATGTAAGTTTTGTTGGAATTGATGGTTTTCTACTATTCATGCTATTTTTTTGGTATCATCAACGACTAATGGTGAAATATGGAACATATACATATATGTACATAGTGTGTATAGTATTATTTGTAACTGTTGATGAATAATTAAAATTTATTTACACTTGGCGTTAATGGTGGATCATAGTTTATGTATCATTTAAGCTGCATTATGTATTATCTCATGTCTTAGTATAATCCTCCCATGCTCTTTCTTTCCTTCTTCACATCTTTTCTCAACTTCTCAACTAGACATGTCATATATGACTTAATATAGGAGTCTACTTTGGTAACACTACAAAAGTACCTTTCATCAGATGAAGAGAGGTTAGAAAAACATTCCTCGCCGTGATGGAGTGCATGGTGTTGATCTTCTTAGTTATGCATTGGTTCTTGGTATCCTTCGTTCTTGACTTATTCTCTCTACTTAAGTAGACCGTGTGGCTTAATCGAAACTCATTTGAAAAACAATAGTCCATTTCGGTAACATTGCACAAAAGGAGCAAGGTGACAAATGTTGGACAACGAGATTTGTTATCCACAGAAGTTGAAGTAATAAAATATCAAACTTGCATTTGATGTCTACGCACGCTTCTATTCCTGTAGACAGTGTTGGGCCTCCAAGAGCAGAGGTTTGTAGAACAGCAGCAACTTTCCCTTAAGTGAATCACTCAAGGTTTATCGAACTCAGGGAGGTAGAGGTCAAAGATATCCCTCTCAAGCAACCCTGCAATTAAGATACAAGAAGTCTCTTGTGTCCCCAACACACCTAATACACTTGTCAGATGTATAGGTGCACTAGTTCGGCGAAGATATAGTGAAATACAAGTAATATGAATGATTATAAGTAGTAATTGCAATCTGAAATAAAAATGGCAGCAAGCGAACATGTAGCAAAACTTGTTGGAAACAATGTTTCAATGCTTAGAAACAAGGCCTAGGGATCATACTTTCACTAGTGGACACTCTCAACAATGATCACATAATTGAATAAATAAATGCTACTCTCAAACACTCTCTTGTTGGATAACAAACACCATTCATTGTGTAGGGCTACAAAAGCTCCCTCAAGCCGGAGTAAACAAGCTCCACAACGTCATAAAGGAATCACACATGATGTGCACACTGTCACCATCACACCGTGGAGAGTGATTCCGGAGTTCATATTAAAGTAACCTCTAGAGTGCATAATAGACAAGAGTAACATCTACATATTCAACTAGATTACAAAGCTCATGATCACATAAAGATCACACCATGGGAGAGAGATGAACCACATAGCTACCGGTAGAGCCCTCAACCACGGGAGAACTACTCCCTCCTCATCATGGGAGTCAGCAACGGCGATGAAGATGGCGGTGGTGTCGATGGAGATGGATTCCGGGGCACTTCCCCGTCCGGCGGCGTGCGGAACAGAGACTTATGTCCCCCGAACTTGGCTTCGCGATGGCGGCGGCTACGGAACTCTTCGTGGAATATGACTTGACGACTTAGGGTTTTCACGGAGAATATATAGGCGAAGGGGCCGGGAGCCAGGGGGCTCCTCCCCACATCTGGGCGCGGCCAGGGGCCCAACCACGCCGCCCTATGGGGTGGCCCCCTGATGCCCTTCCTCGACTCCTCTTCGGTGTTCTAGAAGACTCCGTGGAAAATAAGGCCGTGGGCTTTTGTTTCGTCCAATTCCGAGAATATTTCCTGTGTAGAATTTCTGAAACCAAAAGCAGACAGGAACGCTTCGGCATCTTGTTAATAGGTTAGTCCCGGAAAATGCATAAAAATGATATAAAGTGTGAACAAAACATGTAGATATTATCATAAAACTAGCAGGGAACATAAGAAATTATAGATACGTTGGAGACGTATCAAGCATCCCCAAGCTTAGTTCCTACTCACCCCCGAGTAGGTAAACGATAAAAAGAATAATTTTTGAAATGACATGCTACCAACATAATCTTGATCAATACTATTGTAAAGCATATGAGATGAATGAAGTGACTCAAAGCAATGGTATATAGATTGCTAACAAAAAGATAATGACTAAACAATTGAATCATATAGCAAAAAAATTCATGAATAGTACTTTTGATGTCTACTCACGCTTCTTTTCCTGTAGACAGTGTTGGGCCTCCAAGAGCAGAGGTTTGTAGAACAGCAGCAAGTTTTCCCTTAAGTCGATCACCCAAGGTTTATCGAACTCAGGGAGGAAGAGGTCAAAGATATCCCTCTCAAGCAACCCTGCAATCACGATACAAGAAGTCTCTTGTGTCCCAACACACCTAATACACTTGTCGATGTATAGGTGCACTAGTTCGGCGAAGAGATAGTGAAATACAAGTAGTATGGATGTATATGATTGGTAATAGTAATCTGAATAAAATATGGCAGCGAGTAAACATGCAAGAACAGTAAATAAACGGTGATTCGATGTTTGGAAACAAGGCCTAGGGATCATACTTTCACTAGTGGACACTCTCAACATTGATCACATAATAACTAACTCTTTCTCATATGTGCTACATACACTCTTTTGTTGGATGACAAACACCAGTCGTTGTGTAGGGCTACAAGAGCTCCCTCAAGCGGAGTTAACAAGCGCCACAACATTCGGCATTCATATTTAAGTAACCTTAGAGCATAATAGATCATTGCAAAATAAACCGAGAACTAACATAGCACACTGTCACATTACGCTATGAAAGGAGGAATAGATCACATCAATACTATCATAATGATAATTAACTCCACAACCTACAAGAGATCATGATCATAGCCTACGACAAGAACCACACGGTGCACACACTAGCACCTTTACACCATGCAGGAGGAATAGACTACTTTAATAACATCACATGAGTAGCACATAGACTAGTAGCGATACAAAGCTCATATGAATCTCAATCATGTAAGGCAGCTCATGAGATTATTGTATTGAAGTACATAGAGAGAGATTAACCACATAGCTAGTACAGCCCTTAGCCTCGATGGAGAACTACTCCCTCCTCATGGGGGAGCAGCGGTGATGAAGATGGCGGTGGTGTCGATGGAGGAGCCTTGGGGGCACTTCCCCGTCCGGCGGCGTGCGGAACAGACCTGTCCCCAGATCTTGGCTTCGCGATGGCGGCGGCTCGGAAGGTTTCTCGTGGCTTATATTTTTAGGGTTTTCGATGCAGGGGCTTTATATAGGCGAAGGGGCAGCCTCGGAGGGGCCTGGGGCCACTAGACCATAGGGGGGCGCGCCCAGGCCCCTGGCCGCGCCGCCTGGTGGTGTGCCCCCCCTGGCTCGTCTCCGACTCTTCTTTGATGTTCTGGAAGCTCCCGGAAAAATAAGATCTTGGACGTTGATTTCGTCCAATTCCGAGAATATTTCCTTACTAGGATTTCTGAAACCAAAAACAGCAGAAAACAGGAACTGACACTTCGGCATCTCATCAATAGGTTAGTTCCGAAAAACGCATCAAAACAATATAAAGTGTGAACAAAACATGTAGGTATTGTCATAAAACAAGCATGGAACATCAGAAATTATAGATACGTTGGAGACGTATCAACGTTTTGTAAGTAAGGGTAAAAAATGTGGATATTTAAAAAGTAACAACGGACGTAGAAACAAGAAAGTGGTCATTATTTGTCTACATGTTGATTAGTCAAGAAGTTTGGGAGCTCCATGTAATGTTTCCCTTCCTTATTATCTTGTCAACACAATTACCACATAAATAAATTATTTATGTATTTACATGTAAACAAGGATATAAGGACATGGACATACATATTCGAACCTACCCATTCACCATGTTGCTATTTTGAAGTTTTGATGTATTTTATATAATACTTTCTTAAGTAAGGGTGTCTTGCGCAGTGTGACCAAAATGTCACACTGGTGACAACATATATTAGATTACTTTTGGTGGCATCATACAAAAAGCAAAGCACCTTTCTAGCGGCAAGAAATGTTGTCAGGACTCTCATGATGGAGCTAAAGAAACAATATCTAATTGTCAAGACATTGGTCGGCTGCTCATGTTCCTCCACCGACCACCTCAAGTCCTATAGGTGCATTATTTGTTCGATTTTTGTAAATTCATTTTGTGTATAATTAAGCATACCTACTTACTATTGTGAATTTTTGGTTGACACATAGGGTCGAGAGGATCCGCGGTGTTGGATGTTCCGAGTATATCATCTCTCTCAAAGTCTATATCGTTCCCTCAGGAAGCTGAGCTGAGACAAGATTGAATGGGAGGGGGTCGTCAAAAGGGGGTGTTGGGGAAAACACTGTCAATTCTTTCCACCCTTTTGCTAAGGTGATGCGACATTTTCTTTGAATTATATAATTTAGAGTAGGTTCAATGAGATATTATTGTTATCCGACATGACACTATCTAGTTGGTGACAGTATAATAAAAATTAAACCCATGTTATGAATTAAATGATGACATTGGTCTATGTTATCAATAAAATATGCCGTAGATTTTAGTCGACACAACCCAGAGATCCGACACGACCTCCTCTTTCTCCCCGTCCAAGGAATCGCTCCGGGAGACCCTCAGTAGAGCACAAATTCGTTGTTCCCTTCCTCCGGCCGCCACGGTCCGTCCTCAATTCCGGTGGATTCGCTGCTCCTCCGGCCAAGCCGAGATCACCGTCGACCTCCTGGTAACCACGCGGTCCTAATAGACATGTGTGTTCCCCTTATTTGCTTCCGGGTTCCGCTGCGTCACAGTAGTGACGTCGCCGCTGCCGCAGGTACCCGCTGACTGTGACCCTCCGGTGGCCGCAAGATCTTCGCGCCGCCTCTTTCTGGTACGCCTCGACGAGACGATCCCGATTTATATTATGTTTAAAGCGGCTCAACTTTAAAATTTAGCTCGGCATCATCACCAATATTACCAACTCGGGCTGACAATCCGGTCTAATGGGTCGGCCACCCTTTCCTTTTTGCAGCTAATCCTTAAATCGATTACCTTGATCAAGATGCTATCGAGCTGGAACTTACTCCAATGCCATTACAAAACAAATTTGGTTTCAACAAAGGAGTACCACCACCAAATACCTGGACATAGCAGAGAAAATGATTGGCAGAGAAGAGATAACGATGGTATGAGCTTCCTCACAACATTTGTTTGCTCCTATGCCATTTTCCTCACACCTAGTTCATTTCCTTCCTCATGTACCCCTTGTCACCTTCACGAAAACAAAACCAGGGCGGTTCAATCGAGGAGAATCTACCAATAAAACCCTGAACCATTTTTTTTCGACTCACAAAAATGTGCTCGCTCGGTGGCTTATAAATAGAGGGCTGGCAGATCTCATCGCACTGCACAAAGGTTGTTGTGACTTGCGAGGGAAAAAAATAAAAAAATAAAATAAAAAGGGCTGCAGAGGGAAGGAAAAAAAACTGAACACTCACACAGAACAACACGCCCTCCACCCGGCGACACCGCCACCGCGCCCACCCCAAATCTCAGATCGGAGCGCCGGGAGATCTGCCATTTCCGGCGGAGGGATCGGCCTCCGCGCCGCTCGAGTAAGGATTCTGCCTCCACCTCCCTCTCTGCTGCGGTTTTTTTGTTGCCGGCGCGATCTGGTGCGGGTTTAGACGGTTTGGGAGTTGGGATTCGTGGGCGGGTTGAGGGATTGCGGGGTGTGGAGTTGCGTTTTTTTTTGGAGTAGTTCGTCATGGGGTTCCATGGAGGAGCACCGCGGACTGCGAGCACGGTTGTTTTTTAGCAGAGCGTTCCGGAGCAGTAGGGTTCTCGCGTCGCGAAGTGTTACAGTATCTAGCAGAGGGATTTGGGGGTAGAGCTGCGTTTCTCGTTGGGATCCCGTGGAGGAAGAGCGTTCGGTTCTCATGAGTAGCTGCGTATGGACATGAGCAGGCTTGTTTCCAGCGGGGCTGGAAGAAACAGTAGGGTTCTCGTATCATCTACTGCTATTTGCGTTCACAAGCAGTAGGGTTCTGGTAAATGGTAGTAGTCACATGCCGTTTAGGTATTATTCCTGCTTAACCGGGGAACTGCTCTTGATACATTTGATGCATACTTTGGCCACTGTCTAATCATCTGAAATTGCTTCAGTTCCTGCAGTTAAATCTTGGGCTCCCGGTGGATGGCGTTTGTGCTCCAGAGACTGTAGCTCCCCGAGTATCGAGTTGAACTTGTGGAGGTGCAGAGATGGGTTCGCCAAGGAAATCCGACAAGAAGGCTGTCCTGGACTTGGCAGCATGGAGTTTCAATATCACCTCGTCTGTTGGGATCATCATGGTCAACAAAGCACTGATGGCTACACATGGGTTCAGTTTTGGTATGTTTGTGCTTTACTGAAGAATTCTGTGGTCAAACACATACATCCCTGCTTCATGTTTGTGACATATTCTCCTTTAGTTTGTGGGTAGTGAGTATTATTACGTCATTAGGCATTTTGATCTGTATCGTTTCATTTCTGGCAGGCCCTGAGTTGACTGTTATAGGCTTATTTCTTGTTCTGAAATGTGCATCAGCGTTACTCACTTGATTTTAGTGTAAAACTGGGATAGCTGATCTTATTTAAACTTTACAATTTCTACTGCGAATTCCATCGATGTTAATTCTAGATACTATTTTGTTAGGAGTAATGAATGTTTAATCATAAGAGTATGTCAGTATTTTCACCTACTCATACCAAAACTGTTTCAGTTGATTGACTTTTATAGTGGTCTGAAAGAGTTAGTACAATGTGGAATCATAAGGATTTTGTTCTTAGGCAATCAAAATGTACGGTGAACGTGAAATCCACCCCCTTCTAGCTGTTATACTGACCTGCTCAGCATAAACTTGAGATCTGTCTGTTTAACATGAGAAGCATGCTAATCTAATACTCCCTCTGTTCCCTTTCATAAGACATTTTGGCAAGCCAATTAAGACTGCCAAAATGATTTATTATTATACTGCCATGTCACTGATTATGATTTACCTCGTGCAGCCACAACATTAACTGGCCTTCATTTTGTGACAACCACCTTGATGACTATCGTATTCCGCTGGTTAGGCCTGAGCCAGCCCTCTCACTTACCACTTCCAGATCTGATTAAGTTTGTCATCTTCTCAAACTTGTCGATCGTTGGCATGAACGTGAGCTTGATGTGGAACTCTGTGGGGTTTTATCAGGTTAGTGAAGTTTCAAGTAGCTAAGTTATGTGGCTTTAAATTGTTAACTCTTAAGTAATCCTTTTCTCTTGTTCAGATAGCAAAGCTGTGCATGATACCTGCGTCATGTCTTCTGGAGGTTGTCTTTGATCGTGTACATTATTCAAGGGACACAAAGCTGAGCATAATGGTTGTACTCGTAGGCGTTGCAGTTTGCACAGTTACTGATGTCAGTGTGAATGCAAAGGGCATGCTTGCAGCTGTCATAGCTGTTTGGAGCACAGCTTTCCAACAATACGTAAGTTGAAATACCTATATTGTATGGTTATTTATGTATATTCTTGTAGTAAATAAGAATCCTGCTGTAATTTTTGGGTATCCACAAACCTTTTCTTGAAACACAATTGTTATTACATGGTGCACAAAGTAGCTACTGTTCATTCCCTGTACCTGCAAGGTTATGAATAATTGGCATTACACGAAGGCTCCCCCCTCCCCTTTGTTGAACATGGAAAGAAATCATGATGCCAGTTTTGCATGTTTATCTATTAGAGGACTTGCACAATGACCGAATAAGAAGTGAACAATCTCTATGCAATGCATTCTGTTGTTTATAGACATTGTTGCTCTGATTTCCAAGTATGCAATGTGTTCTGTTCTTTAATCTCATGGCTACATCTGTTATTTGATTGCCATTGCTGCCCTTCTGTTATTACCTGTACCTGTGGACTGTGGTCCTGTCATATATTAGGAAGGGTTCACAATTTTAACTATATAATTTTCTTTTCATTTGTTGCAGTATGTTCATTACCTCCAACGGAAGTACTCTCTGAACTCATTCAATCTCCTGGGCCACACTGCTCCAGCCCAAGCAGGTTCTCTCCTGTTAGTGGGGCCCTTTGTGGATTACTTGCTGACTGGCAAAAGGGTGGATCACTTCAATTTCACATCGCTTTCTCTGGTAAGAAGTCAGTCTTGTGGTAGTTTTTCATGTCCCTGATCGTGCTGTGATCTGTGTAGCAACTTCTCGATAAGCAATTGACCTAGCTTGTTTTGCTTAGAGATAAAGTGGTGATTAGCCAGCTTTTTAGCAGATTTACATTTTGCAGTACTGTGCATGATACTTCATCACTTTATGGAGCTATGTTGTGGAGAACTTTTTTACGCTGCTTCATTGTATTGCATATTTGAGAAAAAAACGGAATTTAATTTCCACTCCTGACTAGCCTCTGTTATCAGTAAATTCAGACAACTGCAGCTTCCCTTTATGTGTGTGATCTCTGGCATGTTAATGCTGCATAGTTCTGTTCTGCTTGACTATAATTTTGGATTTTACTGTTTTCCTTAGCTCATCATGATTCAACTTAGTTTATTTTGTCACCCATCTTACCATTGTTTTTTTGCCACTCTGCAGTTCTTCCTCGTACTCTCATGCTTCATTGCCATCGGCGTCAATCTGAGCCAATTCATCTGCATCGGCCGGTTCTCTGCTGTATCTTTTCAAGTCCTAGGCCACATGAAGACTGTGCTGGTCTTGTTCCTCGGGTTTCTCTTCTTTGGCAAGGAGGGCCTTAACCTTCATGTTGTCCTCGGGATGCTTCTTGCTGTTCTTGGAATGATGTGGTATGGAAACGCATCGGCGAAACCAGGGGGCAAGGAGCGTCGGAGTGTTCTCCCAGTGAGGTCTGAGAGGCACAATGGAGCTTCGGAAGAGAAGGATGGTAGTGAGAAATGATTTTTGCGATCTGCAACTGCAGGGCGCGCATATTTTTTCCCTTGAGGTTTCTGGTGACACAAATACAGCGGAAGAAGAAACTCTGGCATTGTTCTTGATAGAGGTTACTCAACAGCTGAACCTTACCCCACCTAAGAACTCGGCAATCGGCATTGTTCTTATAGGTTACACACATTATCGTCATATTTTTCGGTCTCTGATACCTTCGTAGTCAGTAGATGTTTTACAAGGTTTGGGTATAGTATAATCATCCTTTAGAAGTAAGTCAGTATGTGAAGTTGTGGAATTGTGGTGAAGTTGTTTTGGCCTTACGGAAGTATTCTGGACTACACATTAGAATCGTTTCAGAAACATCAGTGTTGAATGAAATTTTCATCAGGTTTTTACAGGCCGTACTGTCACTTGTCTTGTTAATCTGAAAACTGTAAAAATTATTTGTTAATAGTGGAAGTATTTACGAGGTACGATGAAGAGTATACACTGAGGGTAGGCAACACAGGAACTGATAGCTCCTATTCTATCCTACAGGAGAGAAGAAAATCTCTATTGACGAGAATTGATTAACAATCTATGGTAGGGCTCTGAGTGTTGAAATTTTTGGCACTTTACTTCCAGATGTAATATGTTACATGCTGTCACACTGAATGCTCGATTCAGAAACGCATGTTTGAACATCAACTTTGATCCATGGGCACTGAGATCTACTCGTACGTCAGAGTTAGCGTAGAGGTATATTTCCGGCTCGTCTGCGTGCACGCAAATATAGTACTCAATGTGAATAGTCTGGTTGTTGATCCGAATGTTGCGCCTACCGTTAAGGAGCCTGGGAAACACCTGCTCAGTTTAGAGGTGCATTTTGATTTCCAAATGCAGGAAGCGTAAGCAGGGGCCTGAAGGTGACGGAAGGAGGGTTCGTAGAACTTGCTTGCAGAAATATCTCTAGCCCAGGAATTGGCTGAAGGTATCATTCCGTGAATGTTAGAGAATTTATATTTACAAACAATTCAAATGGAATAGTTTATCTTTATTCGCATGTATTTAGAACACAACAACTTTATCAAAAACCTTCTAATTCCCACAGGTAAGGGAATCATATACTATGGGCAACAGGGCCTAACAAGGCAAGATGTACGATCATCTAGCTTTATACAGCATGTTTTTTTACTACTCCCTCTAACCATAATTAATTGGTGCAACCATATACAAGTGTACTCCTGAGCTGCGTCGGGCCGGATGGAGTATTGTTCTTTTGGCTAATCTCAGACATGCTTTAACATAGGAATTCAGGGATTCTTTATTGGATCCAGCTTTAACATAGGAATTCAGGTATTCTTTATTGAAAATTGCCGTTAGAGCATCTCCAACGGGGAGACCCAAACATACGCAAAAAACGTTCATATTTTGACCATTTGCGTCGCGTCCGATCACACAAAAAATTAAACCATCCGTTTACGTCGGAGTGCCTCCAGCAGTGTGTTCTTTTGCGTCTGGAAATATCTCTGGCACGGAAGCTGGCGAGTAGGGGACATTATCTTCTTGAACTCCTCGAACATGACCCAACAACTTACTCAGCTCCGCCATCGAGATGTGGCCGTCGCCATTGATGTTGTAGACGTCGAAGGCGGCACGGAGCTCCGCGTCCAGGTCGCGCTCCCCGCGACCGCGACCGTGGAAGGAAGCAAACTCGCCGAGGTCCTCGCGATCCGCGTCCAACTCCTCCATCATCACGCCCACCTCCCGGCCTCCCGCGGACTTGCTCGGCGGCGGCGTGATGGCGTGAGACACTGCAGCGAGCTCCGGTGGGGAGATCCTTCCGTCGCCGTCCGCGTCGAGCTGGAGACGGAGGCAGCCGTGCCCGCCATGGTGTACTGCCGCCCTCGCGCAAGCCCAGGAGGAGGGTGCCGGAGGGCAACAGTGATGCGTCGCTCGAGAAGAAGGGGAGACAGAGCCATTCCATTCGATTCGATTATCATCGTTCATGGATGCACTCATGCACCCATGAACTGCTCTGTTCTGAGCCACACATTCAATACAAACGCATCACTGTCCTCCAAATCGAATTGGGAACATTCTGAATTGGACGGAATCTTCTGTTGTTTAACTAGATTCCGGTACTATATGGTACTACAGGGTGTCACCGGGCGCCTGATCCGTGCATCCATAGTGCTACTGTGAAGTCACCTAGCGCGCGCCGCCAGGGTGGTCCGGCCGGTCAACGAGGACCTGTACCAGGTGCCGCCGCCGCCACAGTAGGAGGAGCCTGTTGGTGGGCAGTCTAAGATGTGCCGCCCCAGGAGGAGGAGCCGATTGGACGCTGCAAGCATAGTTCATCTGTGATGAATCTAGGATTTGGGGAGAGAGAAGGAGAGAGGACAGCGAGGTAGGTGGGGGAAAGTGTGACTGACGTGTGGGTCAGTTTTGGCACAGAACCGAACGCATGCGGACGAGAAGTGGACACACGGTCAGTCCACCCAAATATGCGTCTCCCGACAAAAAAAAAACCCGAAATGTGTCCCCCACTGGAGAAGGATCTAGACGCAAACAGACGAAAAAAGACAAAAAAAAAAACAGAAATGCATCTCCCTGCTAGAGATGCCCTTAGCACAGAGATACATCATATGGTCCAACAACAACCGAATTGTACAATTTCATTACACTACCTTGTGCAGCAAGTTCAAATTTCTCAGACAGCATTAGCTTGTACACCTTCGTATACATGATTCTCGACAATGCGTCATGGAAAAAAAAGAGCAAGCACAAAATAGTGTACTGAAAACACAACTAAGTGATAGAAAAAGTTGGGATGAGCTTAATAAGTGAGAAGTAGAAATTGCAGGCAATACATCAACCTATAGCTTGTCTCTAGTTTAATACTTAAAGGATAGCTTTTCTCATTATCCAAATTCCGCTTTGTAAAATCCTTAAAACATAAAAGCAAGCAACTACGAAAAACAATTTACAGAGCGAACATCAAGTCGCAAGGTGCCTATGATATTGCAACAACAGCACCAGAAGAAACCAGTCGGTATAATCCTTTTGTAAAAAAAAATAAGAAAAAGGTGCTAACTGCACACAAGAAGTGTAACCAACAGACAAGGGTAGTCTCCATCATGTCACTCAGAATGCCATATATCAACAGTGCATATGGAAACATTGGTTCCTTCAACCTCACAGATGTCTGAGAGGGAGCACCAATTGAATGAATGCTCGGATTACTAAAATGTTCATCACAGGAACAGATGGAAAAATTAGGTTAGAGAAGTGGAGAACAAGGATGTTACAACAAACTTAACATGATCTCTGATTTGTTAAAGATTAGCAACATCCTAGGAAAACCACCATAGAGTACTAATGATATACAAGAATATGGGAGATTAAACTCAACAACAATGAAGAAAATAATGAGAAGAGTTATGACAAAGAAATACTTTTGTACCTAGCAAAACTCAATTTGAACCATTACTTATTTTTCTGCTCGGTAAATAGCTTATTCTTCATTGTAATCTTGGCAGACAAAAGAGTAAATTACAACTTCAAAAAAGAAGACATACTATTTTTCAAAAGGAAATCAGAATAAGGGTGCTAAAAGAGAAGACAAGAAACAAAAAGAAGGCCAGTTTCCATCATGTCCCTCAGAATGCCATATCTCAACAGTGCACGTCGAAACATTGGTTCCTTCAACCTCAAAGCAGAGTACTGAAGAGGGAGCGCCAATTGAATGAGTGCTTAGATTACTAAAATGTTCATCACAGGGACAGATGGATATTACATGAACAAATAATGGAAAAAGAGAGAAGACAGTACCGTCTTGAGAATATGTCACAATGTTATTTCTAATTTGATCAAGGGCTGCAGAATGTTGCAAAAAACTTTACAAAGCATTACGGCTAATCCAATATAGGAGATGAAATTTGGTGGCTTTGAAGAAAATAATGAAAAATCTATGACAGAAATAATGCTCTATCTCAAAACACATGTTTCTAACCGTTACGAGTTATTTTTTGTTCACTAACTTCTGAACGTGCACTTATTTTTACAAGACAAATTAATACAAGGAAGTTTAAATATCAGTTGGTTGATTTCACAAGCAACATCAACTAGTTGGCTAGTCCATACAACCAGTTATTGTCCGTCACCTGATGCTGATGCTCTATCTTGGAGAAACATCTGTTTGTCCAATTTCATCTTATTCACGATCTCAAGTACCTTGGGGTTATAGAAACGGTCCTTAACATACTTCTTTTCCTCTGCCTGTATTTCCTTGATAGCACTTGGATATGGATTTGGAGGTGGGGCCTTTCCTTCCCTTCGTGCAATTTGTTTCAGTTCCTTGTACGCTTGCTTCTTTGCTTTCTTCTCTGCTCCATATTCCATCTGCAAAAAACATGATGGTCATGCAAAAAGTTGCAACTACCATGAAAGTTGGACAGAGCAGAACCAAGAAATGGATTGCTGAAAGGGTATTCCATTTCCATATGAGAATCAAAGGATATATATTAGAGAGGATACTTACATCTGCTACAGCCATTGCATCTTCTTCATTTACTCCCTGCTCTTTCAACTCTAAGACACGCCAAGCAAAAACTCTTGCTGGTGGTGGAGCAAACCCGCTTATCCTGAAAGAATTCGGCTAGCTCTTGAATTTTGTGTATGATATGACAGAAATCAAATTATGCTACAATGAAAAGACAGGGAAAAAAAATTTGGAGTGAAACAGAGGGAAATGTTTAGACCGTCATCAATGAGAAAAAGGAGTTGCTAGACTGTACATGTACAAGTGTATATGAGTATATCCTTCAGATAAAAGCTTTCATTCACTAGTGCCTCCGTTACGCACTTGTAGTAATCAGTTCAAAGGCAAAATAAGGGGGGAAGAACCGAGTCTGAGATAACCATGTCGAATGTGAAAGGACTCGCAAAAAGATTTTTTTAAAAGAACAGGGAAAAAAAAGCAAACACATGCACATCCTCTAATCTGGAGTCCTACAGAACTTGAATACTGTACAGCCATTTGTGCAGATATTTATAAGAGAACAAAAGAAAATTACTTGACTGCATCATGGTAGAGTGAATCTGGATGCTTTCTGAAGAACTTCTTCACATAAACGTCCTCTGGCAATTCTATCTTCTTGATCTCCCCATCAGTGCGAGGGAATACGACTGGAGGTGCCCTAATCAGAAAGCAACATATGTTTCAAGCTAGCAAGCAACATGAGCAAAGCACGAGGGAATGTGACTAAGGTACCCTAATACGACAGCAACATATGTTTCAAGAAGTCAGCAAGCAACACGAGTAAAACAGAAAGATAATTAATAGATGGAAGTATAGGACCAACACCTTCAGTTCATAAATATCAGCCAAGAGCAACTGAACCCAATGAAGCAAAATTGATACAAGAAACCATTAGCCACATGTATCTTTGCCTTCCTCAGATAATACGGTCGCCATGACAAAAGAAAACGAGCAAGTCAAGGAAATCTGTTCACCTAACTACTGAACTGAGCTTATCAACAAATATCACATATCATGCTGTATAGTGTGGTTAGTCCACAAATATGCCAGGTGAAAAGGTTCATTCTGTTTCCAACGAGAAAATCACACCTGATGATTAACGTGCAAAATGCGGGATATTCAGGTCGAGCATAACTGAAGCAAGAATTAACAGTTTTAACATTGGTGTGAACTTTGAAGCTTCACTATAAAATGTAAGCAAATCTGTCACACGCAGGAAAAAGAAACTGTGGGCAACATGTTCGGCTGATTGAAAAAAACAACATAAAGCACAGTTACTCTAGAAATGGTGTTACCACTGATCGTAATGAGTCAGTACTCCTTCATATGATTAACCATGAGAAATCAAACGCCAAAGGAAATGTCGCCGTCATATGGATCGTAAGGGCGTAAAACAGCACGCCCAGCCGCCCACAGATTATGCTATGGTCAATATCAAATCTACTACTGACCCTAGATGCTATTTTCATGTTTACCAACTAATCAACAGTATATGAACGAGAAATGCGATGGAGCGTTTCAATAACTCATCACCAAGCTTGGATCTCTCATTTCTACAGAATTCACACTACCAACATCAAACCGCCGCAGCAAAAACACACACGCACGTATGGAGCAATCGGGAAATGGCGGAAGTAGAGAGGCGGGGCGAGGGAGTACTGACTGCTCCATGGCCTTGAGCCAGGCCGGGGCGGGCTTGGCCAGCCCCTTCACCAGCTTCCGCGTCTTGGTCAGCAGATCACCTCGCATGTACGACATCGCCGCCTCCACAACCGGTCGCCGCCGCCGCCGCCGCCGCAGCCGAGAGGGAAAGCCGGCGAGACGATGGCAGGATCTGTTCTGTTCCTTCTCGCTCGCCCTCATGGATTTCTAGGTCAAGCAGACACTGTAAATGGGCCGGTTGCCGGCGAATGGGCCCAATTTCCCCCCAACAAACTAAATGGGCCGGAATGAGCCCAGGATTTCTTTTCTTCATTGCTGTGCCATGGAATTTTCTAGAACCCTAGCACGATTCCCAAAACCCAAAGCTTCCTCCTCATCCTCTTCCATGGCGATGGCGTCCGCGCTCCCGCTCCTCCTCGCCCCCCGCCCCGTCGCCTCCCCGCGGCCCGCCCCGACGCGCCGCTTCCTCTCCCTCGCCGCCCCCCTCCTCGCCGTCCCGGCAGCCGTCGAACCTCGGAAGGGCGGTGGCCGCCTCGCGCGGCTCCAGCCGCTCCACGCAGCAACCCCCTGCAACTATGTCGTCGCGGCAGCGACCGGAGGAGCGGAGGCGGCCAGAGCGAAGTGCTTGCAGTTCGTGGCCTGGTGAGCCGCTTCTCCATTTCCTCACCATGCTGATTCTTATGCGTCGGTAACATGCTTATGCTGGTTTGCCTTGTTGGAATCACTGCGATGTGATGTGTAGGTATCTTCTGTCTCTCGACAAGCATCCGGTGGCCACTAAGGCGGTCACTTCTGCTCTGCTGAATATGGCCGGGGACCTCATCTGCCAGGTTCGACTTGTATTGTTTGCTGATAATTGTGCAATGTAGCATGGGGTTACATGATAAGTTGGTCGATTGACGAACCATGGTTCCAAGACCTGACTTCTTGTTCAGTTCTGCTTGGAGCTCCATGTCTTTTATGCCCTCACTAGTGAATATGATTACCCCGCCATTGCCAATTCTCTAGTAACTCGATCACTTAATGCAAACTTTGCAAAGGAAAAAAGAGTTTGAATATTAGTGGATTGACTCACAAGCAAAATTACACGGACAAAATGAGAGAGAAAGAGTACATTTATTTATGTAGTTAAAGTAGTGTTGTAGCTATTATTCATTCAAGAATGGACTCCCTAAGCAAGTATCACGATTTTGATGCGATCTTTGCTGCATCTCCAGCCATTTTGTCTTGTGTTGTAAATTATCTTCATGCATGCCTTAATGCGAGCAAATGCGAAAAACGAACATATCGCCGTTATGACATATTTGTGCTACTGAATTGCTTGATGTGGTGAATCATCCACCTTGTAGTTAAGTGAAGGGTTCAAAGGTAGAGAGGAAACCCAAACATTGTGAGTATGATGCATGTCTGTGTAATTCTGGTCATGCACAAGCACTGTCCCGTCTTAGTTTTGATGTGAAATTCAGAATGCGCAGACATTTCATTGACAATCCTTTATCTACTTTTGATTCTATTCCAGCTTGTAATCGATAAAGCGCCAAAGCTGGACTTGAAGAGAACATTTATGTTCACGTTATTGGGGCTTGTCCTGGTTGGGCCAACCTTGCATATCTGGTAATCATGTCTTGCCTATTCTACAGAATAGTGGTCAACAGTAGTTAGTGTAGCCAGTGTTTTCTGCCAGTATTGTTTAGTTGAAGATTAGTGTCTATATGCAGGTACTTGTATTTGAGTAAATTTGTAACTGTCAGTGGGGCTTCAGGTGCCATTTCTCGCCTGTTACTTGACCAGGTTTTCACCCTTTCCTTCTCACTTCCAAGTAAAGGATAATAGTCAATGTATACATATCCTTGAGATCCTGTTTTGACTTGTTGAGTTGTTCCATGTTTATTGTATCTTTTTTACATGTTTTTGAATCTGTATTCCCTATGCAGTTCATCTTTTCTCCAGTTTTTATTGGAGTCTTCATGAGCTTACTGGTAACCTTAGAGGGACGGCCATCTCTCGTAGTGCCAAAGCTTAAGCAGGTAAAAAGGATATCAACTCTCAACATCCTTCTACGATACTGTCTTATGTATGTGTCTTGTACTGATGCAAAATATTTACAAAATGTACAGGAGTGGTTCTCTTCGTTGATCGCAAATTGGCAATTGTGGATACCCTTTCAGTTCCTGAATTTCTACTTCGTCCCACAGAAGCTACAGGTTTTTAAGAAGTTGCATGTTTTGACAGTCTTTGACTATAGTGTTCAGTACATGGGAAATGAATTAGCTTGGCTATTTTCTGTCTCTTTATATAGTTTTGGCATGCTTTGAGTATTGTTCTTACCAAACTCACTGATCATTTTTTTTGCAGGTTCTTGCTGCTAATTTTGTAGCCCTTGCATGGAACGTTATTTTATCTTACAAGGCCCATAAGGAGGTTGTTGCGGAATAGTCAAATAGGTAATTTTCAACTCTGTATCTGCACATAAGTAAAGCCTGCCTACAGTCACTCAAATCTCTTAAACTAATGTTCAATTGGCCAATCCCATGGATTTGTTAACCAATATCACATGGATGTTGTTAACTAAGATTACATGGATGTTGTTATCAATCATCTCTTGTTGATGATGTTTAATAGTATCATATGGGGATGATCCTGAAATCATCACACTGTAACAAAAGTACAGTTTGTCCACTTATTATATCCTAGCATAGAACATTTTTTATCGAGAACTGTGTACCAAGCACATATATTTCCTGAAACAAAGTACGATGACAACCGTAACTAGCCATGTCAGATATGAAATTATATGTTACTTTTTCGTGAGACATTTTTCCAAGAACATCTTATCTGTGAGAGTGTCTTTCCTGATTAGTGTTTAGGGGTGATGCTGCAATTCA
This sequence comes from Lolium multiflorum, assembly GCA_030979885.1. Classification (NCBI taxonomy): domain Eukaryota; kingdom Viridiplantae; phylum Streptophyta; class Magnoliopsida; order Poales; family Poaceae; genus Lolium; species Lolium multiflorum. Next base: position 114,242,764 of record CM061751.1, on the reverse strand, counting down.
AGGCTCTTTCAATTTGAGGCGGCCATCTGTTATGACCTTCTAAGCCATTGATTGCTTTATTTGTGAGCTTGCTGAGAATTTATTACATGTGAATTTCACAGACTCAAGTCTGACAACGTTTTCTTTTAGGTTAATCTGGTGGGGCACGTCACACGACGATGCCGCATCCAGATTTGTTCAGCAGTCAGTATCTTAGACTTAATTTCTGCCACCTATGAAGGGTACCTTGTGGACTGGAATGACTGCGACTTGACCTCAACAAAGTCAGACCTTTCAGCTTCATAAAACTTTTGCTATTTAAAATGATACTGACTGGTACTAAAGGCGCTTTTTGTTCTTTTGTACCTTGTGGCTGAGCTTAGAGGAAAAGTACAAGTGGGTAAATGCAAAAGAGGATTTGGTCAAAACATTTGTTCTTTTGACTTGTAGTTTGGCATACGGCTATGACTGGCATTTAGCGTTTGCATCGTTATTGTATGACACTGAAGTTCTTGTGCCAGATTTAGACGTTCAAGCTTTTGGTGCTCTCTTGCGTCTACGCTATCGATTAACTCGTGTTTTGTTATTTGATCTTATTCTGATCCCTCGCTTCTTTCCGTTTCAGGTTTCGGCCAGGTAGCGACGATCTGAGGTATTGTTGTTTAGAGAGTAGGCTGTAGGCCAGCGTATGTACTGTTTCGGTTCTGATGTGTAGGGCCAGATCCTCTGTATATTGTGATGGAAGGCCGAAAAGAAAACGTGTTAATTATCCTCCTGGCATGGCTGTGTTGCCCGACCAATGTTTACTTGCTTGCTATGGTATGGCCTGCTTATCTGTATCGTGTCTGTTAAGTGCAAGCCGGCCATGCTTGTTAACAATGCTTATATGCCCATGTTGAGGTTGTTCTTGGTTTCCACTGAACTTCGTTTCATGTGAAATTTCCTGCGTTCCTGCCAAACCCAGTCACCATCTTATCGATACGTTGGGTCCAGGTAATGGGCGGCTCGCCGGCGGCCGACGCAGGATGGCTGGCAAAAATTCAGTGGTTGGGTGTTCGGACGGCGCACGTAGCTTCATGGTGCTTTGTCATTGCTCTACTGAGCCATCCATCGGTCGACTACGCTATTCGTTGTCTTGATTGTTGCCCTGTCCGTAAGAACTCCGACCAAGGCTCATGTGGCTGTGAATCACAGATGGATAGACTCTGTAGACTGGAGCAGCTAACTTTGACTCTGAACTTTTCTGAATTGCCCGTCAATAGATCACGGCCGGTTACCACCTCAGCCTTTCATCGTCTATTCGTTCTGCCTATCGATGATTTAATTCTGTACCATGTGAAACCTGAAATACCAACGGTAGTTTTCAAGTGTCATCTCTATTCGACTCCTATGCTTATTCTTGAACGCTTGAAGGGGAAGTGCGGGCTGGGTCAGCTAAATGCGGCTATGTTATACATGGCATGGTCTTAGATTCAAATCTGGTGAGTCATCCGGTTGTATTACTCAGTCATGTTAGTTTAGCTTTATCACATAGAAATGCAAATTGCCTGCTTTAGGTACAAAAGAAGGAAGCGTTCATGCAGGCTTAAGGCTAAAGGGACTCTAATTATGCCTCGCTTACGTTCTCAAGTGGATCACTTTAATATCGTCCGAGTCATTGTCATCTGAGAAAGACGTGCTAGTGTTCGTAGGAGAATTTACTTCGGATAGACGTGGTCGAAACCTCGGAAAAGGTTCATTGCCCCATGAAGTAGTTTCCTAGCTTTAGTGGGCAAAAGAGGTTTTGTCCATAAAAGAAGATTTTCCGCATCCCACGATTCTTAAAGTTAGCCTAGAACTTGTAGGAGGGAACGTCCCAATCAGCCGTTACTAGCAATCCATCCTCTAAGCGTGATCGGTGGAGCAACGCGGCGCTGGGCTCGTGCGAGCGAGCTAGCGATGGTTGGAGCTTGTCCGTGTCCACGAAAAACCGATATGTCAAATTGGATCACCTCCTGCCAATTTGCACCATCTATTTTCCCCTTCCGCCCCATCACCGAATCCGGCGCCATCATTTTCCCATATTCGAGCTCTTCGTTTAGGGAAGCTTCTTCAGAGACGAGCATGTAAGTGGTGCCATCTACATCAGCCAGTGTAGCTCTACCACGACAAGTCTTCTTCCTCCACTTCTCCGAGATGCCCTCTTTGTCATCCAATGGTTGGAGCGTTGCAAGTAACACCCTAGCACTCGTAGCTTAGATTTGTTAGCATGTGGTCCCTCTTAGTAGATATGAAGTTTGTATGGTAGATTTCGCAACTCTTGCTTCATGATGAGGTAGATGAATGTTTGCAGTAGTGTTAATTGCATTATCTAATCTTCATTGATGTGTAGTCCATGTGTATGCACGATAGGTGGTACAATGATTGGTTCTAAGCATATAGTTCTTCTCTTTGTACCATCAATCCGCTTATACATGAAATCAGGCAATGAAGCCCATTCAACAAACTTCAAAGTGCTGCATTGTTCTTCTTCACAGTGCTTTTTAGAATGTAGAAGTGGTGACTTGTTGCTTACCATGTGTAGCGATTGTAAGTTGCATGCTTACTATTGTGCTCCTACTCTGGTACTTCGATTTGTGTTCTAGGAGAATGGTAACTCTCCTGATATGTCGGGAAACTCGGTGTTGCCGCTTCGATATGTCTTGGTGCCAGATTGGTACTGCGCAGTTCGTAAGAAAAAACATCATGCCATGACCACTTGCTCTGTCCACCTTCGTCGTCAACAAGGTGTGTCAAGGTGTGGCAGCTCATCAAGAAGGAGTATGTATTGGTCGGGTCTTTACACAGAAGCTTTTACAGATGACGTTTTCATGTTTTGTGGCCAGTCGAGTTTTCGCGCGTCAGATCTACAACCATTTAAGGCATTCTAGATGTAGGTGGGTTCAGACCCTCAATCTTAGTAGGATCGGGGATGTGTGCTGGGAGGAGGAGACAATAACAATTTTGATGGATGACGAGGTGTACTTTTTCCACGTCAAGGTTGGCTAACTTTGCAAGAGTTTAAAGAACATTCACTTATTCTTATGCTCACATATGATCAAGAACTAATTAACTAATTGTGTTCTCACTTAGAATCACTCGAAGGAAGTGGAGTATATCACCGGACCCATTGAGAACTATGCTCAGATGAAGAGCATTTAACAAACTTCACAGCGCTGCATTGTTCTTCTTCACAGTGCTTGTTAGAGCATCTCCAGTCGCATCCCCCAAAGCGTCTCCCAAAACAATTTGGGGCGCGTCGGACCAAAAAACGGTTCCAGCCGCGTCCCGATACGGTGTCCGGCGCCCCGAGCCCGTCCCCGCCCCACAGGGGACGCTCCGGGCACGCCGGACACAACGAAAAGCGAGGCGGGCTCCCACATGTCGGCGACTATTTGCATAAACCGTTGGTTCACGCCTTTTTCTCGTCGCTCCTTCCTTCCCGCGCCTCCCCCCTCCGCCGCCGCTAGATTTCCCGGCCGTTTCGACGTCGATCTCTTCGAGTCGGCACCGTCGTCGCGTGGCGCTCCCGCGGTCGTTCCGCCGCGGCCGCTTCGCCAGCGCGTCCCAGAACGCGGCGTCAAATCCGCCCACCCTCCGTGCACACAAGGTGCTCGACGACTTGCCACATAGGCGCGATTGACCGCTGTTCGTTGCGTCGTCTGCCTCGGCGCAATTTTAACCATTGATTTTGCTTTAGACATGGACATCGACGATGAGATGCTTGCCCTGCTGCTGGAGGACGAGCAAGCCTTCGACGATGACCTACGGGAGCATTTGCTGATCATCCCGTCCCTCCAGGAAATGGTTGACGCCGAGGCGGAGAAGAGGAAGAGGCCACGCCGTGGAGGATCAAGGCCGGGGAGAAAGAAGTCCTAGCCCAGGCATAGGATGGAGGGGCATACCATGCTGCACAATGACTACTTCGCAGATGAGGCAAGCGTCTCCCGGACAAGTTCGCCGAGTTCGTCGATGGCGTCGAGCCGGCGCATTTGCAGCTACGGGAGGCATTGCAACTGTTCTGGACCGTGGAGGTCTGTTCCGGGCAGGGCAAGATGTGCACACCGGGTGGGGCAAGTTCGCCCGTGACCTCGCTCGAGCTCGGCTGCCACTCACCTTCCTCTACGAGGGAGACGGTGAGATGGTCATCAAGGTGTTCGATGACACCTGCCGCGCACTACCACAGCGAATCCGCATCGGACTCCGATAGTTAGAACGTAGAGTGTTCTTTCTTTAAAATCGGCTCGACGGGAAGATAGTGGAAGGTTTCTTTGTTCTTCCTCGGTACAACCAACAAGGGCACCGTCATGCCTCCGCTGGATTTTTCAGTTTGGGTGACTGGTGTCGAATGTTCTTTCTTGGCGTACGGAAATCAACACAACTGGTTTCTATTTTTAAAATATTTATATTTGTGTCAACCATGGTTCAAACTAGTTCGTGTAAACCATGTTCCAAACTATGTATTAGTTTGTGTAAAATAATCTTCCAATTTATAATATTTGGAATTATGTTCAAATGAAAAAGAGAAAAAAAAATGCGTCGGGCTGCTGGAGCCAACCCCAAACGCAAACGGACGCGCGGACGAAACCGATCATTTAAGCGTCCGCTGCGCGACGCAAACGGATGCGCGCGGACAATAAAATGCGTCGCGCCGCTGGAGATGCCCTAAGTGTATTATTTGAAGAAAATGATAACTTCACAAAACACGAGACCATTCCCTCTCACGGAAATATACAATGCAAGGCACGGTACTTTCTGTAGTTAAGCTGCTGTCTGCTGACGCTACTGGTGCGTGATGCTGGCGTCAATGCCAAGTGGGGCCGAACAGAACCAGGGCGGCGGCCGGCAGGTCGCCCGTGAGGAAGCACGCGTAAGGCAGGGTGACGAAAGTCCAAAGAAAATCGTTTCCAGTCTTCGGATTCAACTGTAGAACGACTGTATCTACAATTGTACGTACTCCGTATGGGACGATGAAATTCAAATGGCAGACGCAGCAGAGTCAACCAAGTTGCCGGGCCGGCAGGCGGCCACTGCCAGCGCAATGTTCAACTGCGACCAGCGCTGATGTATTCCTCTCTGTGTCGAGCATGCACGCACTGGATCTATACGACTATACACTCACCACCAGAGCCACTGGTTTATGAATTCTCTGAATTTTTTTTTCTTATCACTGACTTGTGACTTTTTTTTTTTGAGGGGACACTGACTTGTGACTTGCATATACTATTACGTACTAACTTCCCCCTCTGACCCTCTCCCATTGCACCCATTCTGAATTTCGTCTGTAACTGAACATGTCCTCTTCTGTTTTTATTGTCTGTGTTAGCCTAAATCCAGGGCAGGGATGGCAAGGGGCGGTGACATGAAATGATCAAAGTGACTGATCGATTGGGCGGGCATAGCCAGTCCACTCTGGTTTAGTTTAGGGACCAATTAGGAATATCAAAGCGCATCTCACAAAATCTTGAGTGATGCACGTACGTCCCTGTCGGATTTGGCGTCGTCTTGACGTATCGTAGGGTCTAAGTTGCATTACATGCTACAGAACCCTGCTTTGTAATTAAATACTCCTATAATGGATGCTTTGGTGCAGTGATCACTCAGCTGACTGCCCAAAAAAGGACAGTTGATCCTGACTGGAATTGAACATGGTTGGTGAAGAAACGCAGCATAGCACATCGAGTCATCGATTCACGGATATGTATGACGAATTTTCGTGCAACTGTTAACTTACGAAATCGAAGTAATTGAGCTCGGATTAACAGCCGAGATGCTTGCAAAAAATGCGACTTTGGGGGTAAGAAGCCCTCAAAGCAATTCAATAGATGATATTTGGTGTGTACAGCGAGAGAGCGGGCGCTAGCACTCGAACTTGGGATCTCGCAGGTCACAGCAGGTATCAGCACCCGGCAAGTCGGCAACCATCCGGGCTATGCCTCGGTTCACAGCCGAGATGCTTGCCATTTGCCAATATTAAGCTACGAATTTCAAACTCTTGCAGGCAGAGCGAGAAGCATCACGGATGTTCGCAGAGCAGAGAGGAGGGATTTGGGATTCAGAGAAGATCCCACGACTCCAAGGTCGGGAACCCACAGTGGCTGCTGCCGCCGGCGCCAGCGTTGCTGTCCAGCGCGACCGAGCCGGCGTCGCACGGCGGCGGCGGTGTCGGAAGCGGCAGCGCCTCGGCCGGCCTCGCGCTGCGGCTGCCGAGCAGGAACGCCGAGGTGTCCAGCGTCGGCAGCAGCATCGCGCGGTCGGCTCCCCCGGCCGCCATGCGGCCGGCGAGCGCGTGGAGGAGGAGGGGCTCCTCCGCCTGCTGCTGCAGCTGCTGGTGCTGTGGCGGTGGCGGGGGCTCGTCGGCGCCCGTGACCTGGTGCACCATGCGGCGGAACTCGGCGGGGTCGGCGCTGATGTAGGTCGTGGGCAGCCGCCGCGACGGGCGCGGGCGGCGCTTGGCGATGCGCCGTGCCGCCCGGTGCCCTGGCTGCAGCTGGTGCACCGCGGTGGGGACGGAGGCGAGGGACTCGTAGGACGGCAGGTGGCCGCGCTCTGACGGGAGGAGCTGCTGCCACGGTGAGGCTGGCGAGGGGGACGCGTAGGCGGAGGAGTCCATGTGCTGCATGGCGGAGAGCATCCTGGGTGGGTGGGCGAGCTTGCTGCTTGCTGTGGGCGTGTGTTGAGGTTGAGGTGGGAGAGGAAGAGGAGGTTGGGGATTGATATAGGCAGGCCGGAGAAGGGCGGGCGGGTGACGTGGGTGTGGACGGGCTCGGCGGTCAGCAGGGCGGTCGGAGACGAAGGCGACAGATGGATGGCTGGACAAGGTCACAACGCACGAGCCAGGGCACTGATCAGTGGGTTCAGACTGTCAGTGTCAGCGGAACCTTTGTTTTTCTTCCAAATTTCTACTGCTACCTCTATCAAAGAATGTCACAAATCTGTCTAAATTTAAGTATAGCAAAACATATTTTTGCCGCATAGATATATTAGAATTTAGACAAATCTCTGACGTTTTTAAGAAGTACTTTCGTGCGATGGCATTTTTGTTCACCAGAATTTGATGGAAAAACAGGTGAGCTTTATTACACGCTACGAAACATGGCCGTGGGATTTGCTACAGGCATGATCACAAAGCCTTTTCTCGCATGGTAGAAAATGAAATTGGTTGATACTCGAGAAAAATTTCCTGCATCACACCAACTTTAAAACAGCTAAAAAAAATAGCTGAGGAGGAACATTCGAATCGGGCGTTTTTCGATCGGGGCCAGGCCATGGCGAGCGCACAAGTGGCCCTCGGTGGCTGGAGACGTGCGAGCATCTTCAGTAACCTTGGCACTAATCTGCATCATTTTAATCCTCCCGATCTACAAAACGGGCAGGTCGGTTTGAAATGTGCTAAAAACGAAAAAAAAGATACATATTGATGTTGCGAATTAATTTCCATCAACGGATTTTGGTTTCGTGGAGTATTTGAATGGCAATTTCGTGTCCCGTTTGAGGCTTTTTTGGTCGAATTTCGTCACAACCGTTCGTGTGTCGCGCACCACTTTTGTGTTCATAGTTTTCCATTTTGATATTCCTATACTACGTCTTTCAAGTATAATATACGTTGTTGTAGATCTACTCGTTTACGAATGTCGAAATCGAAAACTTTTTTTTTTGAAACAAGAGGCAAAAGCTTTGCCTTTTATATTGATATAGAAGAAGCAAACATAGCACGGCCTACGCCAAAAGGAAAAAAACAACAAAAGAAACACCGCAAAAGGCCTAAGAAGTGATCTCCGCAAGGTGCTTAACGCCGGCCACCATCCAGTTTCTGCCCTCGTCCTTAATCTTCTGCATAAGCGCCAAAGGCGTGGAGGCCTTGTTGTTGAAGACACGAGCGTTTCCCTCCTTCCACAGTTCCCTCCCGATGAGGATGACGGCTGATTTCAGGCCTTTGGAGCATGCCGAAAACTTTAAATACGAAAGCAGTGTGGAATGGTGAGGTGAAGCTACTTCCCGAAGGAATTGTAAAATGGTCGACTGTGTGCGGTAATTTGACTAAGCTCGCCCACAAATGGCTAAAAAAGGAACACGAAACCAATTTTGAAACACTCGACGAAACGACGAACCGATGGCGGGAATGAAATAACAACGTCGAGTTTACAAACTATACTATTCATAAATCATAATACAATGATTAGACGTACTGTATACTATTCATATTATAACAAAGTTTCATATCACTTCTTTTGTGTGAGACACATACGGTGGTATTTTTTCTTGAAATTTGCAGGGTAAATATCAAGCTGACATGTGCGTGCGTAAATTATTTCAACTTTAAAAACTTTTAAATAACATTTTTTGAATTTTTAAAATCATGTCCGCTGGCACCCAATTGCTACTCTCTTTGCATCCCTCGCCCCTCCACCCATATTGTGAGCTGGCATCGTTTTTCTCACGGGTACAGTATATTTACTTTATTGTCCGGTGAAAACTACATGTCACCTTGATGAAGTTTGGTGGGTTCTTAGAGCATCTCCAACGGGCGCTCTAAATTTTGGCGCTGTAAAATCACTTTACAGCGTGCTTCATCAATGTTTTACGCGTGAGGGTATATTCGCCTCCATCTTGGAGTTGTAAAAATCCGTAGTTGTTTCTGCGCGCGACTTATAAAGCGCGCTCTTTCCGACGCGGTAGATATAGTGCACGACGTAGCGCTTTTACCCCAAGCTGTATTTTACAGCGCCGGTTGCAGCACCTATTGGAGCATCATTTTGCGTCTACGCGCTAAACCAGTCACTTTTTTTGATACAGCGTGGGATAGAGCGCATGTTGGAGATGCTCTTAATATAAGCCATTATAGTGTATGTTTGAACTTATTATTCCACATATATTTATATAAAGCTGATGGGATGCGTTTTTGATGCAAGACTTTCCACATTTATCAACTCACACACTCCATCTGTATCAAGGACCGGTCTCCGATGAAGCATCGGGCTCTCTATCGCCTGCGCCAGCATTGGAAGCCTTATTGCTATTTTCTGCAGTGCAAACGGTGGTAACAATTAACAGAGATAAAAATACTAGATTTGTTCTAAGTGTAACTTGAGAAGATAATTATTCAAATACAAAAGGAACCCAAGAAAGATTATGCAAAGGAGATAAATTTACCCAGGACGTAAGCTATTGCCTTCTTGCGGCCGATAGTCATGTCCATTACAAAAAAATCAGCTTGTAACCTAGCTTCAAACAGTGTAGACCACAGAATCTGCAAGACAAATAAGCATCAACTGATCAATATCAGCATGCTAAAGGGTGCGGTGGGAGGGAGTGGGGAGCTTTTATACAATGCTATATATATGTATGCCTACCTCACGCGCTTTAAATGGCGAAGAATTCTTAATGTTATCCTCCAAATCTGCCATCTTTCGCTGGAATATGCGGTTATATGTCCCCGCATCACAATACGGGATGTACTCTGACGAATTTCCTTCAATGTTATTAGCCGCAAACAAAGCATCTTCTAACAAGATGTGGCTGATTGCACCCAAGCATCCAACAGCACGGAGAAATAAAATGATAGTATCCTGGTCAGCCTTCCTGTGGTATGTGTCCTCGGCAACCTTAACAAATGTGGAGACATACGTTCTAATGATCTGCAATCTCAGGGGGAGAATTTAGTACACACAACATATATCTATAATTTCAAAATGTGGTCCAGATATCCTGGTGAAGCATAACAAGTTACCTGCTCTACTGTTTCCAACGAAATTTCACTTGGCTGGTGAGATCTCAGACCCGCATAAGCCTTTCATTTTAGGAAGGAAACAGTTTGCAGGTGGTGGGAATCAGAACAACTATGCACACATATCCAGAAGAGAGGTCAAATGTAGTTACCATGATTTTGGATGCTAATTCAGTAGCTCGTTCAGCACTCAAGCAAAGACTCCGTGCTAGCCGTGTGCCTTCTCCATACTGCAGCATTCACCAAACAAAATTACGAACCAATGGTGCAATGCCATCGATTCTAGCAGAGGACTGGCAATAGACTTGAAAACAAAAGAACATAGATTTGTTTGACACAATAGAAAAATATGGAAGCACCCCACAGTTTCTCGTGTAAATTTTATCTTCAAGCTATACCACATTGGATTCATATACATTGTGCAGTATTAAGCCATGACTAACAACACAGGTTATTTCTTCAGTAATAGCTTATGCTATAATCATCTACTATGTTAGTGTACATCAGTTCCTTCATAAAAATGCCAAATTATAATACTATGCATTGACAGAATATTATAGGTGCATTTTCATCGGATATGTAGCGTCGAGTGTTCAAACTTACCTGAGCTACTTAATGGAGCATTTTAATTTATTATATGTAGGTGCAGATTCTTGTTATATCTGTTCCATATTTTCTAGGACATATATCAGATTTTTTCCTTGAGTTAATGTGTTTAAATAAACCAGCTTCTAATATCCTAGGAAATGCTATAATCTTCATAAATAATCTTTGCTGAACTAGCATTGCAAAGCTAATGGTTTAATGAAGAATGGGACTAGTTTGACATTTGCTTGATGACAAAATACGAACCAAAAAGCATTTTGTGGAATTTATCTGCTCGATATACTCGCCAATTGTGGCTGCCTCGTCTCGGAATAACTTTTCTTCTGAAATTGTCTTATCACAGGGAAAAAGAAAACCAATTAGAATAAAAGAAATCATAGCAGTAACACCAACAATAAAAATAGTTCTGTTGTTTTTTCTTGATTTTCCCCTTTTCTGTTTCAGTACAATGTTTACTGAAACAACGCCAGAACTGGGGCACATTTTTCAGCGAAGAAATACACTATTAGGGGCAGGCCGAGATGGAGAGATGTGGTTTGTAGCCTCTATCATCGCAAATCTTCCATTCGAAAAGTTTCCACCGGGTATGTGTGGCAGCACTAGGGGCGTCGCGCCACTCTTCATCCCCGTATCCCATGAGACCGAATTATGTACCAATAACTCCTATTGTACCATCTTTGTGCTAGTACCACTGGGTACGTTCCTAGGATGTACCCTAATTATTTTTTACAGAAATATATATTTTTAAACTCAGGTATTGCTATGTTCATGTACTCCAATGCTAGCTTAGGTACCAAAGTGACAATATGTAACCTTGGTGCGGGCAGTAGTCGGTGAGGTCGACCCTCAAGGCTGTACCGAATGAATCAGGTCTTCCAACAAGTAATCGACCTCTCAAGCGAGAAATCAATGATGTGAAGGGAGATAAGGAGAAGTGTCAGATGCGTGGGAGGAGGCGATACATAGGTCATATTACTAATTAGGAACAACTAGTTGTCGGTCCACCAAAAATTAGCTCAACTCTCAGACAGTTGCAACTCACTTGTAACGCACAGCTTGCACAGATCACAGGACAAATATAATGGTCATGAACATTTTTCTCAGTTGCAGTTGCAACCAACTTGCAGCTCACATGCCACATAAATCATGGTGCAAATCCAGCGGATCTAGTTGACCGAGCTCTAAGGTAATTCTAAGCCAACTGAGAACTAGCAAAATGAATAGCTGGGACCCCGCTCTTCCCCAACAAGCTTATTAGGTATTTTTGATTCAAATGTTTTCCATAAGAATTTTGGAGGATTTGAATGCGTAGCAATTATCCCTAGGGTGGTTGTTTGATTTGTACCATCGGATGACATACGATTTTTTTTCTAAAAAAATGCTTTGCACTAGATTTTGCAGGAAGTCTGACATTCACTCAAAACTCTCTTTTTAGATTTCTTTGTTTCTTATGGAATCAAACAAATTTGGCACATATGAAACACTATGGGATTACCGTGGATATGATATTACAATCTTGCGTTTTTTCTGTTTGTATATTTTTAGAATCATGCGATTCAAATAGGCCTTAACCACTTAAATGTTTTTATTGCGGGGAAGTCTTGCATGATTTACATAACACCCTCCAAGTTATGCATGTTAAGTAAAGCTACAATCCATCCGTATGAATGCTTTGCGATTAAAAGAACGATATACGATGGAATAAAAAGTATAAGGACAAACCAACAAATCCTTCTTTTTAGGACCATGTAAAGCACGCAATGCAGCCGAGTACTCCCTCTCAAACTTCTCCACACTCTCACGGTAAATTCTGAGGTCCTCACGCTGGATGAAAGAAACACCAATTAACTCTGAGAAAAGCATGAATTAAGTAGATAACAAGCATTTCTATTGCAAATAACGATTCCCCTTTTGCACACACATGGTCTTGTTTCATACTAGTAGTGTATTTCTAGAAATATGTGAGAATTATCTCCATCAAACCCTAAATTCCACTTATTTCTAAAAGTTTATATCTTTGGCCCCAGTGTATTATATTGTAATTTAATCCCCACTTTTCCCCACATTTTCCAAATTGAAGTGTGTTTTCTTAATACGCAATACACTACCCCTAGCTAGTATCTCGGAGATTGATGTTTTATATGAAGATTTAAGGGGATTAAGTAAAAGTAGGGGTTTACCCAATCTCTACGGGATTATCCCACTAATCCCACAAAAAACTCAAATACTCCCTATTTTTTTAGTACAAAGGCACTACCAAAAAATATAATTTTCATCTATAAAAGGCCACTACCTTTCTTCAAAAAATATTAATTAGATTTTTCTCTCGAACAATGGTGCTCGTGCTCACTGATGTGAGGCTTGCATGCAAACTATACGGATAGAGACACCACAAGCAACATGTTTAATTACCCTGACACACGAAAAGATTCCCACATAATTACTCGTTCTATTTACACTAGTAGCTTATTTTTTCTTGGTATCTGAAAAAGAGATAGTGGTCTTTACACCAGAATGGAGGAGGTACCCTAATGAGAGGATAAATTTAAGTCGGAGACTATGAAATTAATACCTCAGGAGGAACGTCATCCTCCGGGTTGGGCTCGCATGGCTGATCGGCGGCGCTCTTCTGTGATCGGGAGACGTGGCGCAGTCGGCACGTCCTCGCAGTTTGAATCTTCAAGGACATAAACGGATGGCGCGTGATGGGTAGGGACACAAACCTAAAGCTGTAGATCGCCGACGACGCCGGCGCAATAGGGCAAGGGCTGAGGATGCCCATGGTTACGAGGAAGACGGGTTTCCGGACGTGAGATCGCAGCTGCAGCTGCAGCTGGAGTAACACGGGCCGGCGAGGTCTCTTAATTAATCTCGCGTTTTATCTCTTTGAGTGAAGATAACCCTCTGTAAATAAATAGTATAATATGACACCGTTTTCCATTGCAAGGATGTAGTAGAGTCCTGTCCCCGACCAACAAGGAACACGAGTCGTTCACAAATATGTCACTAGTACAGCTAGGGCCAAACACCGTAGAAAAAGCGTAACATCCCGCTGACATATGAATATAGCAAACAGTCTATATATTTGAAACGTATGCGAATATACATAGAGAGTTGCCGGTAGAAAAATATTGTGCCTTACTCATATGCCCGCACACTATTTTGTTGTCAATAACTATGTGCAAAACTTTCGAGGTTAAATTATCCTTTCCCGAATTCTTATGAATTCTTATGGACTACTGGAACTTTTTAACTAATTATTTGTTTTGTTCACACTACCATGTTAATAAATTTCGATACAACAAAGCAGATGGCACACGATTGGAATTTAGAATCGTATGCGACATCCTAATTGACACACGACGTATTTCTATACCATCGTATGTGACTCCGGCCTATGCTTTAGTAGATGTTAGTCGTCTGCGAATGGGTCGCGTGAACCGTGTCATGCGTTGGAAACGTATTATAGGTTAACTTTCGAGGAAAAGCGCCAACAGAAATTGAAGATGCTCGAGTATTACGGATTTACGGCCTCGCAACCATTCCAGGGGCTCACGGCCTCCAAAGGGGCATCCCCAACTCGACAAAGAGCTATCCTCCTTCGCTCTACGCTCTGTTTGACCATTACATTGGGACAAAGACTCTGAAGAAGCCTCGCAATTCCATCAGATGCGACAACTGGTTCGAGTTCCCGCTGAACAATGGTCACATCAAGTATCCCGCTCTAGATGCACGCCTCAGCTTCGAGATAGCTAGGAAGCACTGGCATCTAGTCGCCTACGATAGCATTATGGATCACCTCAATGTAGAGATGATGCAATGAACTGATATAACTGGTTCAAATTATGAATGAAGTTCCATTGTTTTGCATTTGAGAATCTCTACATCACACACGGTTGAGTACAGATACAAACGTGTGCAATGGCCTCACACGTTAGACACGATTTGTTACTTCAAAATCGTGTGTTGTACGTACACACGGTTGTTGCAAGAAACAATCGTGTGTTGGAAATGTGGGCCCATCATGTCGGGCGAATGAAACCCTTGGAGCTATTATTTTTCTACTATAAATTAAGACCGGTCTTCGTCCTTCTCCAGTCTCACTCCACTTCACCCCACTCCATAGACCACAGCCACCTCTCTACTTAGATCCACGATGACGAGGAGATCGCCCCGGAAGATTACCTAGCCGGCAAGGCGGAAGCTAGCTGGTGGCCGGAGATCCACGCGTTTGGAGGCCGGTCCTGCCGTTGATGCCTCATCCTCCACGATGGAGCGAGACTGCGTCGTCGCCCTCCCGCAGGTTTTCTTCTTATCTTTTCCATGTTTACCTTATTTTCACAACGCAGATCTACTATAAGCATCGGTGTTTTTGTTGGCAAGATTGGATTACATTGTGACATAGATCTATGTTTTATTCATTAGTTAGATCCATTAGTTTTCTTAGTGCCGATGTAGTAATGTCTTAGTTAGATCCATTAGTTTGTTTAGTGTAGATGTAGTTCTTAGCGCACAAAAGGATGATTCTATTCAACCTTGCACACCATATTAGTGCCACAATGATTCGTTCGAACCTTGTGCTTTGCACAAGCATTCCATATTGTGCATAATACTTGGTTCGAGCGGATCAATTGTGTCATTGTGTGCGTAAGTGAGAAACTATGAGTTGCAACTCGTGCGCAAGTAATATTAGTTGCAACCTACTTGCACTTCCCATATCAGCACAGATCACGACACAAATCAAATATCTAAGAAATTAACTTAGACTTAATAAAAATCAGACACCTGATTTCTAGCAAAACCGTTTTAGTTAGGGGCGACCTGGTCTTGGTCAATCACAAGGGGGACATGCGAGTACCATCCATCGACATGTACAAAATGCCCATATACAAGCTTGCTCCATTCTTCCCTTCGGGAGTCTGGGTTAATGCGGCGACGATGGGAATCTCACACCAGCATGGACACCGGCCTGGTGGATGCATAGAAGCAGCTCCAGTTCGGACGTACGTGTGCACGCAATCTAAACATACAACCATGCATCAATGCAGATTTGCAGCGCAGCACAAGGAAAAACGAAGAAACCCGACATCATGTTGATCCATTAATTTTCTTAGTGCCGATGTAGTAATGTCTTAGTTAGATCCATTAGTTTGTTTAGTGTAGATGTAGTTCTTAGCGCACAAAAGGATGATTCTATTCAACCTTGCACACCATATTAGTGCCACAATGATTCGTTCGAACTTTGTGCTTTGCACAAGCATTCCACGTTGTGCATAATACTTGGTTCGAGCGGATCAATTGTGTCATTGTGTGTGTAAGTGAGAAACTATGAGTTGCAACTCGTGCGCAACTAAAAAATATTAGTTGCAACCTACTTGCACTTCCCATATCAGCACAGATCACGAGACAAATCAAATATCTAAGAAATTAACTTAGACTTAATAAAAATCAGACACCTGATTTCTAGCAAAACCGTTTTAGTTAGGGGCGACCTGGTCTTGGTCAATCACAAGGGGGACATGCGAGTACCATCCATCGACATGTACAAAATGCCCATATACAAGCTTGCTCCATTCTTCCCTTCGGGAGTCCGGGTTAATGCGGCGACGATGGGAATCTCACACCAGCATGGACACCGGCCTGGTGGATGCATCGAAGCAGCTCCAGTTCGGACGTACGTGTGCACGCAATCTAAACATACAACCATGCATCGATGCAGATTTGCAGCGCAGCACAAGGAAAAACAAAGAAACCCGAGATCTGCATATGCCCAACGTCAATTTCTCATCGCAATGCTCGACGCGCTGCAAATCAAAATAGGCGTCGATGTCTTCGATGAGCCCTCCGTGTGGCAGGCACCCAGTTCATGCCGCGTCTGTATTCGTTTCCCAAGGAAAAAACAGCAGAACTCACTAAGAAAGAAAAAAAAAACGCTCTTCCGGAAGAGCATACAAGTAAACTCCAAGAAATTTTTGATAATCATTTATGATAATGCAGATAGTAGAACATAGCAGTTCTTACAGACCATACGAAAGTGAACAGTCACTCAGCTAAATAAAAGTAAACAACTCATACTGATTGATGGTAACTTGATCCTACTACTGCGACAACCCCCAACCAGGTACACCGTACCCCATCGATGCCCATGAATCCCTCTCACTTGTTGCTGCAGGCAGTGATGTCTACTCACGCTTCTTTTCCTGTAGACAGTGTTGGGCCTCCAAGAGCAGAGGTTTGTAGAACAGCAGCAAGTTTCTCTTAAGTGAATCACCCAAGGTTTATCGAACTCAGGGAGGTAGAGGTCAAAGGTAGTCCTCTCAAGCAACCCTGCAATTAAGATACAAGAAGTCTCTTGTGTCCCCAACACACCTAATACACTTGTCGATGTATAGGTGCACTAGTTCGGCGAAGAGATAGTAAAACACAGGTGGTATAGATGAATATGAGTGGTAATAACAATCTGAAATAAATATGGCAGCGAGTAAACATGCAGTAGAACAGTAAGTAAGCGGTGTTTGCAGTATTGGAAACAAGGCCTAGGGATCATACTTTCACTAGTGGACACTCTCAACATTGATCACATAATAAATTAATAACTTCTCCTCACTTGTGCTACATACACTCTCTCGTTGGATAACAAACATCATTCATTGTGTAGGGCTACAAGAGCTCCCTCAAGCCGGAGTAAACAAGCGCCACAACATTCGGCTTCATATTTAAGTAACCTTTAGAGCATAATAGATCTTTGCAATTTAGACCGAGTACTAACATAGCATACACACTGTCACCATTGCACTATGAAAAGGTGAATATATCACATCAATACTATCGTAGTAATAATCAACTCCATAATCTACAAGAGATTACAATCATAACATACGCCAAGTACTACATGATGCACACACTGTCACCGTTACATCATGAAGGAGGAATAGACTACTTTAATAACATTACTAGAGTAGCACATAGATTAATAGTGATACAAAGCTCATCATATGGATCTCAATCTTGCAAGTCAATTTATGAGATCATTGTATTGAGGTACATGAGAGAGAGATTAACCACATAGCTACCGGTAGAGCCCTCAGCCTCGGGGGAACTACTCCCTCCTCATCATGGGAGACAGCGATGGCGATGAAGATGGCGGTGGTGTTGATGGGGATGACTCCGGGGCAATTCCCGTCCCGCAGGGTGCCGGAACAGAGACTTGTCCCCGAATTGGAGTTTCGCGATGGCGGCGGGACCTTTTCTCGTATCGTGGCTTATCTCTTTAGGGTTTTCGACGGAGACTTTATATAGGCGAAGGGGCGATGTCGGTGGAGCCCTGGTGCAGCCAGACCATAGGGGGGCGCCCCCCCGCCGCGCCGCCTTGTGGGGTGGGGCCCCCCTGGCTCCCCTCTGGTCCCTCTTCGGTGATCTGGAAGCTTCCGGGAAAAATAAGATCTTGGGCGTTGATTTCGTCCAATTCCGAGAATATTTCCTTTGTAGGATTTCTGGAACCAAAAACAGCAGAAAACAGGAACTGGCACTTCGGCATCTTGTTAATAGGTTAGTTCCGGAAAATGCATCAAAACATCATAAAGTGTGAACAAAACATGTAGGTATTGTCATAAAACTAGCATGGAACATAAGAAATTATAGATATGTTGGAGACGTATCAAGCATCCCCAAGCTTAGTTCCTACTCGCCCTCGAGTAGGTAAACGATAACAACAAATAATTTCTGAAGTGACATGCTACCAACATAATCTTGATCAACATTATTGTAAAGCATATGAGATGAATGGAGTGATCTGAAGCAATAGATTGCTAACAAAGAGATAATGACTAAACAAATGAATCATATATCAAAACTTTTCATGAATAATACTTTCAAGATAAGTGTCAACAAGACTTGCATAAGAGCTAACTCATAAAGCAATAAATTCAAAGTAGAATGCATTGAAGGAACACAAAGGATCATTAAGTTTCAGCAATTGCTTTCAACCTGTAACGTATATCTCATGGATATTTGTCAACATAGAGTAATATAACAAGTGCAATAGGTAAACATGTAAGAATCAATGCACACAGTTAACACAAGTGTTTGCTTCTAACATAGAAAGAAGTAGGTAAACTGACTCAACATAAAGTAAAAGAATGGCCCTTCGCAGAGGGAAGCATGGATTACTATTTTTGTGCTAGAGCTTTTATTTTGAAAACATAGAAACAATTTTGTCAACGGTAGTAATAATTCATATGTGCTATGCATAATACTTCCTACAAGTTGCAAGCCTCATGCATAGAATACCAATAGTGCTCGCACCTTGTCCTAATTAGCTTGGATTAACACGGATTATCATTGCATGACATATGTTTCAACCAAGTGTCACAAAGGGGTACCTCTATGCCGCCTGTACAAAGGTCCTAGGAGATCAATTGCATTTGATTTCTCGTTTTTAATAGATCTCAACTTAGGACATCCATACCGGGAAAACATAGACAACAGATAATGGACTCCTCTTTTAATGCATAAGCATTCAACAACAGATAATATTCTCATAAGAGAGTGAGGTTGTATGTCCAAACTGAAAACTTCCACCATGATACATGGCTTTGGTTAGCGGCCCAATGTTCTTCTCTAACAATATGCATACTCAAACCATTTGATCATGAAAATCGCCCTTACTTCAGACAAGACGAACATGCATAGCATCTCACATGATATCCAACAAAGGTAAAAAGTTGATGGCGTCCCCAGAAACATGGTTACCGCTCAACAAGCAACTTATAAGAACTAAGACACATAACTACATATTCATCACCACAATAGTTTTTAAGCTATTTGTCCCATGAGCTATATATTGCAAAGATAAAGGAATGAAATTTTAAAGGTAGCACTCAAGTAATTTACTTTGGAATGGCAGAAAAATACCACATAGTAGGTAGATATGGTGGACACAAATGGCATGGGTTTTGGCTCAAGGTGTTTGGATGCACGAGAAGCATTTCCTCTCAGTACAAGGTTTGGGCTAGCAAGGTTGTTTGAAGCAAACACAAGTATGAACCGGTATAGCAAAACTTACATAAGAACATATTGCATGCATTATAAGACTCTACACTGTCTTCCTTGTTGTTCAAACACCTCACCAGAAAATATCTAGACTTTAGAGAGACCAATCATGCAAACCGAATTTCAACAAGCTCTACAGCAGTTCTTCATTAATAGGTGCAAAGTACATGATGCAAGAGCTTAAACATGATCTATTTGAGAACAACAATTGCCAAGTATCAAATTATTCAATACCATATACCATTTACCACATGAAGCATTTTATGTTTCCAACCAAATAGCAATAAGTGAAGCGATCAACTTTCGCCAATGAACACTAAAAGTAAAAGCGAAGAACACATGTGTTCATATGAACGAGTGGAGCGTGTCTCTCTCCCACACAAGCATGAATTTATTCAGAGAATGAAAATAACAAAATGAAAAATAAAAGCACACAGACGCTCCAAGTAAAGTACATAAGATGTGACGGAATAAAAATATAGTTTCACTAGAAGTGACCTGATAAGTTGTCGATGAAGAAGGGGATGCCTTGGGCATCCCCAAGCTTAGATGCTTGAGTCTTCTTGAAATATGCAGGGATGAACCACCGGGGCATCCCCAAGCTTAGACTTTTCACTCTTCTTGATCATAGTATATCATCCTCTTCTCTTGACCCTTGAAAACTTCCTCCACACCAAACTTAAAACAAACTCATTAGAGGGTTAGTGCATAATTAAAAATTCATATATTCAGAGGTGACATAATCATTCTTAACACTTCTGGACATTGCAAAAAGCTTCTGAAAGTTAATGGAACAAAGAAACTCATTCAACATAGCAAAAGCGGCAATGCGAAATAAAAGGCAGAATCTGTCAAAACAGAACAGTCCGTAAAGACGAATTTTCCAGAGGCACTTAACTTGCTCAAACGGAAAAACTCAAAACTAATGAAAGTTGCGTACATATCTGAGGATCACGCACGTAAATTGGCAGATTTTTTGATTTTTCTACAGAGAGATCTACGCAAATTCGTGACAGACAGCAAATCTGTTTCTGCGCAGTAATCCAAATCTAGTATCAACTTTACCATAGAGACTTTACTTGGCGCAAAAAACATGATAAGGAGAGGTTGCTACAGTAGTAACAACTTCCAAGACACAACAAAACAGTAGCAAAATAAACACATGGATTATCTCCCAAGAAGTGCTTTATTTAGATGGCCATTAATTTTAATGATGCACTCGCAAGAAATAAGAGTTGAAGCAAAAGAGAGCATCAAGAAGCAAATTTAAAACACATTTAAGCCTAACCCACTTACTATGAAAATGAATCTTGTACACAAATAAATTCATGAAGAACAAAGTGACAAGCATAGGAAGATAAAACACGAGTAATTTCAAGATTCTCAACATAAAGAGGGGAAACTTAATATTATTAAGATGCATGTAACCATGTTTCCCTCTCTCATAATAACTTTCAGTAGCATCATTGATGAAATCCACAATATAACCATCACTTAAAACATTCTTATCATAGTTCATATGCATAAAAGTATCATTAATTTTGGCATAAGAAGAATTCTTCTCATTAATAGTAATTGGAGCAGGATCATTATCAAGAATTTGAACATGGTAAATAAGTTGCATACTAAGGGAATGGTTTTTAGCAATCCCATCATAACTATAACAAGTTTCATAAGGATAATTATAACATGTGTCATATCCATCTCTATAACGATTGTCTAAACCAGAATATATAATATCATCATTTTCACTAAAAGTAAAAGTCTCAAATATAGGATCTTCAAGCACAACATCCCCAAGCTTAGAGCTTTCAATATCATCATTTGAGGGAACATGAATAGTGCTATCATCATTACTTTCATAATCAGTACCAAAGAGATTTCCAATATCAAAGGTAGTGTGCTCTTCCAAATCATGACCACTAATATGGGTAAAGGGCATAGGAAGATCATTGTACTCAGATTCATTATCATAATAATCTTTAGGAGCAACATACTTACGGTTACCTATCGTTACCTCATACGCGCGGGGATATGCCGTTACCTCTTTCTTCTTATTCCCCTTCCCAAACTTGGGAGGATTCCTCCTTTTCATTAATAAGTTTGAAACACACTGCGGTCCTATCATATTTTGGCAAAGTGTCATCTTCTAAAATATTTTGTATGTAAGTATTTGTATGGCAATTATTAATGCAATAAGAAAGACACCCATGCAGGACATCATCAATATCAAGATCATTAATATCTAACAAAGAAATTTTTCTTGATAACTCTTCACACTTCAAAAATAAGGTAAGTTCATCATGCTGATTAGGAATAATTTCATCATCACAATACAAATTTACAGCACTCATGGGGTTCGAATTATCATTGGAGGAGCATTGAAAATTAAAATGACCAACTCTATGGCAAAGTTCACAAATAAAAGGATAGAGGGCACACACTTTTTCACCAAGATCATCTAGAGCCCTAGACCACTTTCTAGTTTTTTCATTCCTATGATGGATACAATATTCATCTTCGATTTGATTAATTCCACAAGGTCTATGTATTCCACAAAAATTAACATGCTTATAGGAAATAGCATTTTCAGAAGTTTGAACATGTTCATTGCAATCATTAATAACAGTTTCATCCTTCATGCAAGTGTCTTTAAAAGGTTCATGATACTTATCAAAATTCTTCCTAGGCAATTCAAAATGAGAAGCAAAAGATTTATAAAGATTTGCAACAACTTGAGAGTCAAGACCATAAGTAGCACTCATATTTCGAAATTCATCAGTATCCATAAAAGTTTCAATTCATTCATAATCATAATTTATACCTGACTCTCTACCTTTGTCATTCTCCCAATCTTCAGCGTTCTCCTCAATCCGAACAAGAAGATCCCATCTAGCTTCAACCTCCTTGCTTGTGAAAGATCCCTCCAAACAGACATCTAGATAGTCCTTGTGATGTCCTGAAAGCCTTGCATAAAAATTATTAATAATAACATTACGGGGGAGCTCATGCCATTTGAGCATTAGTGACTTCAATCTCCCCCATGCTTGGGAAATACTCTCTTCATCACGAGGATAAAAGTTATAAATGTAATTCCTATCAATATGCACTTCATGAGGAGGATAAAATTTAGAATAAAAGAGAGATACAATTTCCTCCCAACCAAGAGAATGACTATTCTTCAGCAATTTATACCAATGCGCCGATTTACCAGACAACGAAATAGATAATAGTTTCTTCCTCACTTCATCCATAGAGATACCTTCACACTTGAATAACCCGCATAATTCATGCAAAAACAGTAAATGATCTTCAGGATGAACATTTCCATCCCCTTCATAGTGGTTATCCCTAACACGTTCAATAATTTTCATAGGTATCTTGAAAGGAATATTTTCAGTAGGTGGATTTAAAATAGCATCATTAGAGTTATCGCATATGGTAGATAAAGTATTATCAGAGCAAATTTTCTCCCCTAAAGAAGCTACAAAGATCATAAAAACTAGCTTCCCCAAGCTTAGACTTTTCCATAGCATTAGCAGTAATTGCGTTCATACTAATAACATCGCTACTAGCATGCAAATAAGGTTCCATAGGTTTTTTAATTTTCGCATCAATCAATTCTAACTCAGGAAAAAGATTAAAAAGCTCACTAAATTTATTGTCCATTATGCCTAACTAGTGAAAATAAAAACAAGAAACAAAAAGATAAAATTGCAGAATCTAAAGGAGATACCTTCGAGCACTCACACACCGGCAACAATGCTAGGAAATAGCTTAGTAGTCGGAGGATGTGAATACCTTTTACCTTACCTCAACCCGCGAAAATAGCTTGATGTTTACTCACGCTTCTTCCTGAGACAGTGTTGGGCCTCCAAGAGCAGAGGTTTGTAGAACAAGTAGCAAGTTTCCCTTAAGTGAATCACCCAAGGTTTATCGAACTCGGGAGGTAGAGGTCGAAGATAGTCCTCTCAAGCAACCCTGCAATTAAGATACAAGAAGTCTCTTGTGTCCCAACACACCTAATACACTTGTCAGATGTATAGGTGCACTAGTTCGGCGAAGAGATAGTAAAACACAGGTGGTATAGATGAATATGAGTGGTAATAACAATCTGAAATAAATATGGCAGCGAGTAAACATGCAGTAGAACAGTAAGTAAGCGGTGTTTGCAGTATTGGAAATAAGGCCTAGGGATCATACTTTCACTAGTGGACACTCTCAACATTGATCACATAATAAATTAATAACTTCTCCTCACTTGTGCTACATACACTCTCTCGTTGGATAACAAACACCATTCATTGTGTAGGGCTACAAGAGCTCCCTCAAGCTGGAGTAAACAAGCGCCACAACATTCGACATTCATATTTAAGTAACCTTTAGAGCATAATAGATCTTTGCAATTAGACCGAGTACTAACATAGCATACACACTGTCACCGTTGCACTATGAAAGGGGGAATAGATCACATCAATACTATCGTAGTAATAATCAACTCCATAATCTACAAGAGATTACAATCATAACCTACGCCAAGTACTACATGATGCACACACTGTCACCGTTACATCATGAAGGAGGAATAGACTACTTTAATAACATTACTAGAGTAGCACATAGATTAATAGTGATACAAAGCTCATCATATGGATCTCAATCTTGCAAGGCAATTCATGAGATCATTGTATTGAGGTACATGAGAGAGAGATTAACCACATAGCTACCGGTAGAGCCCTCATCGGGAGAACTACTCCCTCCTCATCATGGGAGACAGCGATGGCGATGAAGATGGCGGTGGTGTTGATGGAGATGACTCCGGGGGCAATTCCCCGTCCCGGCAGGGTGCCGGAACAGAGACTTCTGTCCCCCGAATTGGAGTTTCGCGATGGCGGCGGCTCTGGAACTTTTCTCGTATCGTGGCTTATCTCTTTAGGGTTTTCGCGACGGAGACTTTATATAGGCGAAGGCGATGTCGGAGCCCTGGTGCAACCAGACCATAGGGGGCGCCCCTCCCCCCTGGCCGCGCCGCTTTGTGGGGTGGGGCCCCCTGGCTCCCCTCTGGTCCCTCTTCGGTGATTTGGAAGCTTCCGGGAAAAATAAGATCTTGGGCGTTGATTTCGTCCAATTCCGAGAATATTTCCTTTGTAGGATTTCTGAACCAAAAACAGAAAACAGGAACTGCACTTCGGCATCTTGTTAATAGGTTAGTTCGGAAAATGCATCAAAACATCATAAAGTGTGAACAAAACATGTAGGTATTGTCATAAAACTAGCATGGAACATAAGAAATTATAGATACGTTGGAGACGTATCAGGCAGCATCGATGAGCTCACTGAATCCAACTAGGAGGCTGCGAAAGTAGGGCGTGATCTCATCCTCGAAGACCACGTAGGGCACAACAGTGGGATAGAGCGGAAGCAGGACATCCGGGTTGAGGTCATACATGAGATTCTCCACTGCATTGGTGGCCTCGACCATGGACGACGCGAGGACGTAGCCTTGATTGGCCTGCATGGACACCCGACGGAGGCTTGTAGCAGCAACGATCATGTCCTAGATGGAGGAGGAGAAAGACAGGCGTAATTAAGATAGAGCGCCGGCCCGAACATATGCATACAGGATACTAAGAAAACGCGAGATCGATCTGAAGGTTGGACTCTCACCTGCAAACTGAGAGAAAAGGGCGAGCTTTTGGTTATGGCATTGTCGAACAAGGCGATGCCTTTGTCGGCGGTCTCCTTGAAGGAGATGACCCGGTCCTTGTCGTCGAACAGAGCGACCGGGCGGAACTCGTGCTCGAAGTCCTCGACGGCCTTCTGGTACTCAAACGTGGACCAAGAGATCTGCAAAGGCGCGCGCGTGGGATGATTAGCCAAACTTAGTTGAAACAAAAATCGAAAAGGTGAAACCGAGCTCACCGGTTGCTCGTCGTCGTCGTCGCCTGGGTTCATCGGGGCGGAGTGACCTGCAGCGCGCACCACGGTAAGGAGACGAGGCGACGGCTGGTGCGCGCAGAGACCAGCCAACCCCACGGTGAGGCCCGCCTGCGTCGCGGCTGTGCCCGTGACGGCCACGCGGAGTAAAGGGGCCGGCGGCCAGGCCGAGACCCGCCAGGGCATGCCCGGCAGCCTCGGCAGCAGACGCGCCGAGCACGGAGTGGAAGCCTCCTGGCCCCTAGTAGCAGGCGACGACGCCGAGCCCCTTGGCCGCGGCAGCCCGTTATCCGTCCCCGACGAAGGCGGTGGCCGTGACACGAGCGCGCACTAACCCCCCATGGCTCCATGGGTGTGCCTGATGCGCGTAAATGTACACGTCCGTTGGGAACCCCAAGAGGAAGGTATGATGCGCACAGTGGCAAGTTTTCCCTCAGAAAGAAACCAAGGTTTATCGAACCAGGAGGAGCCAAGAAGCACGTTGAAGGTTGATGGTGGCGAAATGTGATGCGGCGCAACAACAGGGATTCCGGCGCCAACGTGGAACCTGCACAACACAACCAAAGTACTTTGCCCCAACGAAACAGTGAGGTTGTCAATCTCACCGGCTTGCTGTAACAAAGGATTAACCGTATTGTGTGGAAGATGATTGTTTGCAAGAAAACAGTAAAACAAGTATTGCAGTAGATTGTATGCGATGTAAAGAATAGGACCGGGGTCCACAGTTCACTAGAGGTGTCTCTCCCATAAGATAAAAGCATGTTGGGTGAACAAATTACAGCCGGGCAATTGACAAATAGAGAAGGGCATAACAATGCATATACATGATATGATAAATATAGTGAGATTTAATTGGGCATTACGACAAAGTACATAGACCGCCATCCAACTGCATCTATGCCTAAAAAGTCCACCTTCAGGTTATCATCCGAACCCCATCCAGTATTAAGTTGCAAAGCAACAGACAATTGCATTAAGTATGGTGCGTAATGTAATCGACAACTACATCCTTAGACATAGAATCAATGTTTTATCCCTAGTGGCAACATCACATCACAACCTTAGAACTTTCTGTCACTGTCCCAGGTGTCAATGAAGGCATGAACCCACTATCGAGCATAAATACTCCCTCTTGGAGTTAAGAGCAAAAACTTGGCCAGAGCCTCTACTAATAACGGAGAGCATGCAAGATCATAAACAACACATAAACAATAGATTGATAATCACCATAACATAGTATTCTCTATCCATCGGATCCCGACAAACACAACATATAGTATTACGATAGATGATCTTGATCATGTTAGGCAGCTCACAAGATCCAACAATGAAGCACAATTAGGAGAAGACGACCATCTAGCTACTGCCATGGACCCATAGTCCAGGGGTGAACTACTCACTCATCACTCCGGAGGCGACCATGGCGGTGTAGAGTCCTCCGGGAGATGAATCCCCTCTCCGGCAGGGTGCCGGAGGCGATCTCCTGAATCCCCCGAGATGGGATTCGGCGGCGGCGTCTCTGGAAGGTTTTCCGTGTCGTGGCTCTCGTACGGGGTTTCGCGATGGAGGCTTTAAGTAGGCGAAAGGGCAGCCTCGGAGGGGTCTGGTGGGCCGGACACTAGGCGGCGCGGCCAGGGCCTGGCCGCGCCGCCACCATGTGTGGGCCCCACGTGGCCCCTCTCTGGCGGCTCTCGGGTGTTCCGGATGCTTCCGGGCAAAATAGGAAACTGGGCGTTGATTTCGTCCAATTCCGAGAATATTTCGTTACTAGGATTTCTGAAACCAAAACAGCAGAAAAAGAATGGCTCTTCGGCATCTTGTTAATAGGTTAGTTCCAGAAAATGCGTAAATACGACATATAATGTGCATAAAACATGTAGGTATCATCAATAAAGTAGCATGGAACATAAGAAATTATCGATACGTTGGAGACGTATCAGTGCCGGCGGCGCGTACGCGGTCGCCGTCACGGTCACGGGTGCCATGGCGCGGCGGCAAGCAAACTGGAGCGTTGGTGTTTATCTGGCGAGCAAGTTGGTGTCTTTGTGACTTGAGGAGTTCGAATGGAGGCAGGCGTGCATTCTTATAGGCGCGGCGCGCGTGCGTTGCGGGCACAGCGCAGCACACTGGGTGATTCCAAACCCTAGAGAGAGGTCCCAATATGACGGCAGGGATCCCGAGATGCTTTCCGGACCGTAGGATACAAATCGGAGCGTGGAGATGAGGTTCCCGAGTGGAGTGAGCCAACAAAACTAGGGCAGGGCACAACCGGACAAGAAAAGGAAAAAAGATGTTGATTGGAGAAGGGGTTTGATCCCGATGAAAAAGTAGAGCACCGAAGGCAAAGTGTTTGTCGCAAAGAACGGTATATTTCTCGAGAAAGAGTTTCTCGCCAAAGAGGTGAGTGGGAGGACAATACAACTTGATGAGATTGGAGAATCTTCGGTGGCAGCCAATAGGGTTGATGTGTCGGAAGTTGTTCCGACGATCATCCCTATAGCCAAACCGGAAGCCCCTGCATTGGATGCAAATGCTTTAGTCAAGTCTGTATCTGAACCTCGCAGGTCTACTAGAATTCGAGAGCCACCCCAGTGGTTTTCAAATGAAGTATTCATCTTGGAAGAAGATGAACCTGCAAACTACAAAGATGCGATGGTAAGTTCTGATTCCAACAAATGGATAGAAGCCATGAAATTCGAGATGAAGTCCATGCATGAAAATCAAGTTTGGAACTTGGTAGATCCTCCAGAGGGTGTGAAACCAATTGAATGCAAATGGATTTTCAAGAGAAAAACAGACGCGGATCGTAATGTTACTATCCACAGAAGGAGTTGACTATGACGAGACCTTCTCGCCAGTAGCGATGCTTAAGTCCGTTCGGATATTGCTAGCAATATCTGCCTATTTCGATTACGAAATCTGGCAGACGGATGTTAAAACAACATTTCTGAATGGGAACCTGACCGAGGACATGTATATGATACAACCCGAGGGTTTTGTCGATCCAAATAGTGTTGGAAAGATATGCAAGCTTCAGAAGTCAATCTATGGACTGAAGCAAGCATCAAGAAGCTGAATCTTTTCTTTGATGAGGTAGTCAAAGGGTTTGGCTTCATTCAGAATGCCGAAGAGGCTTGTGTATACAAGAAAGAAAGTGGGAGCTCAAGGGCTTTTCTAATCTTATATGTGGATGACATATTGCTGATTGGGAATGATATAGAATTTCTTAACACTACAAAAGAATCATTGAAAATAAGTTTTGCAATGAAAGACTTAGGCGAGGTAGCATACATATTAGGAATTAAGATCTATAGAGATAGATCAAGGCGTCTAATAGGGCTGAGCCAGAGCACATACATTGACAAGATTCTAAAGAGGTTTAGAATGGATAATGCCAAGAAAGGATTACTCCCAATGTCACATGGCACAGTACTTAGCAAGAATCAGTGCCCGCAATCCACTGATGAGCGAGTACAAATGACTACGATTCATTTTGCCTCGGCGATCGGATCTAATGTATGCTATGATTTGTACAAGACCAGATGTTGCATTTGCTCAAAGTGTTAGCAGCAGGTACCAAAGTGATCCAGGCATGGGTCACTGGACAGCTGTCAAAAATATTCTTAAGTACCTCAATAGGACTAAGGAAATGTTCCTAGTGTATGGAGGTGATGAAGAGCTCAGGGTAAAGGGTTACACTGATGCTAGCTTCATGACTGACCCAGATGACTTTAAATCTCAATCGGGTTTTGTTTTCACACTCAACGGTGGCGCAGTGAGCTGGAAGAGTTCCAAGCAGAGCACTGTGGCGGACTCTACAACTGAGGCGGAATATATCGGAGCTTCGGAAGCTTCAAAGGAGGGCTTTTGGATTAAGAAGTTCATCACCGTACTTGGTGTGGTTCCAAGTGCGCTGGACCCGGTGGAGCTTTATTGTGATAACAGCGGCGCCGTGGCCCAGGCAAAGGAGCCAAGGTCTCACCAGAAATCCAAACATATTGAACACCGGTATCACATTATACGTGACTTTGTCGACAAGGGATATGTGAAAGTGTGCAAGACTCACACAGATCAGAATGTGTCTGACCCTATGACGAAGCCTCTACCACGAGCAAAACATGTGTTACACCGGAATTCCATTGGTGTAAAAGAGCTTATGTAAACTAGATTATTGACTCTAGTGCAAGTGGGAGAGTGTTTGAAATATACCCTAGAGGCAATAATAAAGTATTATTTATTTCCATGTTCATGTTTAAGGTTTATGTTTTTGTGCTATAATTGCAATGGTTCTTGAATATGAGATTCAAAGGAAAACCCATGTGCATGTGTGGAAACCTAAACACCAAGTTAAGTCCCTATTCTAGCCTCTAGGACTAGCTCCTGTGTTGCATGATGATCATGTTTTCCTGGTCATATGGCATTGTCAAAGTAACAAGGATGCCGGCAACAATGGGAGCACATTTTTGGTAGAACAATGGTGTTGGATAGACCCATTTATATGATTCACTTTGAGATCACATTGTTACAACGTTAAGTGTAATCATAATCTTGTTAGCGTATACTCATGTCCTTAGACCATGAGAATATTAAGCACCCTCATACCGGACGTTTTACTTTGGGGTTGTCAAACGTTGATCATAACGGCATCTTCCAAGTACTTCGGAAAAGTATGTCAGGGGACTTGATAGTTCAAGATTGGGATTTTCTCCTCCGACGATGGAGAGATACTCTCAGGGCCCACTCAATATTACGGTATCAATCATCGTCTGGCCAGACACACGTGATACGATCACGGGGATACCGGAATACGGGAACGAGGAAAGAGAGCAGAATTGGTAATGAAGATAACGTGGTATAATGATCAAGGAGTTGAATCAAAGGGATACCATTATCTCACCTCGGATTTGGTTATGTATCGTGAAGCAAAAGGAATAGTGTATATGTGAGCAACAGGTTCTCTCGATAAGTCGTATATGTGTAGGAACTAGTATGTATGTCTGATGGCGTGTAACTCACACGTTCGTTGGGAACCCTAAGAGAAAGGTATGATGCGCACAGTAGCAAGTTTTTCCTCAGAAAGAAACCAAGGTTTAATCGAACCAGGAGGAGCCAAGAAGCACGTTGAAGGTTGATGGTGGCGAAATGTGATGCGGCGCAACAACAGGGATTCCGGCGCCAACGTGGAACCTGCACAACACAACCCAAGTACTTTGCCCCAACGAAACAGTGAGGTTGTCAATCTCACCGGCTTGTTGTAACAAAGGATTAACCGTATTGTGTGGAAGATGATTGTTTGCAAGAAAACAGTAAAACAAGTATTGCAGTAGATTGTATGCGATGTAAAGAATAGGACCGGGGTCCACAGTTCACTAGAGGTGTCTCTCCCATAAGATAAAAGCATGTTGGGTGAACAAATTACAGTCGGGCAATTGACAAATAGAGAAGGGCATAACAATGCATATACATGATATGATAAATATAGTGAGATTTAATCCGGCATTACGACAAAGTACATAGACCGCCATCCAACTGCATCTATGCCTAAAAGTCCACCTTCAGTTATCATCCGAACCCCATTCAGTATTAAGTTGCAAGCAACAGACAATTGCATTAAGTATGGTGCGTAATGTAATCGACAACTACATCCTTAGACATAGAATTAATGTTTTATCCCTAGTGGCAACAGCACATCACAACCTTAGAACTTTCTGTCACTGTCCCAGGTGTCAATGAAGGCATGAACCCACTATCGAGCATAAATACTCCCTCTTGGAGTTAAGAGTAAAAACTTGGCAGAGCCTCTACTAATAACGGAGAGCATGCAAGATCATAAACAACACATAAACAATAGATTGATAATCACCATAACATAGCATTCTCTATCCATCGGATCCCGACAAACACAACATATAGTATTACAGATAGATGATCTTGATCATGTTAGGCAGCTCACAAGATCCAACAATGAAGCACAATTAGGAGAAGACGACCATCTAGCTACTGCTATGGACCCATAGTCCAGGGTGAACTACTCACTCATCACTCCGGAGGCGATCATGGCGATGAAGAGTCCTCGGAGATGAATCCCCTCTCCGGCGGTGCCGGAGGCGATCTCCTGAATCCCCCGAGATGGGATTCGCGGCGGCGGCGTCTCTGGAAGGTTTTCCGTATCGTGGCTCTCGCTGGGGTTTCGCGACGGAGGCTATAAGTAGGCGAAAGGTCAAGAGGCGGCACGAGGGCCCAGGGAGGACGCGCGGCCGACGGGCCGCGCCGCCCTATCACCTGGCCACCTCGTGGCCCCACTTCGACTCCCTTCGGTCTTCTGGAAGCTTCGTGAAAAAATAGGACCCCGGGCGGTGATTTCGTCCAATTCCGAGAATATTTCCTTATTAGGATTTCTGAAACCAAAAACAAGCAGAAAAACAACTGGCTCTTCGGCATCTTGTTAATAGGTTAGTTCCAGAAAATGCGTAAATACGACATATAATGTGCATAAAACATGTAGGTATCATCAATAAAGTAGCATGGAACATAAGAAATTATCGATACGTTGGAGACGTATCAGCATCCCCAAGCTTAGTTCTGCTCGTCCCGAGCAGGTAAAACGATAACAAAGATAATTTCTGAAGTGACATGCCATCATAATCTTGATCATACTATTTGTAAACATATGTAATGAATGCAGCGATCAAAACAATGGTAATGACATGAGTAAACAACTGAATCATAAAGCAAAGACTTTTCATGAATAGTACTTCAAGACAAGCATCAATAAGTCTTGCATAAGAGTTAACTCATAAAGCAATAAATCAAAGTAAAGGTGTTGAAGCAACACAAAGGAAGATTAAGTTTCAGCGGTTGCTTTCAACTTATAACATGTATATCTCATGGATAGTGTCAACATAAAGTAATATAACAAGTGCAATATGCAAGTATGTAGGAATCAATGCACAGTTCACACAAGTGTTTGCTTCTTAAGGTGGAGGGAGATAGGTAAACTGACTCAACAATAAAAGTAAAAGAATGGTCCTTCAAAGAGGAAAGCATCGATTGTTGTATTTGTGCTAGAGCTTTTATTTTGAAAACATGAAACAATTTTGTCAACGGTAGTAATAAAGCATATGAGTTATGTAAATTATATCTTACAAGTTGCAAGCCTCATGCATAGTATACTAATAGTGCCCGCACCTTGTCCTACTTAGCTTGGACTACCGGATCTTTGCAATGCCATGTTTCAACCAAGTGTCACAAAGGGGTACCTCCATGCCGCCTGTACAAAGGTCTAAGGAGAAAGCTCGCATTTTGGATTTCTCGCTTTTGATTATTCTCAACTTAGACATCCATACCGGGACAACATGGACAACAGATAATGGACTCCTCTTAAATGCATAAGCATGTAGCAACAATTATTATTCTCATATGAGATTGAGGATATATGTCCAAAACTGAAACTTCAACCATGATTCATGGCTTTAGTTAGCGGCCCAATGTTCTTCTCTAACAATTTGCATGCTCCAATCATTAAGGTGATAGATCCTTCAGACAAGACGGACATGCATAGCAACTCACATGATATTCAACAATAGTTGATGGCGTTCCCCGAAGCATGGTTATCGCACAACAAGCAACTTAATAAAAGATAAAGTGCATAAGTACATATTCAATACTACGATAGTTTTTAAGGCTATTTTGTCCCATGAGCTATATATTGCAAAGGTGAATGATGGAATTTAAAGGTAGCACTCAAGCAATTTACTTTGGAATGGCGGAGAAATACCATGTAGTAGGTAGGTATGGTGGACACAAATGGCATAGTAGTTGGCTCAAGGATTTTGGATGCATGAGAAGTATTCCCTCTCGATACAAGGTTTAGGCTAGCAAGGTTATTTGAAGCAAACTCAAGGATGAACCGGTGCAGCAAAACTCACATAAAAGACATATTGTAAACATTATAAGACTCTACACCGTCTTCCTTGTTGTTCAAAACTCAATACTAGATATTATCTAGACCTTAGAGAGACCAAATATGCAAATCAAATTTTAGCAAGCTCTATGTATTTCTTCATTAATGGGTGCAAAGTATATGATGCAAGAGTTTAAACATGAGCACAACAATTGCCAAGTATCACATTATCCAAGATATTTTAGAATTACTACATGTAGCATTTTCAATTCCAACCATATAACAATTTAACGAAGAAGAAACTTCGCCTTGAACATTATGAGTAAAGCCTAAGGACATATTTGTCCATATGCAACAGCGGAGCGTGTCTCTCTCCCACAAAGTGAATGCTAGGATCCATTTTATTCAAACAAAAACAAAAACAAAAACAAACCGACGCTCCAAGTAAAGAACAAAAGATGTGATTGAATAAAAATATAGTTTCAGGGGAGGAACCTGATGATGTTGTCGATGAAGAAGGGGATGCCTTGGGCATCCCCAAGCTTAGACGCTTGAGTCTTCTTAAAATATGCAGGGATGAACCACGGGGCATCCCCAAGCTTAGAGCTTTCACTCCTCTTGATCATAGTATATCATACTCCTCTCTTGACCCTTGAAAACTTCCTTCACACCAAACTTCAAGCAAACTCATTAGAGGGTTAGTGCACAATTAATAATTCACACATTCAGAGATGACACAATCATTCTTTACACTTCTGGACATTGCATAAAGCTACTGGACATTAATGGATCAAAGAAATAAATCCAACATAGCAAAAGAGGCAATGCGAAATAAAAGGCAGAATCTGTCAAAAACAGAACAGTCCGTAAAGACGAATTTTACAATGGCACCAGACTTGCTCAAATGGAAAAACTCAAAACTAATGAAAGTTGTGTACATATCTGAGGATCACGCTCGTAAATTGGCAGATTTTTTCGAATTTTCTACAGAGACTTGGGCCCAGATTCGTGACAGACAGCAATGCTGTTTCTGCGCAGCGATCCCAAATATAACATCAACTTTAACATAAAACTTTACTTGGCACAAAAACATGATAAGCAGAGGTTGCTACAGTAGTAAACAACTTCCAAGACTCAAATATAAAACAAAGTACTGTAGTAGAAACATGGGTTGTCTCCCAAGCGCTTTTCTTTAACGCCTTTCAGCTAGGCGCAGAAAGTGCAAATCAAGTAACATCAAGAGTAGAAGCATCAACATCATAACTTGTTCTAATAATAGAATCAAAAGGCAACTTCATTCTCTTTCTAGGGAAGTGTTGCATACCTTTCTTGAGAGGAAATTGATATTTAATATTACCTTCCCTCATATCAATAACAACACCAACGGTTCGAAGAAAAGGTCTTCCCAACACAATAGGACAAGATGCATTGCATTCGATATCCAAGACAACAAAATCAACGGGGACAAGGTTATTGTTAACCGTAATGCACACATTATCAATCCTCCCCAAAGGTTTCTTTTTTACATTATCGGCAAGATTAAATCCAAATAACAATTCTTCAATGGTGGCAAGTCAAGCATATCATAAATCTTTTTAGGCATAACAAATACTTGCACCAAGATCACATAAATCATTACATTCAAAGTCATTGAATTTCATTTTAATGATGGGCTCCCAACCAACCTCTAACTTTCTAGGAATAGAAGTTTCAAGTTTTAGTTTCTCTTCTCTAGCTTTTATGAGAGCATTTGTAGTATGTTTTGTAAAGGCTAAATTTATAGCACTAGCATTAGGACTTTTAGCAAGTTTTTGTAAGAACTTTATAACTTCAGAGATGTGACAATCATCAAAATCTAAATCATTATGAGCTACAGCAATGGGATCATTGTTCCCAAGGTTGGAAAAAATTTCAGCAGTTTTATCACAAGCAGTTTCAGCAGTTTTAGCAATTTCAGGCAGTTTTGTTCGCTTTGCACTAGAAGTAGAAACATTGACAACACCAATTATTTTACCATTGATAGTAGGAGGTGCAGCAACATGTGAAGAATTAACATTACCAGTGGTGGTAATAGTCCAAACTTTAGCTACATTATTCTCTTTAGCTAGTTTTTCATTTTCTTCTCTATCCCACCTAGCACGCAATTCAGCCATTAATCTTATATTCTCATTAATTCTAACTTGGATGGCATTTGCTGTAGTAGTAATCTTATTATCAATATCATTATTAGGCATAACTTTCAATTTTAAAAGATTAACATCAGAGGCAAGTCTATCAACTCTAGAAGCAATAATATCAATTTTATCAAGCTTTTCCTCAACAGATTTGTTAAAAGCAGTTTGTGTACTAATAAATTCTTTAAGCATGGCTTCAAGACCAGAGGGTACACTCCTATTATTGTTGTAAGAATTACCATAAGAATTACCATAACCATTACCATTAGCAGAAGGATATGGCCTATAGTTATTACCAGAGTTGTTCCTATAAGCATTCTTGTTGAAATTATTATTTTTAATGAAATTCACATCAACATTTTCTTCTTGAGCAACCAATGAAGCTAAAGGAACATTATTTGGATCTACATTAGATCTACCATTCACAAGCATAGACATAATCACATCAATCTTATCACTCAAGGAAGAGGTTTCTTCAATAGAATTTACCTTCTTACCTTGTGGAGCTCTTTCCATGTGCCATTCAGAGTAATTTATCATCATATCATCAAGAAGTTTTGTAGCCGCCCCAAAGTGATGGACATAAAGGTACCTCCAGCAGCTGAATCCAATAAATTCCGCGAAGAAAAATTTAGTCCTGCATAGAAGGTTTGGATGATCATCCAAGTAGTCAGTCCATGGGTTGGGCAATTCTTTACCAAAGTTTTCATTCTCTCCCATGCTTGAGCAACATGTTCAGTATCTAATTGCTTAAAATTCATTATGCTACTTCTCAAAGATATAATTTTAGCGGGAGGATAATATCTACCAATAAAAGCATCCTTACATTTAGTCCATGAATCAATACTATTCTTAGGCAAAGATAGCAACCAATCTTTAGCTCTTCCTCTTAATGAGAAAGGAAACACTTTCAATTTAATAATATCACCATCTACATCCTTATACTATTGCATTTCACAAAGTTCAACAAAATTATTGAGATGGGCAGCAGCATCATCAGAACTAACACCGAAAATTGATCTCTCATAACCAGGTTCAAAAGCAGGTTTAATTTCAAAGAATTCTGCTGTAGTAGCAGGTGGAGCAATAGGTGTGCATAGGAAATCATTATTATTTGCGTTTGTGAAGTCACACAACTTAGTATTTTCAGGGGTATTCATTTTAGCAAGTAAATAAAACAAACTAGATAAAGTAAATGCAAGTAACTAATTTTTTTGTGTTTTTGATATGGAGAGCAAGACAGTAAATAAAGTAAAACTAGCAACTAATTTTTTTGTGTTTTGTTTAGGTGCAGCAAACAAAGTAGTAAATAAAATAAAGCAAGACAAAAACAAAGTAAAGAGATTGAGAAGTGGAGACTCCCCTTGCAGCTTGATCGGCAACGGCGCAGAAAAAGAGCTTGATGGCGTGTAACTCACACGTTCGTTGGGAACCCCAAGAGGAAGGTATGATGCGCACGGTAGCAAGTTTCCCTGAAAGAAACCAAGGTTTAATCGAACCAGGAGGAGCCAAGAAGCACGTTGAAGGTTGATGGTGGCGAAATGTGATGCGGCGCAACAACAGGGATTCCGGCGCCAACGTGGAACCTGCACAACACAACCCAAGTACTTTGCCCCAACGAAACAGTGAGGTTGTCAATCTCACCGGCTTGCTGTAACAAAGGATTAACCGTATTGTGTGGAAGATGATTGTTTGCAAGAAAACAGTAAAACAAGTATTACAGTAGATTGTATGCGATGTAAAGAATAGGACCGGGGTCCACAGTTCACTAGAGGTGTCTCTCCCATAAGATAAAAGCATGTTGGGTGAACAAATTACAGTCGGGCAATTGACAAATAGAGAAGGGCATAACAATGCATATACATGATATGATAAATATAGTGAGATTTAATCCGGGCATTACGACAAAGTACATAGACCGCCATCCAACTGCATCTATGCCTAAAAAGTCCACCTTCAGGTTATCATCCGAACCCCATTCAGTATTAAGTTGCAAAGCAACAAACAATTGCATTAAGTATGGTGCGTAATGTAATCGACAACTACATCCTTAGACATAGAATCAATGTTTTATCCCTAGTGGCAACAGCACATCACAACCGTAGAACTTTCTGTCACTGTCCCAGGTGTCAATGAAGGCATGAACCCACTATCGAGCATAAATACTCCCTCTTGGAGTTAAGAGTAAAAACTTGGCCAGAGCCTCTACTAATAATGGAGAGCATGCAAGATCATAAACAACACATAAACAATAGATTGATAATCACCATAACATAGCATTCTCTATCCATCGGATCCGACAAACACAACATATAGTATTACAGATAGATGATCTTGATCATGTTAGGCTGCTCACAAGATCCAACAATGAAGCACAATTAGGAGAAGACGACCATCTAGCTACTGCTATGGACCCATAGTCCGGGTGAACTACTCACTCATCACTCCGGAGGCGATCATGGCGATGAAGAGTCCTCCGGGAGATGAATCCCCTCTCCGGCAGGTGCCGGAGGCGATCTCCTGAATCCCCGAGATGGGATTCGCGGCGGCGGCATCTCGGAAGGTTTTCCGTATCGTGGCTCTCGGGGGTTTCGCGACGGAGGCTATAAGTAGGCGAAAGGGCAGGTCAAGAGGCGGCACGAGGCCGGGGGACAGGCCGCGCGGCGGGGCCCGCGCCGCCTATCACCTGGCCACCTCGTGGCCCCACTTCGACTCCCCTTCGGTCTTCTGAAGCTTCGTGCAAAAATAGGACCCTGGGCGGTGATTTCGTCCAATTCCGAGAATATTTCCTTACTAGGATTTCTGAAACCAAAAACAGCAGAAAACAGAACTGGCTTTCGGCATCTTGTTAATAGGTTAGTTCCAGAAAATGCGTAAATACGACATATAATGTGCATAAAACATGTAGGTATCATCAATAAAGTAGCATGGAACATAAGAAATTATCGATACGTTGGAGACGTATCAATGTCCAGATCCCGCTATTGGTTATTGGCCAGAAGATGTTATGGGTCATGTCTACACATTACCGAACCTGCGGGGTCACACGCTTAAAGATCATCACTTTGTTGAGTACTAGTTTGAATGGAAGCATGAGAGATATTTACCAGAAATGTTTCGGAATATTTGAAATTGTTTCAGAGGATGAGAATGGAAATGTTCCATCATTTTTATGGGTTGCACACTTGGATTTATCCAACTAGGTGGCAGCCACATAAGCGTGACATGGCTGCATGCAAAGGTGCCCCACTTTGCCTACATGGCAAGTGAGTGGATAGTCCACATGGCATATGAGTGGGTAGCTTTTAAAGGGCATGTGAGTGGAAGGTTGAGTGGCCATCATGGGCCATTCCCCTCCCTTGGTGCGGCTGCATAGGGAGGGAGGGTGTCCCTTGGCTCTTCTCCTCCCCTCTCCCCTTTGGCCTCCCTCTCATGCCTATATAAGGCCCTTTTGTGCAGCCCTCATGGTTGGTTTTTTCTCTCCACTTTTGGGAAGAAACTCTCTCCCTCTCTCTCCCTGGAAATGTTCCAATACTGGTCTCGATTAGTTCTTTGTCCTGGACGGCGAAAAAAAGCCCTGCTGAAGTGGTGAATCCGTACGCGTGGATACCGGCGGAGGGATCGTGCTTTCGATCCTCAAGCGGGAGTGTTTATTCTCGCGGTTGGGTAGTATACACCTAGCCTCGGGAAATTGCAGCAAACTGTTGACGTCAGAAACCCACCGGCGGGCAGCGACTGGTCAACACCGTAGAGCCGGGAACAACTAGGGCTGCGGCTGGCCCCAGTCCCTCAGAGCGACGGCCCGCAAAGCCTCCTGGTCGCGCGCCGATGCAAATTGCAAGGGCGTGCCACCTGACCTATACCTGGTCAGGAAGGTGTGGATGATGCCTCGCTTAGTTTCCTGCAGGGCACACACGTACACGTTAAATACGAGCCTCGATCGGCTCTCAGGTTATCCTGTGAATCGGCTAATGGAGCCGATCCACCCATGATTCGTCCAAGGTGGCCGAATATATGGTGGTCCTGCTTGATCAAGATAAAGCATATGAGATCCACGACGATTTAGGGTTTTCACCGCATAATCGGATCATCCTACTCACGATTGGGCTCGCGCTCCGCACGGTGATCGTAAGCCGAACCTAGACAAGGCCTAAAAATCAACACGAGGTTGATCCTCGGAACGTCCTGTCTAGGGCCAGCGAACTACACCCTACACGCCGCTGGATCCTCCAACCCTTTGTAAGGCCTAACTATTGCAGATGTTAAACTAATCCTTGATGAATCAAGGAGCAACCGTAACGGATCAGATCTACTAAATAATGATCAAGCGGGGTGCCGCCCCTGCACCCATGATGAGGTACAAGGACGGCTAGATGCGCAAGGGTTGCACTACGACAGCATGTGATACTAAGAACAATGCTAACCCTAACACATCTATGATAACTACGTTGCTCGCCATCAAAAAGGCTTCAGCACGAGCAACGCATGAACAACGTAGGCAGGCTTGTGCTGCCTAGATCGCAAGATGCGATCTAGGCAGCATGGTGCTTACCGGAGAAACCCTCGAGACGAAGGGGTTGGCGACGCCGAGATTGGTTTGTGTTGAACGTTGGTTGTTGTTTATTCCATAAACCCTAGATACATATTTATAGTCCAGGGACTTTCTAAGGCGTGCACTAAACCGTGCACGAGATAAACTCTAACCTCTACATAACCTACTATAAAGATACACGGGCTAACTAGCCCAAACTTGATACACAAGGCCGATTCACATATCTCTCCACGCATATATCGTCAAGTCCATCTTGATCGCGGCCCACCTCTAGCTTGGTCAAATTCGGTGATAACACATGCCCCCCTGGTTTTGATAATGATAATTGCAAAACCATCTGCATTCTTCGAAGGGTCATGTCGTGGCAGAACCGTCGCAGTTTTCTTCATGATGACGTAATGCCTCCTCGCCTTCTCTGCACGACTTGACGGTTCGGCACCACGTCCTCGGGAACTGCTTTGGCATTAAACCATATATTCCCCTTTTATTCGGCCACTTCTGTAGATCTCTCCCTCATCCTCTTTGCACCAGTACCCTCCTTCACCACCATGTCCTCTTCTTCGTCGGATCTTTCTGCGCAGTCCTCCCCTTCCGCGAGCCGACGCCGGAGTGGAACCCGGAAGAAGCCCACGCGGCCAGCATCCGCCGCGCCATTGAGGCCGGGGATGAGCCAAGCCACGACTTCTCTACCTGGTCAGAGGACGACCAGTCCCTGACCGACGGGGAGCGACCTCCGCTTCCTCGCCAATGAGGAAGCGGTGGAGGAAAGCGACGGCGACCACCTTCTCTGGGACGGGACCCCCTCCTCCGAAGAGGAGGAGCAGGAGGAGGAGGAAGAAGATGACAACTCCTCCGACGAGCCGCCGGCCAAGCGCCACTGCCCCTGGCCCGGCAATCTCAGCGATTTCGACAGCGACGATGACGACGCTGCTGAAGAAGACGAGGACAACGAAGGTCCTGCCGGCGGTCGCTACAGCAGCGACGATGAGCCGGCTGGGAGCAGCGCTGACGACGGCGATGATGGCGACGACAACGAGGGTAGCAACGGCCCCTAGATAGGGTCTTAGCTTAGGGCCAGCAGTAGCAGACGGGGCAATGTAGCCCCTAGGGTCTTCTTTTGAGAGCAATCAGCTCTTTATGTAATAACTCTAATTTGTCAATGAAGAACTTCCCAGTTTGATTTTGCCTTTAGCCGATCTTCCTCCGTCATGATTCTGCCGATTTGTCCCCCTTTGCCAATGCATAACGAGCCGATAGCAACGCACCGGTCCTTCGATATTTACCCTTCCATCCTTCAACTGATGATTCTCCTTCCGGTAGGTACAGGTCTGTTGCCCCCCGAGCCTTAATCAGGGCGAGGATAAAAGTGGACCATCCGAACCGGCCATCATCAGATTCCCCCTCGTAGCGCCATGTTAGCCGTTTTCAACAAAATCGGCTCTCCAGAACATCGATGTTTCAAGGCGAGCTGCCCTCCGAGTTACTCCAGCTTTCCACTAAAACAGGGTAAGAATGCTTATACGCGAGAAGCCCGTGCTCTTGGAAAGGTTTTGGAAGGATCATCAGCTCCAGTTCCATTGATCCTCTTGAGTCGATGTCCATGCATCGGCTTTTATATCCTTAAGTCGATGTCTGCTGCATCGGCTGTGCTCAAAAATTTTAAATTTTTAGGCCGATTTGTGTATCGGCCCCCATACTTGATAGTATTATCTCATATCCTCGTGTTTTATCCACCTAGGTGCCCCCGAGCCGATTCTGTCAAGAGAATTGATGGTATCGGCTCTTCAGGTAGTCCCTGTTGGGTCAAACGTTGATCCCAGGCAAAATAGATGGTGAGGATAATCTTGGCCGATTGCTGGAATCGGCCTCCACGTTGCTTGCTCAGTGATGGTTTTGTAATATCCCTTGGGGGGGGCGATCGCAAGGATCAGCCTCGCCATGTTTGCTTATTGACGTAGTCTTGCTACTCGTCCATGCTGGTGGATAAAACCAGCCCAATCTCTGACTTTATCACGTTGGTGTGCTTGCTGTTGTCCACCTCGGGTGCATCGTGTAATCGTGGAGCTCTACACTTTGCCGGACGAACGAGCACCATGTTTGTGCCAGCCAATGTTTCATCATCGGCTTTCCTTTGTTTGGGGCGCCATTCTTTTCTTTGCGGCAGTCCCTCCTCATCCAGGGTTCGCTGGACTTTCGCAGCCAGATCAGGCCGTGCCTTCCTTAGCGTATACAAGTACAACCTTTCGGCTTCTCCAGACCGCGCAATCGCTGAACCCTCGCTTTTGTGAATGGCTGAGACCATCGGGGCACCACCTTGGACGGTGGTACTGTCTTCTTCGTCTTCCCTCGTCTTCCGAATCCTCGAGATCTTCCAACCGAGGGGTCTCAGCACGTCTGCTTTGTGGTGGGAGAGGCCCTAGCGCTCGAACACGGACACGTTGGCTGCCTCCTTCTTCTTACGATTGCATTCAGGCAATTGCCGATCGTAGGCAATCGGCTCATTCCTGAATCCCAGCAGGCTCGAAGAAGGGGCAGTCCCAATGCCTGCCCGTGTCGTCTTGCTCCCTAGCGTGGCGCTCCTGCCGCTCCTCCTCGTGATTATGCCGATGATGCCTTCTGTCGTTTCTGGCCGGACGATCTCTTTCATCATCGTCACCGTGTCGCCGGCGTTGGTCATACCGACTCACATACTTGTTGAGGAGGTGATCAGAGAGGGGTCGTTGATATCTTATGTTCTTCACTTCTCCCTCCGTAGCGCTTGCCATCTTGACGGAGCCGATCGCATGGAGCGGCCCCCTCCGTGTCTTTGCTCTGAGAGCAGCTGCCTTCATCCCCGTCCTTCTCAGAGTGGTGTCCAAGCTCTACCATGTTGACGGCGGGGAAGGGGTGTGTGTCGACCTTCATGGCGTACTGGTTAAAAATTAGTCGCCCATTTTCTATTGCCATTTGGATCTGCTGACGCCACACCCTGCAGTCGTTAGTGGTGTGGGTGAACGTGTTATGCCACTTGCAGTATGGCTTTCCGTTCAGCTCTTGCACCGTAGGGACCTTGTGGCCTTCGGGTATCTTTATATGCTTCTCCGCGAGTAAGAGATCGAAAATCTGCTCGGTTTTCGTCACGTCGGTCGAACCCTCTTGGAGGCCCTGGTGGCTTCACCCACTTGCAGGTTACTGGGCCTGCCGCTCGAGTCCACTCAGCCACTGCGACCTCTTGTTCTCCCGTAGCGCCTTCATCTTCGCCTGCGTCAACCATGGTAACCACGCGCTTGAACTTGTCCTGGTAGACATCTGGGTGGCGCTGTTCATACGCTGACAGCTTCTGCACCATGTGTGCTAATGAAGGGTAGTCCGCTTGGGAGGCCACGTCCTTGATCGATGATGATAGACCCACCACCGCCAACTCGATTGCTTCTTTTTCGCTTACGTGAACCGAATAGCATCGGTTCCTAACGGTCCTGAAGCGCTGGATGTACTCCGACACTGTTTCCCCGCGCTTCTGTCGTACTTGTGCCAAATCGGCAATGCCAGCCTCGGAAGCCTCTGAGTGATATTGCTCATGGAACCGTTCTTCCAACTGCTTCCAAGTCTGGACTGAGTTCGGTGGCAGCGACGTGTACCAACCGAAAGCCGATCCCGTGAGGGACTGTGAGAAGTACCTCACACGCAGCTCGTCTGACGCTGAGATCATGCCCAGCTGTGCCAAATATCGGCTAACATGCTCGATGGAGCTGGAACCATCTGATCCGCTGAACTTTGTGAAGTCCGGGAGCCGATATTTGGGTGGTAGCGGGATCAATTC
This sequence comes from Lolium multiflorum, assembly GCA_030979885.1. NCBI lineage: Eukaryota > Viridiplantae > Streptophyta > Magnoliopsida > Poales > Poaceae > Lolium > Lolium multiflorum. Next base: position 114,199,018 of record CM061751.1, on the reverse strand, counting down.
GTACTCGTTGGGGTACGGCTTGGTATAGCCGACCGTCTTCCTTTTCGGCATCATGCCGAACTGATCTTTCAGAATCGTACAAATCTGATCCGCGGTGATGGCTGAAGGTGCCGAACCTTGAAGATTCGCCGGGTGGCGTACTTAACCAGCCATGCTTGTTTTTCCGGTTCTGAGCCAACTGCAGGAGCTGGGCTCGGAGTTTTGTCGGGGTGACGTATTTAGCTAGCCACGTCGCTTTCGGTCTGCCTCGACGTTCCCTCCTGTTCCAGTCCCCTCTGTTGCAACCTGGTTCGAGAGTGCCCAGTGCTGCAGTCCTGGCACGTATGCGCATGCGTATCCGTGCGGGATCTCCTTGGGCGCGTCATGTAGAATTGGTAGTCACCGGGGTCACCACCAATCTTGTAGACGACGTAGGCCGATGAGTTCGGCGTCGGGCGCTGCCAACGCGAACGGCAGCGGTGGACGGGACTGGAGTGGCAATTCTCCTTGGTGAGTCCCTAGAGCTGGTCCTGACGGAGAGCGACGGCTCATGATCTCCTGGATCACGCGCGCAGCGACGCGCTCCAACGTATTCACCAGGCTCTCAGAATGGCGGTGCAGCGAATGAGCCACCGTGAAGTTGATCTCCTAACGCAGCGACCTGGTGCGTTCTTCGACGGGGTGGATAGGTCCACTCCATCAAGCGCGCCATCGGTGAGAACCCCTTCCACCTGATGCCATGGGAGCGGGTCTGTGGAAAGAGCCGATGAGGTCGGCTTCGAGGAGGACCTTGACCTCGTCATACTTCTTCTTGAGCTCGCCATTGAGATCCTCGTAAGTGGCCGGAGTTTCTTCCGCCATCTCCGATGTAGACGGCGATGTGGTTGATGTTGAGGATTGTCCCACCGGGCATGCCAGAATGTGTTGACGTCAGAAACCCACCGGCGGGCAGCGACGGTCAACACCGTAGAGCCGGGAACAACTAGGGCTGCGGCTGCCCCCCTCGGAGCGACGGCCCGCAAAGCCTCCTGGTCGCGCGCCGATGCAAATTGCAAGGGCGTGCCACCTGACCTATACTGGTCAGGAAGGTGTGGATGATGCCTCGCTTAGTTTCCTGCAGGCACACACGTACACGTTAAATACGAGCCTCGATCGGCTCTCATCCTGTGAATCGGCTAATGGAGCCGATCCACCCATGATTCGTCCAAGGTGGCCGAATATATGGTGGTCCTGCTTGATCAAGATAAAGCATATGAGATCCACGACGATTTAGGGTTTTCACCGCATAATCGGATCATCCTACTCACGATTGGGCCTCGCGCTCGCGCACGGTGATCGTAAGCCGAACCTAGACAAGGCCTAAAAATCAACACGAGGTTGATCCTCGGAACGTCCTGTCTAGGGCCAGCGAACTACACCCTACACGCCGCTGGATCCTCCAACCCTTTGTAAGGCCTAACTATTGCAGATGTTAAACTAATCCTTGATGAATCAAGGAGCAACCGTAACGGATCAGATCTACTAAATAATGATCAAGCGGGGTGCCGCCCCCTACCCATGATGAGGTAAGGACGGCTAGATGCGCAAGGGTTGCACTACAACAGCATGTGATACTAAGAACAATGCTAACCCTAACACATCTATGATAACTACGTTGCTCGCCATCAAAAAGGCTTCAGGACGAGCAACGCATGAACAACGTAGGCAGGCTCGTGCTGCCTAGATCGCAAGATGCGATCTAGGCAGCATGGTGCTTACCGGAGAAACCCTCGAGACGAAGGGGTTGGCGATGCGCCGAGATTGGTTTGTGTTGAACGTTGGTTGTTGTTTATTCCATAAACCCTAGATACATATTTATAGTCCAGGGGACTTTCTAATCGTGGGCGTGCACTAAACCGTGCACGAGATAAACTCTAACCTCTACATAACCTACTATAAAGATACACGGGCTAACTAGCCCAAACTTGATACACAAGGCCGATTCACATATCTCTCCACGCATATATCGTCAAGTCCATCTTGATCGCGGCCCACCTCTAGCTTGGTCAAATTCCGGTGATAACACAAACGTTCTTCACCAACAATCTACTTCCGCTATGGTGTTGGTGAGTTCCAAGATCATTCATATCTTGCATCTTTCATAGATATTTCCTGGTGGGTTCGGTAGGACGATTTTTTGATTTTCAGCTACGTTCCCTAACACTGACAAACTAGATTTTCTTGAGAATCAAGAACTCCAGACAAGCCGGTCTTAAAGCGCACTTCAAACCATCCCCAAGGAGTTGCAAAACAGAGAGAAAGTTAAAATGCAAATTCGAAACCAACGCAACATCCTTGAGAACAAAACTCTCGTTAACCCGAATGGTTCCATGAGAGACCACCTTACCTTTGCTATTGTCCCCGAATGTGATGTACTCCTTGCAACTCATGGGGTCGAGGCTGGAGAACCACTTTGAGTTTCCGGTCATGTGGCGCGAATAGCCGTAATCAATGAGCCATGTGTTCTCCAGGCCTCCGCTGTATCAATAGAAAGGCAGGGGATGAGCAAATGGCACAACACTGGGGTTAGTAAACTGTGAAGGATACCAGTGTTGGCTCATTTGCCCTGAAAAAGTGTTAGGAAAAACACCAATCATACCATGTCCCATTTGAGGGAAGTGATCACCACGAGGGGGAAAACGTGGTCCGCTAAAGCTGTGAGACTGAAAACCATTGCCACGAGGTTCTTGTTCCCCACAATATATGGGGTTGTTCCTCAAAGGACCTGTCTCAATGTTCTTGTTCATCACTGTCAAATAGGTTTGTTCCGCTCAACCTATGAGGTTGTTCCTCGTATGCTCCACGTTTCTCATTACAAATGGTTTTGTTCCCCACAACCTTTGGGTTGTTCCCTATATATCTCTAAGTTGTTACTCATTACAAATGGTTTTGTTCCCCTTAATATATGGGGTTGTTCCCCATATGCCTCAAAGTTGTTTCTAACTGCAAATAGGTTTGTTCCCTTCAACCTATGTGGTTGTTCATCATATGCTTGCAAGTTGTTCCTCGTTGTAAATGCGTTTGTTCCCCTCAACCTATAATGTTGTTCCTCATATGCCTCCAAGTTCCTCACTGCAAATGAGTTTGTTACCCTCAACCTATTATGCTTCAAAGTTGTTCCTCACTGGAAAATTGTTTGTTCCCCTCTTTCTATTTATGTTGTTCCTCATATGCTTCCAAGCTATTCCATTTACAAATCGTTTTGTTCCCCTCAACCTGTGGGGATGTTCCTCATATGTCTCGAAGTTGTTCCTCCAATATATTTTTATTCCAATCAAAGGTCTAGCTTTCTGACATGCTCCTCTTCACAACCTAAATATGCTTCACTAGTAGGACGTGTTTGTTTGAAAAATGGTACTGGTAACGTAAACGTAATGCATTTACACTGTCAACGTAAACAGAATGGGCAAAACTTAAAATCTGTTTGGTTACTACTGTTAATGTCAACGGAATAAGGAGCACGAAAAAAATCGATCAAGGAACAAGAAGAGAATTTCCAGTCCAGGAGTAGCATAGCACTGGCCGGCCGCGCCATGTCAGGAAGGTGCACACTAGGCAACGCTTAGGGATATAAACGGATCGGATCGGATCGAATATTGTTTTTACCATATCCTTTACCATATTTTTGTAACGGATTCAGATCGGAGCGGATAATGGTCGGATGCGAATTCGGATGCGGATTATATCGGATTACGGATATGGAGCGGATTCGGACCGAACTCGGATCGGAAACGGATTATTAAGAAAATATACACATAAGAAAAATAGAAGTATGCTTTCTATGTAAAATATGCGTTCCGACCTGGCCCATCGGAACGCACAAGCTGCCGCTTGCACCTAGCCCGCTTGCCTCCATGTGATGTGGGCTACACCCGGTCGAATTGCAGAACGAGAAAAAGAAGTGAACCCGGCACTGACATCACTCAGCAGATTCACGGTGATAAATCAATCTCTAGCCTGCATTTATGCATTTATTCGCGGTCGACTCACAACTAGTTCACATACTTTGGACCTTTTTACCTTGGATACGGTTCAGTAAGTGTAATCCCATTCACAGAGAAACTCTGTTGCAATACGAAATCTGACTGGTCATATAAGTAGCTGCTTTGCCCATTTGACCTTGAAGCTCTTGCTCTCCCGAAGAAGAATGCAGGTTGCGACGGAGGCCGGAGCTCCATGCTATCCCTGGTTAGCATGAACACCACGGCTGATATGTCCGGCCTGTGGCCAGGGTCCTGCTGGACGCACAGCAGACCGATGTGGATGCATCGTAGCGCCTGGTTTCGAGCATACCCGTCCAGTCCGTGCAGCATCTGCGATATTGTCCCTTTGGTCCAGTGATCCCAGACCTGTCAGATCCATGGTCGATCAACATCAGTTTACTTCTTCGGAAAACGAATTGCATGCACAACGAGAAAACCAAGTGAACCCGGCCGGTACTGACATCACTCAGGAGATTCACGGTGCCGTCGTCATTAGAGCTGCAGTTGCTTCTCCTGGTCACGATCTCAAGGGCCAACACGCCCAAGCTGAAGACGTCGATCTTGGGCGAGACGTTCCCGTGCATCGCATACTCTGGCGCCATGTAGCCGCTGCAGATCGAGGATGTGTGACAGTTCAGTTAGTCAGGCCTAGAAACTGTAGTATGTGCGAGTTTGACAAACACACACACGAGCTTAGCTTACAGCGTCCCAACAACTTTGGCTGTCCGACTTTGGGTGTGACCTTCCTCTAGCAGCCTTGCGAGCCCAAAGTCTGCGATTTTCGGTTCCATGTTGTCGTCCAGAAGAATGTTGTTTGCCTTCAGGTCCCGATGGATGATCCTCATGCTTGAGTCCTCATGGAGATACAATACTCCCTTGGCAATTCCAAGAATGATGTTGTACTGTTGCTCCCAGTTAAGTCCCCTACTACCTGTTGAATATATAAGCAAATTACTATATGATTTATCTCGAATAAAAAATTGATAAATCAAACAGCTAGTAAACTAATCATGCATACTAGCAGAGCAGACGAACAAATCGCATCTAGACAAGACAAACCGATCGCATCTACCATAAATACCAGAACTAGAAACTGTAGCAAGATCTGACAAAGATAGAGAAGAGACACATACGGTGAAGCCTAGGCAGCAGCAGTGGCCATATATCATTACGCCTCACTTATCACACGAAGTTCAGAAAGAAAAAGCAAACTGCAACTATGAAACTTAATTTGCCGGGAATGCCACAGTTTTGGTGTTGTGGTATGGCGATGCACAATGTTATGTATTGCTACACGTTACTAGTGATTCTTCCCTTTTCTTTTGACATACTTTTGTATGAGTAATAGTCAACTGTGATTATCATCACACTTGTCGATCTAGTACTGCTATCTCTGAATTCAAAAACATATTGACGCAAAGAGCACAAGAACTGCCATGGGGACTCCTAAAAAGGAGCAACAACAGACCGACCGTTCATGATATGTAAAGTGAAGAGGAAACATACCGAATAGAAAGTTGTCGAGGCTCCCATTCTTGACGTACTCATAAACGAGCAGTGTGTCATTCTGATGTGGGCAAAACCCCTGTAACCTAACAAGGTTCTTGTGCTGAAGCTCTGCCAGTAATACAACCTCATTGTGTAGCTGCTGCAACCCATGTCCTGTTGTTCCTAGGAGTGTCTTGACTGCTATGACTTGCCCGTCAGACAGTATTCCCTGAAACAGATTATCTTTCAGAGAAGGCGCGCGCGATGTGCTACAATTTCCTTCCCTCATCGCCTCACTCAGATCGATTTTGCTTACCTTGTATACGGTACCAAAACCACCTTCTCCGAGCTTATTCCTCTCTGAGAAGTGTTCAGTGGCCTGTTGCAATGTGGGCAAATCAAAGATCGTGCAGTGCGCTCTCCCTATCTTCTCCAGTGCTGATGCCATATGACAAGAATTTTATGTAAGGAAATGGAAAAATTCAGGCTCATAAAAAGGACCGCATTATATTGCTACTCACAGTGGTCGTTCTCTGTCGCCTTAATTCTTCGCCTGAAGCGAAAGCATAAACAAACTGAAAGAAGAAACATTAGCACGACGGAACAGGCAACGCCTGCAATGATCCCCGCTGCAGTCCTGTTCCTCCCTGCATATATCAAACATGAACTTGAAGTGGTACTACAACTTTGAAGTTGCTACATTTGGACTGGAGGAAGCTAGTCAGGATGATATTTTTTGGTGTATTTTGACAAGACGATGTTTGGACAGTAGCATGATGTTTGGAAGAAATGTTCCAATCAGAGGAGTACATCTGAATAAGAATCTACCTGCTCCCGATTCTGGAATAGGAGGCGTGATCGTGGCCTCCGGTGCTGGTGCTGGCGGGGCGGCGAGCTGCAGCATCGCCCGGCCCTCGTGGAACGGCGACACGCCGTACCTCAGGGAGCACCACACCACGAAAGCGCTGGTCCACAGTGACAGGGGCCGCGCGCTCAGGTACCGCAGCTCGGTTACCCGGAAGAGCTGCCCTAGGCAGCCCTGGCACTGCGCCGGCGTTAGGTCCGGCGCGCATTGCGCGAGTCCGTAGAGCTTGGGATCGAAGTCCATCTCCCCCGTGGCGAAGTACTTCCTCGTCTGGTTGGTCCCCGCTACCGCGCGGTCGACCAGGGCGGTGAAGATGGCGGTGACGGCAGCCCTGAAGTAGGCATCCGAGGCGTTGACGCTCCCCGTGGCGGTGTCAACGACAGGGCTGATCAACGACAGTAGTAGTAGTATGTAAGACGACGCGCCTCTGAAGCTGGAGAAAAATGGAATGGATGCACCAGAATACTACTACCGTAATAGAAAACCATGGAGTTCATTGCCATACGTACACCAATTCCGAGACGAGCCACTGGTCCCCTTGGAGGAAGTCGATGAACCTGGTGCCGGCGAAGCGGAGGACGCACTCGTCGCTGTAGACCGCGACGCCCTTGTCCTGCGGGCAGGCCTGCTGCGCGTCCTGGAACGCGGCCGCGACGCAGGCGGCGCAGGCGGAGGCGTTGGTGTCCCCGCGGCAGAGCGCTAGGGCGTTGGCCTGATCGGGCGCCGCGCCGACGGAGGCGGTGACGAAGCCCGACGGCGAGGCGGAGGCGTTGGGTGGGAGCGCCGCGGCGAGGAGGTCCAGGTTCGCCTGGAACGTGCCGTTGGCCGTGTAGACGGAGCCGTCGCAGGAAATCTTCAGGGTCACCGCCGCCGGCAGTGGCAGTGGCAGCAGCACGAGGGCAAGGACGACGGCGGTGGCATAGCGATAGCGGGCAGCAATCATCATCGCTAGCGGCAGTCCTGAGTTGCTGCTACCAACGGAGACGGAGGACGCCATTGTGGCATTATTTTAGTCAAATCACATCACGAGTGGCAATCCATGGTGGACGAGTCAAAAATGGTTGACCGACCGGACCCACCACATATGCATACGCAGCCAAGGATTTCGATCGGGCACGTTTTGGGCCAAGATTCGTTTTTTTCTATTTTTCTTTTTGTTTTGAGAGACAAGACGGGTCAATGGACAATGGTCACTGTATTGGTTATACAGTATAAAATTTACGTAAAAGCCAGCAACTAGGGTCATGCCCGAGTCTGACGTCTGACGTGGACAAATCCGCGTTCCACGGGACGACGCCCCCGGCGGCGACGCGCTGTTCCGGCTCGAAACGCCGGAGGGCACCGGGGACTCCGGCCAGGGCTCACCGCCTTTCTCCAGTGCGGGTTCGCGGGCTCGCCGCTTCGCGCAGGTGCCTACGCGCGACTCTCACGAGCTACTCCTCCGCCGCGCTGCACTCCGCCGTAGCCGAGCGGCCAGCGCTCCTCCTCCGCGCGCGGCGCCTCCTCCTCCCGAGCGCCGCCCGACGCTGCCTCCTCCCGACGGCGCGCCGGCTCGAGGAAGGCCACGCTCCGCTCGGGTCCTCTGGCCTTCTCTGGCCGTCCTCCGCCGCGAGGCGCGGAAGCGTCCCGGCGAGGGCGCGAGCCTGGTCCTCGTCGAGGTCTCGCCGCCGCGGGACGCCGCGAGCGCCTCCTGCAGGCCTCCGGGTCATCCTCTCCTCTTGGGCCTGGGGCTGGTGCGGGCCGGGCTGCTCGCCGATGTAGAGGCCGGGCGAGCGCCAGCCCGCTGCGGTGTGCGCGGCTGCGCGCGGCGCGCCGTCGCGGAGATGAAGCACGTGTGCCGGCGCGCATTGTGCTCACTCGAACCACAAGTCCCGCTGGGACTTGTGTCGCCGTAAGCGGGGTCCGCCGGCAGCTGCGCGCGGCGCCTCCGGATCTCCGCGACGCGGGTGCGGCCGGAGACCAGGATGGGCGGCACCGGAACCCGATCTTGGCTCAGGTGCCAGCCGTGGGGGAGGTGCACGTCCCCCCACGGCATTGGGACGCCGGCGTCCCAGAACATTTGCGCCATCGCTACGGTGACGTAGATCCGGTCGCGTCTGGGCGTCGTCGGCGGCCCCATGGCGAACGGCGCCGGCGCGACTGGCCGGCTGCTGCCGGCCTCGTGGTCGTTGGCGGATGGCTCGAACTCGCGCTTCGGGGCCATGGCGGCGCGGAAGCTCGAGCTCGCGCGTGCGGCCGGAGTGGAAAGTGGGGACTGGATAGGGACATTCCCCTTCCCAGTCCACATTTAATAGGACTCACCGAGGTGGGCCAGCCACGCGGACCAGGCGGACACGCGAGGACGCCGCGTGCCATCCGCGGCCACGCAAATCCGGCCCAGATTTGAGCCGGGTTTGCGTCGTTCCGGACGCCGCGGCCGTCCGCTTTTGCGGTGCGTCCCCGCGTTGGGCCGGGATTTTGTCCGGATCGACCCATCCAGACGCGCGGGCGCGGGATGGGTCGCCCGGTTGGAGAGGGCGTGTTACTGCTCCGCTCCAAATTCATCTTGCCAACACACCTCCAACTCCGGAAAAAAAAAGGTGGATCTAGCGGCTAACTCCAAGGTTTTTCTGGAGCACCTCAAGGGGTGCTCCCAAAATTCCAATTTCAAATTTTCTCTTAGAATTGGTGGGTAATTACCCACCGTGCCACCGGTTACACGGGATACCGGTTCACAAAACAAAACATTCTCTCCCCTCCTCACGTCGCCCCCTTCCTCGTTGTCGGCGTCGTTCTCCTCATCCTGCTGCTCGTGCTCTTCTCGCTCTCCTCCCTGCTCACCTCCTCGCTCGCACACGTCGCGCGCTCGCTCTCCCTGCTGCTCGCCACAACCCCCCGTCACTGCTGCGATCGCCCACGCCCCGGCCATGCTACCCTAACTCGCGGCGGCGGCCGTGCTCGCCGCCGCCGTGTTCTTCTCCTGCCGCCGGCTCCCGGACTGGCGCTGCTGCAACCCGCGATGCCGGGGGCTCAGGAAGGCGCTCGAGTTCGACGTCCAGCTCAAGACCGAGGAGGCCGTAGCAGCTACAACCTGCAGGGCCGAACTGCTACATCAGCGGCGGAGCAGATTCACGTCACGGCCACCAGCACTAGGCGAGGGTGTCGGCGGAGGGCACGAGCGTGTGCCAGCAAGGGCAGTCGGGCTGGATGGCGAGCCATGGGAGGACGCACTCGGAGTGGTACTTGTGCGAGCACGACAACCGCATCACAATCTGCCGCCGCTCCCGGACCTCGTCTAGGCACACCGCACGCACATCCACCTTCGACATCGCCCTCGTCAGCTCCGCGCGCCGGCGGCCACCGCCCGTCGACGCCGCTGAGGCGGCCGGGATCCCTCGCTAGGCCTGCTCCTCCTGCCGCTGCGGCTCTCGTCGGCCACGGCGCCCGGCACCCGGCCGTCCCTCCCGCTCTCCCATCAGTTGGCTCCACCTGCATTGTTCACAGATCGATGACAGAGTATTACATTATTGTGGTTTGTTCATTCTGGTATTTTTGTTGCTCGTGCCACAAGTGCTTCAAGGAAACAGAGCACCGCAGGCCAGGTCAGGCTTCAATGCACACTGATGCATGGGTCCTACAATACATGGGTATAATAGACAATGCACATAAAAACATCATGTTCCTAGAGCTGGATTATGGGTTTCGTAGCATAGAAATCAAAAAAAGAACGAATAAAGGCCAAGATCTAATCTACTAGATGTAAGCAACGAGATAGATCTAGAGTCTCACCCTCAAAGACCGAAAGTGTTTAATGAGTCAGATCTCGTGGATGATGTAGTCGTTCACTTGCCGATCTCAAGATCACGAAGACGATCCCTCCGGTACCACAAACGGGCAGCACCTCCGTACTCTGGCACACGTACGGTTGATGATGACGACGTCCTCTCCTCGTTCCAGCGGGGCAGCAGATGTGGTAGATCCTCCGGGAATCCCATCATGGTGGTAGAGGAGAAATCCTGCAGGGCTTCGTCTAAGCCTGCGCAGGAAGAGAAGGAGGAGGAGAGGTGGCGGCTAGGGGGTTGTGTCTTGGGTTTCCCCCAACCCTTCCCTCCCCCTCTTTATATAGGAGAGGAAACTTGGAGGAGGAGGAACATTACCATGTGAACAGTACCAACCGTGAACGGTACTTTCCATGAACAGTACCAACGTGGACAGTACTTCTATCAACAGTATCGGCCGTGAACAGTACCGACCGTGAACATGACTTCCCATGGGTACCGAACGTGAACTAACATCCAATGTCCATGATCAGGAAACCTTGATCATCAATTAATCAACGAGCTAGTTAAACGAGAGGCTTACCAAGGACTCTTGTTTGTTTATAAAACACACATGTATTAGCGTTCCCGATTAATACAATTATAGCATGAGAAATAAACATTTATCATAAACGTGAAATATGATAACAACAACTTTATTATTGCCTCTCGGCCATATTTTCAACAGTTTGCCACTTGCACTAGAGTCAATAATCTAGTTGATACCTGCACATTTAACACCTATGGCATTCCGGTGTTATTCATACGCGTTGCTCGTGGTAAACCAAATCTCCGGGTCTGACATTTTCAGGTCCGTGTGTATTTGCATGTCTTTGTGTCTTACACATCACTCATTCTCAATGAGATGGCATTGTATAAATTTGGTCCTCTTGTGAGACCTTAGTTCCTCAGCCAAAAACATGTTGACACTATTGTCGTACAATAGATCTTCATAGTATTAGCCTGCTTGGAACTGCACCTAGTTTGATAACAAACTCCTTGACACAAATACCCTCCTTTTGCTGCTACTGGAGCAGTCATATACTTAGCTTTCGTTATAGTATTCGTCACAAAGTTTAATCTTGAAACTCATTCAAATGCATTATGGAACTTTCTTCCATTCCATTGTGCCACCTTATTACTTAACACATAGTCTAAATTGAGATAAAATCTATTTGTATATGTGGCAAAGACAGTACCAATGTAACATTTTACAATAAACGGTTTGCCACTTCTTCATACTGAACATATTCTTAGTTCTTCCAAAGCAGATAAGAGTATCCTTGCTATTTGTCCAATGATCATCTTATAAATCACTCTGGTATATTCTCATAATATTTGGAGCATAGGACATATCTGGATATGTACATATCACGGTATACATCATTGATCAAATCATTCATGTGGCTTCACTCACCAATGCGGCAAGAACCTTTCTTGTCGTTTCCATATTGAACTTAATTCAATATTTCATCTATGTACTTTTGGCACAACCATATTAGCGCCTCAATCTATCTTTATAGAAATTGATGCCTAATATTCTGGTTTTTCCTAAGTCTTTCATTCAAATTCAGTTTTAATGAAATTCTTAATTTGAGTCAATAAAAGATATATTATTTCCAATCATACAGTATCAGAAATATGTCTTAGAGGTCCCACTTAATTTCTTGAAAATGCAAGCATCTTCATTGTCTCTGATGAAACTAAACCTTTTAACAATTTCATCACGGTGAGGACTCCAACTCCGCGATGCTTACTTCTGATGGGTTCGTTGCATAGAAAATAAAAAAGTCCTACCGCAAGAACGAACACAAGCCAAGATCTAATCTACTAGATGTAAGCAACAAGATGCATCCAGATCATTACCCTCGAAGACCGAAAGCGTTTAACAAGATCAGATCTCGTGGTTGAGGTAGTCGTTCACTTGCCGATCTCAAGATCGTGAAGAAGATCCCTCTGGTGCCACAAACAAGCAGCACCTCCGTACTCGGGCACACGTACGGTGTTAATGACGACTTCCTCTCCTCATTCCAGTGGGGTAGCAGAAGTAGTAGATCCTCTGAGAATCCCAGCAGCACGACGGCGTGGTGGAGGAGAAATTGTGCAGGGCTCGCCTAAGCTGGAGCAGTGGTAGAGAGAGAGTCCAGGAAAATACGTCTGAGTATAGACAAGAACCAAATAGGACTAAGAGTCCAGGAAAATAACATCCGGGTCCATAACAAACAAGCCATAGGCTGCTGCCTAGGAGCGATCTTGCTACGCAACGAGGTCGTCGTCCATGAACTCAACGAAGTAGCCACTAGCGAACTGCTCATCACCTGTCGAAGTCGGGCCAAAGGTTGCCGACAAAAGGGGGGAGAGACAAAAAACAAAGAAAGGCGAGAGTAAGTACCAAAGGCACGTACTTGCGAGACAAGACGGGTTATGCTCACCGGTGGACGGTGTAAACTTCGCCCGGCCATATGGTGGAGTTTAGCGGCAGCAAAGCAAGAACTAACTTATAGAGACACACTACAATATTCGTCTATCAGAAAAGGTGAGAGAGCGCAAAAACTAGCAGTTCTATACTCTGCAAACAGAACCCTGCCGATGCGTTTCCCCTTCACAAGGAAGAAGTACTAACAAGGCACACACACTTTTTGAAAGAGTTTTATTAGCAAGTTATTAGCAACAGGTAAAGGTGTAAGTTGTTCTATGATCGATTTTAATAGCTCCAAGTCGTCCATAACCGTGGACACGACTTTTCGAAAAGATTTCACCCTGCAGGGATGCACTACTGTACCCATACACGCATGTCCGACTCCACAAGCAAGGGTTTTGAAAACTTGCCAGCGAAACCTCGCAACACAACCCCTCCCTTCACCACAGACCAAGTCCAAGAAGCCACCTAACTAAGTTAAACTCGTGACGAAGTCTGGCAAAACTCCGAGACGGACGTAGCTATGTGCGTCAGCGTCTAGGTGATCAGTGCCCAGCGGGATGACCACTTCGCAGCGGCTCAGCAACCTACGAGCGTGCAAGAGACAACGGGGTTACAAGGCACACACGGCTTCCCCAAAAGTAACATCATATCCTCTGACCACAAAGAAGCAAGGCTTGCACGCCCGGGAGAAACAAAACGTTATGAATCTAGTTGTGGCACTTGGACAGTGGAAGCAGTTCCGGTAATACGTCGAGGGGGCCCCAGTGAAATCTCCCACGTGTGGTTAGTGCGCTCAGTCTTGGATCAGAAAACAGGAACTCGTCCTATTTATAAAAGTGGACACAAGTGAGCCGTCATAAAACCAAATATACAGCTGACCCACCAATGCCTCTGCTTATCCATTTTAATATTATTATTTAAGGTGAGCCATGATTATCTCCAACAATAGATATAACGAGAATAACAACTACCCAACAACAACATATCCCGATAACATATCGAGATAACATCAAGACCCTATACTTGTGCTACGACTCGCAAGGCTCAAACATCAAACAAAGGGTAGTAGGTAAGGTAATGTGACATGGCTCATATGAGTAACAAGTGGAAAGGACTCGTGACACAACAGAACACAACATATGGATAGCAAGAGAACAACGAGAGTGAAACTATAAAATAGGTGAAGGAGGTGGGCTCGCCTGTCAGATCGGAAGAGAAAACATGAACGCGATCTTCAGGGGTGATGTAGAGGAACTCCTTGTCGAACTGCTCGGTGACGATGTCTACTCGCGAAGAACCAACACACATACAAGAAGGAAAATGCGCAATCAATACAAGAGTGCAATGCGCAACATGATGCATGATGAAGTGCAAAGGTTCCATGCATAGCAAAATTAAGTGGGGCATCGACATATAGCAAGAATAAGGTAAATGCCCACACATAACATTTAGTTCCATTTGCAATTTTTAATTATGCCGTGGCAGGGGTAATGCCTATGATGCATGACAAGTTCACATTTGGAAACCTCTCACTTTTCTGATGCAAAACGATATAAAATTTATCGGATTTGAAGTTACAGATATTTAATCATGAGTTTTGCAAGTTTTTAACATTAAGAGACCATTTAATTAACTTTTCAAAATTTAGTTGTCAAAACCAGAAACAAAGTTGATAAAAAGAGAGATTGAGTTTTTATAATAGTCCTAGATATAAAATTTGTTAAATTTGGAATTCAGAAAGTGGTTTTATTTAACTAAACAGTAAACAGATTTGAATTTCAAATTTGAACTGCGTTTTAAAAGAAAAAGGGGCCGAACGAAAAATCAGCCCGAAAAAGGACTGCGGGTTAGTTTCTGTTAGAACCAGGGGTTATGTGAGAACCGGAAGGGGATAGGACGGCGGGTTAAGGGTTTAGAACTTCCAGGGGCTAAACTGCAAAAGGTACATCGCTGGGTCTGGAAAAGTTTTTCTCACCGAGGGAGAGCTGACCCGCGCCGACTGACGTGCGGGACCGGGGCGCTGAGGTGGCTGCCGACGTGGCAAAGCTTGCTTGCGCGCGCAGAAGGTGCTTGATACGTCTCAAACGTATCTATAATTTCTTATGTTCCATGCTACTTTTATGACAATACTTGAATGTTTTATACATACTTTACATCATTATTATACATTTTCCGGCACTAACCTATTAACAAGATGCCGAAGCGCGTTGTTGTTTTCTGCTGTTTTTGGTTTCAAATCCTAGTAAGGAAATATTCTCGAATTGGACGAAATCAACGCCCGGGTCCTATTTTTCCACGGAAGCCTGAAGACCGAAGGATAACGGTGGGGACGAGGCGCGACACCCAGGGCCGCGCGCCGGGTGGGCCCGCGCCGCCCAATGGTGTGGGCCCCTCGCCCCCCCGACCTACCCTTCCGCCTACTTAAGCCTCGCGAATACCCCCGTACCGAGAGCCACGATGCGGAAAACCTTCCAGAGCGCCGCCCAATCCCATCTCGGGAGATTCGGAGATCGCCTCCGGCACCCTGCCGAGAGGGAATCATCACCAGAGGGGCTCTACACATCATGCCCGCCTCCGGATTGATGCGTGAGTAGTTCATCCTTGACTATGGGTCCATAGCAGTAGCTAGATGGTTGTCTTCCCCGCTTGTGCTATCATTGTTTAGATCTTGTGAGCTTCCTAACATGATCAAGATCATCTATTTGTAATGCTACATGTTGTGTTTGATGGGATCCGATGAATCTAGAATACTATGTCAAGTTGATTATCAATCTATCATATATGAGTTGTTTATGTTCTTGCATGCTCTCCGTGCTAGTAGAGGCTCTGCCAAGTTGATACTTGTAACTCCAAGAGGGAGTATTTATTTCGATAGTGGGTTCATGCCCATTTAATCTGGGACAATGTAGTTCTAAAGTTGTGGATGTGCTGTTACTACTAGGGATAAAACATCGATGCTTTGTCTAAGGATATTTGTGTTGATTACATTACGCACCATACTTAATGCAATTATCTGTTGTTTACAACTTAATACTGGAGGGGGTGCTGATGCTAACCCGAAGGTGGATTATTTAGGCATAGATGCATGCTGGATAGCGGTCTATGTACTTTGTCGTAATGCCCTGATTAAATCTCACAGTAATCATCGTTGATATGTATTGAATCTTGATTTGTTAATTGCCCATCTATAATTTGTTCACCCAGCATGCTAGTTATCTTATTGGAGAGACACCATGAACTGTGGACCCCGTCCATTCTTTTACATCTGAATACATTCTACTGCAATTATTGTTCTTACTGTTCTTTGCAAACAAACACCATCTTCCACTTGATACGCTTAATCCTTTGTTTTCAGC
This sequence comes from Lolium multiflorum, assembly GCA_030979885.1. Classification (NCBI taxonomy): domain Eukaryota; kingdom Viridiplantae; phylum Streptophyta; class Magnoliopsida; order Poales; family Poaceae; genus Lolium; species Lolium multiflorum. The sequence continues at coordinate 114,183,089 of CM061751.1, read as the reverse complement.
AAGCCGGTCAGATTGACAACCTCACTGTTACGTTGGGGCAAAGTATCTTGATTGTGTTGTGCAGGTTCCACGTTGGCGCCGGTTTCACTGGTGTTGCGCCGCACTACACTCCTCCACCAACAACCTTCACGTGCTTCTTGGCTCCTACTGGTTCGATAACCTTGTTCTGAGGGAAATGGTTGTGGCGCATCACACCTTCCTCTTGGGGTTCCCAACGGACGTGTACATCTACGCGCATCAGTGCTCGATGCCGTGCGCGTCGCAGGCGGGGTGGTCACCGCGGCTCGGCGTGGCGCAGCGCGGTCGATGCAGACGTCCCCAGGAAGCGCAAAAGGAGGCGTTGGCCTCGACTCAGTTGACACGGACCAAGGGAAGGCGGCGCCGCCGAAGGGAGGTCGCCGGAGCATGGGCGGCGACGGCGTGCTGCGGGCATGGCATCGGCATCAACTGTAACAGGGGGAAAAAGGAACCAACGAAGACGAGGGGGATGTCCAGGAGGTCGAGGAGATCACCTTGAAGCTCAATGCCTCGACGGCGGAGGCAGAGGAGGAAGATGGGGGCCGGAATCGGAGAAGAAGGACGATGAACAGCGCGGGAAACGACGACGTTGTGCTCCATCGAGGGCCTCTCGGTTCGATTCCTTGCACGAGGATGGAGAGGACGTTGAGGCGTGATACGTCTCCCACGTATCGATAATTTCTTATGTTCCATGCTACTTTATTGATGATACCTACATGTTTTATGCACACTTTACGTCATATTTGTGCATTTGGAACTAACCTATTAACAAGATGCCGGAGCGCCCTCCGTTTTCTGCTGTTTTTGGTTTAATCCTAGTAACGAAATATTCTCTGAATTGGACCAACGCCCATGTTCCTATTTTGCCCGGAAGCATCCAAAACACCCGAGAGCGCCGAGGGGGCCCCTGTGGGCCCCAGATGGCTAGGGTGGCGCGCTTGGCTCCCGGCCGCGCCAACCCTATGGTGTGTCGCCCCTTGGGTCTCCGACGCTTCCCTTTCGCCTATATAAAGCCCCTGCATCAAAAACCCTTACGGAGAAGCCACGGGACGCGAAACCTTCCAGCCGCCGCCATCGCGAAGCCAAGATCCGGGGACAGGAGTCTCTGTTCCGGCACCCTGCCTGAGCGGGGAAGTGCCCCCGGAAGGCTTCTTCATCGACAACGCTGCCATCTCCACCGCCATCTTCATCACCGCTGCTGCTCCCATGAGGGAGTAGTTCTCCATCGAGGCTCGGGCTGACCGGTAGCTATGTGGTTCATCTCTCCTATGTGCTTCAATACAATAATCTCATGAGCTGCCTTACATGATTGAGATCATATGATGATGCTTGTAATCTAGATGTCATTGTGCTAGTCAGTGAGTTTTACTTATGTGATCTCCCAGACCTTTTTCCCACGTGTGTAAAGGTGACAGTGTGTGCACCGTGTGGGTCTCTTAGGCTATATTTCACAGAATACTTATTCACTGTTATGAATGGCATAGTGAAGTGCTTATTTATATCTCTTTATGATTGCAATGTGTTTTGTATCACAATTTATCTATGTGCTACTCTAGCAATGTTATTAAAGTAGTTTTATTCCTCCTGCACGATGTAATGGTGACAGTGTGTGCATCCGTGTTAGTACTTGGTTTATGCTGTGATCATGATCTCTTGTAGATTGCGAAGTTAACTATTGCTATGATAGTATTGATGTGTATTATTCCTCCTACATAAGCATGAAGGTGACAATGTGCATGCTACGTTAGTACTTGGTTTAGTCGTATTGATCTATCTTACACTCTAAGGTTACTTAAATATGAACATTGAATTGTGGAGCTTGTTAACTCCGGCATTGAGGGTTCGTGTAATCCTACGCAATGTGTTCATCATCCAACAAGAGTGTAGAGTATGCATTTATCTATTCTGTTATGTGATCAATGTTGAGAGTGTCCACTAGTGAAAGTCTAATCCCTAGGCCTTGTTCCTAAATACTGCTATCACTGCTTGTTACTGTTTTACTGAATTACTACTGCTTGTTTACTTCCTACAATATTACTACCATCAACTGCACGCCAGTAAGCTATTTTCTGGCGCCGTACTACTGCTCATATTCATTCATACCACTTGTATTTCACTATCTCTTCGCCGAACTAGTGCACCTATTAGGTGTGTTGGGGACACAAGAGACTTCTTGCTTTGTGGTTGCGGTGGTTGCATGAGAGGGATATCTTTCACCCTCCTCCCGAGTTCGATAAACCTTGGGTGATCCACTTAAGGGAAACTTGCTGCTGTTCTACAAACCTCTGCTCTTTGAGGCCCAACACTGTCTACAAGAATAGAAGCACCCGTAGACATCAAGCACTTTTCCGCGCCGCTGGGAGGAAAGGTAAAAGGCACTCACTTGGTTCCTGTAACAGTACTCTTTTCCGGCGCCATTGTGTGTGTGCTCGAAGCTATTTCCTTTAGACTCTGCAATTACGACATTTGGTTTCTTGTTTACACTAGTTAGGCATAATGGACAACAATGAGCTTCTTATTCTATTTCCTGATTTAAGACATGGATGGTTTGATGCGAAAATTAAAAAACCCATGGAACATATTAATATGAATGCTTTGAACACTATTGTTGCTAATGCTATGGAAAATTCTAAGCTTGGGGAAGCTGGCTTTGATGAGCATGATATTTTTAGTCCCCCAAGCATTGAGGAGAAAATTTACTTTGATGATACTTTGCCTCCCATTTATGATGATTATAATGATAGTAGTCTTTTGTTACCACCTGTTATGGAGGATAAATTTGATTATGATTACAATATACCTCCTATATTTGATAGCTACTTGTTGAATTTGCTCCCACTACAATTAATAAGAATGACTATGCTTATGTTGGGAGAAGTAATTATTTTATGCATGAGACTCATGATAAGAATGCTTTATGTGATATTTATATTGTTGAGTTTGCTCATGATGCTACTGAAAGTTATTATGAGAGAGGAAAATATGGTTGTAGAAATTTTCATGTTGCTAAAATGCCTCTCTATGTGCTGAAATTTTTGAAGCTACACTTGTTTTATCTTCCTATGCTTGCTACTTTGCTCTTCATGAACTTATTTATTTACAAGATTCCTATGCATAGGAAGCATGTTAGACTTAAATGTGTTTTGAATTTGCCTCTTGATGCTCTCTTTTGCTTCAACATCTATTTCTTGCGAGTGCATCATTAAAACTGCTGAGCCCATCTTAATGGCTATAAAGAAAGAACTTCTTGGGAGATAACCCATGTGTTTTTTTACTACAGTACTTTGTTTTACATTTGTGTCTTGGAAGTTGTTCATTACTGTAGCAACCTCTCCTTATCATGTTTTTGTGCCAAGTAAATTTTCTATGTTAAAGTTGATGTTATATTTGGGATCGCTGCGCAGAAACAGCATTGCTGTCTGTCACGAATCTGGCACACGTCTCTGTAGAAAATTCGAAAAAATCTGCCAATTTACGAGCGTGATCCTCAGATATGTACTCAACTTTCATTAGTTTTGAGTTTTTCCATTTGAGCAAGTCTGGTGCCATTTTAAAATTCGTCTTTACGGACTGTTCTGTTTTTGATAGATTCTGCCTTTTATTTCGCATTGCCGCTTTTGTTAAGTTGAATGAGTTTCTTTGTTCCATTAACTTTCAGAAGTTTTGTGCAATGTCCAGAAGTGTTAAGAATGATTTTGTGACCTCTGAACATGTGAATTTTTGATTATGCACTAACCTCTAATGAGTTTGCTTGAAGTTTGGTGTGAAGGAAGTTTTCAAGGGTCAAGAGAGAGTATGATATACTATGATCAAGAGGAGTGAAAGCTCTAAGCTTGGGATGCCCCGTGGTTCATCCCTGCATATTTCAAGAAGACTCAAGCAGCTTGGGGATGCCCAAGGCATCCCCTTCTTCATCGACAAAGTATCAGGTTCCTTCTCTTGAAACTATATTTTTATTCGGTCACATCTTATGTACTTTACTTGGAGCGTCTGTGTGCTTTTATTTTTGTTTTGTTATCTTAGTTCTCTGAATAAGTTCATCCTTGTGTGGAGAGAGACACGCTCCGCTGGTTCGTATGAACACATGTGTTCTTAGCTTATAATATTCATGGCGAAGTTTCTTCTTCGTTAAATTGTTATATGGTTGGAATTGAAAATGCTACATGTAGTAATTGGTAAAATGTCTTGGATAATGTGATACTTGGCAATTGTTGTGCTCATGTTTAAGCTCTTGCATCATATACTTTGCACCCATTAATGAAGAAATACATAGAGCTTGCTAAAATTTGATTTGCATATTTGGTCTCTCTAAGGTCTAGATAATATCTAGTATTGAGTTTTGAACAACAAGGAAGACGGTGTAGAGTCTTATAATGTTTACAATATGTCTTTTATGTGAGTTTTGCTGCACCGGTTCATCCTTGTGTTTGTTTCAAATAAACCTTGCTAGCCTAAACCTTGTATCGAGAGGGAATACTTCTCATGCATCCAAAATCCTTGAGCCAACCACTATGCCATTTGTGTCCACCATACCTACCTACTACATGGTATTTCTCCGCCATTCCAAAGTAAATTGCTTGAGTGCTACCTTTAAACAATTCAAAAGCTATTACCTCTTATTTGTGTCAATGTTTTATAGCTCATGAGGAAGTATGTGGTGTTTATCTTTCAATCTTGTTGGGCAACTTTCACCAATGGACTAGTGGCTTCATCCGCTATCCAATAACTTTGCAAAAAGAGCTGGCAATGGGATTCCCAGTCCCAAATTAATTAACAAAAATAGACACTCCTCCATGGTATGTGATTGTTGGACGGCACCCGAAGGATTCGGTTAGCCATGGATTGAGAAAGCAAAGGTGGGGAGGAGTGTCATCATAATAAAACTAAAATAAAAAGGCACCCCTTCATGGTATGAGATTGTTGGCAGGCACCCGAGGATTCGGTTAGCCATGGTTTGTGAAAGAAAGGTTGGAAGGAGTGCCACCCAAAAATAAAATAAAATGGGAGCCGCTCTTGAAGGTTTGTCCGGCAGGGGTTAGAGTACCCGCTACCATTCGTTGACAACAACAAACACCTCTCAAAACTTTATTTTTATGCTCTCTTTATGTTTTCAAAATAAAAGCTCTAGCACAAATACAGCAATCGATGCTTTCCTCTTTGAAGGACCATTCTTTTACTTTTATTGTTGAGTCAGTTTACCTATCTCTCTCCACCTTAAGAAGCAAACACTTGTGTGAACTGTGCATTGATTCCTACATACTTGCATATTGCACTTGTTATATTACTTTATGTTGACACTATCCATGAGATATACATGTTATAAGTTGAAAGCAACCGCTGAAACTTAATCTTCCTTTGTGTTGCTTCAACACCTTTACTTTGATTTATTGCTTTATGAGTTAACTCTTATGCAAGACTTATTGATGCTTGTCTTAAAGTACTATTCATGAAAAGTCTTTGCTTTATGATTCAGTTGTTTACTCATGTCATTACCATTGTTTTGATCGTGCATTCATTACATATGTTTACAAATAGTATGATCAAGATTATGATGGCATTTCACTTCAGAAATTATCTTTGTTATCGTTTTACCTGCTCGGGACGAGCAGAACTAAGCTTGGGGATGCCGATACGTCTCCGACGTATCGATAATTTCTTATGTTCCATGCTACTTTATTGATGATACCTACATGTTTTATGCACACTTTACGTCATATTTGTGCATTTTCGGAACTAACCTATTAACAAGATGCCAAGCGCCAGTTTTCGCTGTTTTTGGTTTCAGAAATCCTAGTAACGAAATATTCTCGGAATTGGACGAAATCAACGCCTGTGTTCCTATTTTGCCCTAAGCATCCAACACCCGAGAGCCGCCAGAGGAGGGCCCTGTGGGCCCCAGATGATAGGGTGGCGCGGCTCGGGCCCTGGCCGCGCCACCCATGGTGTCGTCGCCCCTTCGACCTTCGACGCCGCCCTTTCGCCTATATAAAGCCCCCGCATCGAAACCCTTACTAAGAAGCCACACGCGAAACCTTCCAGAGCCGCCATCGCGAAGCCAAGATCCGGGGGACAGGAGTCTCTGTTCCGGCACCCTGCCGGAGCGGGGAAGTGCCCCCGAAGGCTTCTTCATCGACACCGCTGCCATCTCCACCGCCATCTTCATCACCGCTGCTGCTCCCATGAGGGAGTAGTTCTCCATCGAGGCTCGGGGCTGTACCGGTAGCTATGTGGTTCATCTCTCCTATGTGCTTCAATACAATAATCTCATGAGCTGCCTTACATGATTGAGATTCATATGATGATGCTTGTAATCTAGATGTCATTGTGCTAGTCAAGTGAGTTTTACTTATGTGATCTCCGGAGACTCCTTGTCCCACGTGTGTAAAGGTGACAGTGTGTGCACCGTGTGGGTCTCTTAGGCTATATTTCACAGAATACTTATTCACCGTTATGAATGGCATAGTGAAGTGCTTATTTATATCTCTTTATGATTGCAATGTGTTTTGTATCACAATTTATCTATGTGCTACTCTAGCAATGTTATTAAAGTAGTTTTATTCCTCCTGCACGATGTAATGGTGACAGTGTGTGCATCCGTGTTAGTACTTGGTTTATGCTATGATCATGATCTCTTGTAGATTGCGAAGTTAACTATTGCTATGATAGTATTGATGTGTATTATTCCTCCTACATAAGCATGAAGGTGACAATGTGAATGCTACGTTAGTACTTGGTTTAGTCGTATTGATCTATCTTACACTCTAAGGTTACTTAAATATGAACATTGAATTGTGGAGCTTGTTAACTCCGGCATTGAGGGTTCGTGTAATCCTACGCAATGTGTTCATCATCCAACAAGAGTGTAGAGTATGCATTTATCTATTCTGTTATGTGATCGTTGAGAGTGTCCACTAGTGAAAGTCTAATCCCTAGGCCTTGTTCCTAAATACTGCTATCACGTTTGTTACTGCTTTTACCGAATTACTACCGCTTGTTTACTTCCTACAATATTACTACCATCAACCGCACGCCAGAGCTATTTTCGCGCCGTACTACTGCTCATATTCATTCATACCACTTGTATTTCACTATCTCTTCGCGAACTAGTGCACCTATTAGGTGTGTTGGGGACACAAGAGACTTCTTGCTTTGTGGTTGCAGTGGTTGCATGAGAGGGATATCTTTCACCTCTTCCTCCCCGAGTTCGATAAACCTTGGGTGATCCACTTAAGGGAAACTTGCTGCTGTTCTACAAACCTCTGCTCTTGGAGGCCCAACACTGTCTACAAGAATAGAAGCACCCGTAGACATCAAGGCGCTCCTCCTGGTGGTCTCAGCTCGGCGAGGGAGCGGCCATGGCGATGGGGCGGCGGCGAGGCCGACGGTGCTCTCTCGGGGTTTCTCACAGAGAAGGGACGAGGAAAGAAAAGGTGCGGCGCGAGGGAGGAGAAAAAGGGGACGCTAGGGTTTGCCGAGGCTTAAAAGGCGAGGAGGAGAGCAGGTGGAGGTGGAGGACCACGTGAAGGGCGCGGCGTCTGCGTGCTCTCTTGCGCGCGTGAGCTGGAAAAGGAAAGAAGATGACAAACAGGAACCGCGGCGTACCGCTTTGGCGGGATGGGCTGAGCCAAAAAGAAAGGGAGAGAGGGCCGCAGCTGGGCTGGCTTAGCAGGCCGCTGGGGGAGGAGAGGTAGCAGGCCGAGGAGCAGGCCTGGTCCAGTTAGACTAAGTTTTGATTTTCTTTTCTCTTCTTTTCCTTTTTCTCCTTTTCTTCTTTTCTGTTTTCTGATTTCTGTTTTTTAAACAATTTGAATTCAAAACCCTTTCAGTTTGATTTGCAATAATATGAGAGTAAGATTCAAATAGTTTTGAAATATTAATTTATTTGTAATCAAACAAAACAACATTTTATATCCAGAAATAATTGTTGGTAAAGATTAATTATAAAATAAAGAAATAGAGAGAGGGATTAGGGTTTGAATTTTGGCTTTGACTAATATGAAATTAAGTCAGAGAGGTGGATGGGTTTGGCTTTGCTTTATTAGCTTTCTTGTAACATCACAAGAGGTGGATGAACAAGAGAGAGAGGAGGAAGAACAAGCACAAAACAAGATGACAAGAAAACCTAAAATGCAATTTTATTAAAAACCAAGGTGGTGTTATGCATGGTGAAAATATGGTATGACAACAAGGCAAAAAAGGTAAAAGGGGCTAGGGGTTACTCTTGGGATGTTACAATGTGCGAGGACATGTAAAGTTAGCACGGGCCGCTTCATCCCACTATCCCGCAAGATCCAAAGTACACGATAGGTAAGCGACAACAAAAGTATCAACACCCACAAATTAATGTGTTCTACTCGTGCAACACATCTACGCTTAGATCCGGCTCTGATACCACTGCTGGGTTTCGTAGCATACAAAATAAAAAAAAATTCCTACCGCAAGAACGAACAAAGGCCATGATCTAATCTACTAGATGTAAGCAACGAGATAGATCTAGAGTCTTACCCTTGAAGACCTAAAGTTTTTAACGAGATCAGATCTCATGGATGATGTAGTCGTTCACTTGCCGATCTCAAGATCGCGAAGACGATCCCTCCGGTGCCACAAACGGGCAGCACCTCTGTACTTGGGCACACATACGGTTGATGATGACGACGTCCTCTCCTCGTTCTAGCGGGGTAGCGGATGTGGTAGATTCTCCGAGAATCCCAACAACACGATGGCATGGTGATGGTGGTGGAGGAGAAATCCTGCAGGGTTTCGCCTAAGCCTGCAGAGGAAGAGAGGGAGGAGGAGAGGTGGTGGCTAGGGTTGTGTCTTGGGTTTCCCCTAGCCATTCCCTTTCCCCTCTTTATATAGGAGAGGAAACTTGGAGAAGGAGGAACAACATCACATGAACAGTACCAACCGTGAACAGTACTTCCGTGAACAATACCGGTCGTGAATAGTCCCAAATGTGCACAGTATTCCCCATGAACAGTACTGGCCGTGAACAGTCGTCCGTGAACTGCCCCGAACGTGAACAGTACTTTCTTTGAACAGTACCGGCCGTGAATAGTGCCGAACATGAATAGTACTTCTGTGAAATTCTCCCTTTCCTTTTTAGGGTTTCCCTACTCGGGCTGGGCAGCTGGGCCCTTTGGAACCTTCTAGAAACCCTCCGATACAATACCGGAAAATTCTCGAACTTTTCTGAAACCCTAAAATTGACTTTTCATATATGAATCTTATTCTTCGGACTATCCCGAACCTCTTTGTGATGTCCTGGATCCCATCCGAGACTCCGAACAAACTTTGGTCTTCAACTCATATTCTCCGATATCCCGTATCTACCCTAAGTGGCATCGAACCTTAAGTGTGTCACCCAACGGTTCGCGAATGATGCAGACATGATCGAGACACCTCTCCGATCAATAACCAATAGCGGGATCTGGAGATCCGTAATGGCTCCTACATATTCAACGATGACCTTGTGATCGAATGAACCATACACGTTGTGACCAATTCCCTTTGTCTCGCGATACTTTACTTATCCGAGTTCCGATCGTCGGTATCATCTATACCTAGTTCGATCTCGTTCCTGATAAGTACTCTTTACTCGTTCCGTGGTATGACATCCTCTGTGACCTAGTCATGTGCTTGCAAGATTTTTGGATGTGATCTCACCGAGAGGGCCCAAAGTATATCTCTCCGTCATTTGGATGGACAAATCTCACTCTTGATCCATCAGGCTCAACTATCACTTTCAGAATACCCAATGCCACCTTTATAATCACCCTTTTACGGTGTGATGTTTGATGTCATCAAAGTACTCCTCCATCGTTAGTGATTGACATGATCTCATGGTCTAAGGATTAGGTTACTCCTTGTTTAAGAGCTATAGCAAAATGAACTTAAAGACTTGATCATATTGCTATGCTTACATTGGGTGTATGTGTCCATCATATCATTCTCCTAATGATATGATCCCGTTATTAACTAACATCCAATGTTCATGATCAGGAAACCTTGATCATCAATTAATCAACAAACTAGTTAAATGAGAGGCTTACTAGGGACTCTTGTTTGTTTATAAAACACACATGTATTAGCGTTTCCGATTAATACAATTATAACATGAGAAATAAACATTTATCATAAACGTGAAATATGATAACAACAACTTTATTATTGCCTCTCGGGCATATTTCCCACGTTGGAGTCCTCTCATTTTCCAAACTAGTGCAACGGCTCCAAGTTTTCGTGGATTTGGTGGAGTGGAGCTGAAGGAAGGTGGAGTGGAGCGGTCCCAAACATACCCTTATTTCTTACTCGTTCTTGCTTTCATTGGCTTTTAGGCTTTTGTAGCATTTTGTTCATAAAGTTAGTAGTGGTCCGTTGTGAGCTGTGACTATTGTAGCCTGAATTTTTGTCATTAAAAGCAGGCACTGGATTTTTTTGTCATTAAAGAGCCATTTTCAATGGTAGTTTCATAAGCAACAAATGAGCTATCATGTAGCCAATTCTGATGAGATGTCACACTATTTATGAGGTGACATAAGTGATGAAACCATGTGTACGGTATTTTGAAAACAGCTTGTGTCTTGCATGTGCTTTTGAAAGGACAAAAGATGAAACAATGCATTGTGTGAGTTATTTCATCTATTAACTAAATGCACTCTTACTTATGTGGCATTTTTGGAAATATAAATATGAAATCTTGCATTGGAAATGGCCTTATGGATACTTATGGTCATGGGCAACCTAACACCAAAACCGTTTATCAGGGTTCAAAATTTCACTAAACTAAATAACATTTAGTTTGTCGTAGTGATGTGGGGAATCCATCCCTGCATTCACAGGATGCCCAGTGGAGAGATGTCTTGCGGTATTAAAAAGCTGGAGGCTTCTTGGTGGAGTTCTTCTTCTCCTGGTCACGGCGCTCCTTCCTCAACTCTAGCGGATCATGAAGCGGCGCTCCAACTAGGAGCAGCAACGGAGGATCCAAGGATGAGGATTGCCACGTCAAATTTGTTTTTCTTCTGGGTCCTTTGTGTAAGATTGTGCACTTGGAGTTTTTGTGCTTAGGCGCGTGTGTTGTAATTTTGATCTTCTCCGGAGTGATTTCTATAAACTTCATGGCAATCTAAATATCTGGGCTACAGCCCCTTCCGCCAAAAAAAGAGAGGATGTTATTGTCTCACATTTTCTTTTCAAAGGGTGCCTTATAGCTAGCTACTCTTTGTATGAATATATATGCATAATCATGTTAAGTATTTATTAAGGCTTAAAATACGGAAACAGTCTAAAATAAGCGCAAAATTCGCCTTTCGAAGATTTTGATGATTTCATGCATGGCTGAAAAAAAAAACCTATTCCGGAATCTTAAACCCTGCCGTCGATAATTAAGGCCGTGTTCCAGGACAGAAATGCCGGCTTGGATGGGGCCTGGAGGGTGACCGTATCGCTTCCGAGCATCGTCACGACTGATGACATCATTGGTCGGGCCGCTGGGTTTTCCTGCACACACAGGAGACCTACGTGGAAGCATTTCAGCACGTCGCCCTCATGAAAACTTCCGCCCATGCACGAGTCCACTATCTCCGTCACCATCCCGGCCTCCCAGTGCTCCCATACCTGCATGTCACTTTGAAGCCTTGAGCCAGAGCGCATCATCGCTACTACACTTAGCAACAATTATGAGAGCAGATCGTACGTGGTTGGTGCTTACCATGGTCAAGAGATCTTCAGACCTCCCGGAGTTGCTGCAGCCGTTGTTCTTCCTCCCTGTTATGATCTCCAGCACAATTACGCCAAAGCTGAACGCGTCCGATTTCACCGAGTAGTTGCCGCCCGCCACGTACTCGGGCGCCATGTATCCACTGGAACAAGAAATCAGGCATACTTCTTTGACTCAGTAGCCAAAATGAAAGGTTATACGGAGTAGAACTTTGAACACACAGTTAACGCTGAGTTTTGCAGGAGTACAGACTAGGTGCCGACGACGCGGTTGGTGACGGCCTGCGTCTGGTCGCGCCCAAAGATCCTCGCAAGGCCAAAGTCCGAGATTTTGGGGTTCATGTTCGCGTCTAGCAGGATATTGCTGGCCTTGAGGTCACGGTGGACAACTTTGAGCTGAGAATCTTCGTGGAGGTACTGCAGGCCCCGAGCAACGCCGTTTATGATCTTGTACCTCTGCTCCCAGTCCAGCTGCTCACGTTTCTCAATGTCTTAAAAGTAGAAACGGTCATTCACGTTTATGCTAGCTTGCCATGGAAAATGTGTCAGCACAGTGGATAGAGTACCAAAAAGAATCAGGTCGAGGCTCCGATTGGGGACGAACTCATAGACGAGTAGCCGCTCCTGCTGCTCCAGGCAGACGCCGACCAGCCTGGCGAGATTCTTGTGCTTCAGCTTGGCCACCAACGCGAGCTCGTTCTTGAGCTCCTCCCCTCCATGCGACAGTCGCTTCACCGCTATCTCGTCGCCGTTGGGCAGGGCGCCCTGAGCAAATAAAACCAATGATCCATGAGCATTTTTTCAGTACAGAGAGAGACCCCAGGAGGCCAGGACGATATGCTTGCTTTCCTGGCAACCTTGTACACCGTGCCGAACCCCCCTTGTCCGAGCTTGTTGCTCTCGGCGAAATTAACCGTGGCGGCTCGCAGGGTGGAGACGTCGATCAGGATCGAATCCACCATTTCGATGTCCTCTGTTTCAGTAGAATACCTTGGATCTGTTCAAGTATCAGATAGACAAGGACAAGTCATATCTTGTATTTCAACTTGAGGAAAAAGTGCCGAGTTACTGAATCTTGAAGGAACATATATACATGGATTCTTCACTTGTGCTGCTGACCGCCGGCGCCTCCAGAAACAGAAGCAAACCACAAGGTTCAAGGCTGATATAATAGGGAGCAAGATTGCAGGAACCACGACGGGAACGCTCAACTTTCTCTCTCCTATGAGTGAAATAAAGATTGCGTGAGCAAAACATCGTGAAGAATTAACGGGAAGGTGCGTCTAATTAGTAATAGCAGCAAGATGCTTTAACATACCTCCTCCTGCCACTCCTGGCGTCCCAACCGTTGGCTGCACAGCCGGCGCCGGCGCTCTCCTGCTCCGTGAAGCCAGACGCACCATCGCCGGTCCATTGTAGAAGGGTGATGTCTCGAACCTGTAGGTGCAGTTGAACCACAGGGTCCTGCCTCCGGTGTGGTTCAAGAAGGCAGGCAGCGATGTCATTATGAGCCGGGCAAGGCACCTCCGGCACTGAGCCGGCGTCTGGTCCGGCGTGCACTGAGCCACGGTGTACACCTTGCGGGGCTGCAGGTCGAAGTCGGCCTCCCCGGTGGCGAACCTCCGTGTGGAGTTGTACGCGGCGTAGTCGGCGGTGTCGTCGACGAGAGCGGCCAGGAGGCGGTTGTACCGGGCCGGGTCTGACGTAACGTTGCCGAGGTTGTAGATGTTGCTCATGTCAAACTGCGGGCCGTAGTCGTCGGAGGAGAGGACGTGCACGTCGGAGTAGTGGAGGATGCAGGCGTCGTAGTAGATGCTGGCGTCCTTTTGGTAGGAGCAGTAGTTGGGCAGGTCCAGGAAGGCCTGGGTGAGGCAGGTGAAGCAGGTGGTGGCGCTAACGTCGCCGCGGCAGAGCCCCATGGCCCAGAGCTGCTCCGGGACGGCGCCGACGACCGCCGCGGCGAAGAGGTCCGGGGACGCCGAGGCGTTCCTGGGCACCGCGGCGGCAGCGAGGTCGAGGTGGGCCTGGTACGTGCTGTTGGGCTTGTAGAAACTGCTGGCGCCGCACACTGTGAACGGGTACGTGGGGTAACCCGAGGCGCGGAGCGCGAGCAGCGCGACGGCGATGGCGGCGGCCACGGGCAGCAGGTCCAGGTGGTGGTCAACCATGGCGCGATCGAGGTGGATGGTAGGAACGAGGATGATCGAGGTTATGTTATGCAGACCCTAGCTAGACCAGCAGGGAAAATTAGTCACCATCGTCTATCTCAATTCTCAAGCAGTCAATGCGTCAACGACGGTCGCGTGCTGACGAGGGCATAAGGACTCGCAATGCCTTTGTCCGGTCTCGGGTCAACCATGGCGGCAGCGCCATCAGCCATGTGGAAGAAGACGGCCGTCCGTGTGCCAAGTTGCTGATCTGATGGGCAGGGGCACCATTTCCTTTGATTATTGGGTCCCCGGCCGGAGCCCGGAGCGAGGGCGACAACCGAACCAACAACGCACCAAGCTAGCCGCCTTCTGCGACCACCACCACCAACTGAAAATCAGGTGTTCCAGTCGTTAACTGGTCCAGGGACAACATGGCCGTAATTATTTTGCAGTGACCGTGGCCTTCCATGCATACACTGCCACTGCTGCCTTGCTCGTTCCTTCCACCGTGTAGTAACACAATGGCTCGCCACCTCCTCCTGGTCGTTACCGCCATGGTGGCCGTCGCCCAGCTCGTGCCCCGCGCCACTGCCTACCCGTGGCCCGAGTGCGGCGGCAACAAGACGTTCAAGGCCAACAGCAAGTACCAGGCCAACCTCAACCACGTCGCCGCCATGCTGCCCAACAAGGCCTCCGCGTCCGCCAAACTCTTCGCCACCGCGGCCGCCGGCGTCGCCCCGGACCGAGTCTGGGCCATGGGGCTCTGCCGCGGCGACTCCGACGCCGCGTCCTGCTTCGCCTGCCTCACCCAGGGCTTCCAGGACCTGCCCAACGACTGCTCCTACGACAAGGAAGCCACCATCTACTACGACGCCTGCATCCTCCACTACTCCGACGCCCGCGTCCTCTCCGCCGCCGACACCGGCCTGTCGGCCGACACGTATGCCCAGCGATTCCTAGTGAATATCACGTCGGACCAGGCGCGGTTCAACCGCATAGTGGCCGACCTCATGAACGCCACCGCGGAGTACGCCGCCTACAACTCCACGCGACGGTTCGCCACCGGGGAGGCCGACTTCGACCAGGAGTTTCCCAAGGTGTACAGCCTGGCGCAGTGCACGCCGGACCAGACGCCGGCGCAGTGCCGGGAGTGCCTCGCAGGGATCATAGCGTCGACCCTGGCGGATTTCTTCGAGAACGACCTCGCTCCCAGGGCGCTTTGGGTCAATTGCAACTACAGGTACGAGGTCGGAGGACTCGGAGTCGGCGGGCCCTTCTACAATGGGCCGGCGATGGTCCGGCTCGCATCATCGCACCCTGCAGTGCCGGCGCCGGCGTCAGCTCCAGCTGTGCATCCAGCTCCAGCTCCGACGGCGGGAGGTGAGCTCAAAGACTTTTATCTCCCTTCCGTAAATCAAATCAATGTGCCAACGTATTTTGGACCGCGCGCGTGCGCACTTTTGACGGCTCACGTACGTAGTACATTCGTTCTTCTAACAGGGGGAAGAAAGTACAGTGTGTCCGGTCTGGTTCTTGTAGTCATGCTGCCTACTCTAGCAGGCTTGAACCTTGTCGCTTGCCTCTGTTTCCGGAGGCTTCAGCGGCCAGCAGCACAAGCGAAACAGCAATGTACGCTCCTCTTGCGAATTCAGTGATTTTTTACAGCATCAAACAAACCCTTGTGAAATTCAAGGACCTATATATGCAACTGAAATTTGAACAGATCCTATGCATTCCGGCAAAGCAGAGGACATCGAAATGGTGGACTCGATGCAGATCCACGTGTCCACACTGCGAGCCGCCACTGTGGACTTCGCCGAGAGCAACAAGCTCGGCGAAGGCGGCTTCGGCACGGTGTACAAGGTTGTGACGAGCGAGCAATCATGCATGCAATGTCCGGGCACAGTTTCTGTACTGGAAATGCTCACGCATCATCACTGACTGGTTTGAGCTGTTCAGGGCGTCCTCCCCAACGGCGACGAAATAGCGGTGAAGCGGCTGTCGCAGAACTCGACGCAGGGAGTGGAGGAGCTCAAGAACGAGCTGGCTTTTTTTTTTTTTTTCAAACGGAGGCAAAAGTCTTCTCATCCATTAATTGTTGCCCAGTTTTTGGAGAAAACCGGGCGAAAACCTACAACAACCGGGCTAAGCCCACACCCACAACCACCCACACGCCACCGCGAGGGTCACACCTAGCCACCCTGGCTACCCACAGAAGCTACACAAACGTGAAGCTCAAGTCGGCCTATGCCAAACAGATGGCTCTTCGAGAAGAGGCCGGCAGCTCTGACATCGAAGACGAGCCCTGGAGAGGAGATGCGCAAGACCCGCGCCGAATAGGAGCTTCACCGTCGGACTGCCCCCTGAAGGTCATCGTACACCGCCGAGGCAGCTTCGACTTCACATCAAGAGAAGACCAACACGAAGACACTCGGACACGCCGGAACAGAGCCGACTAACACGATCTGCCGCTACCAAACCTTGGTCATCACCAAAGTCATTGCCTCACAAGCCTCCACCCGGAAACGCCCGCATCTCTGATTGACCTCCTGCCAACCTAGATGTCGTGTGTGTCCAGCCCGGGGCACGCGAAGAGGACCACCGGCTTCAAGACGACGCCCTCAAGAGGGGAAACGTTGATGGAACAACGTCGTCGTCCGATCCCACAAAGCGGGATCTAGGCTTTCACCCGGAGCCGTGAACCCGAGGTGAGCGAATGTCGGAGAGCTCCACAACCGCCCCCCAAGGAGGACGACGACATCCGCGGACGCCGCACGGTCAGGCTTTCGCCCGGAGCAATCGACCATCCACTTCCCCACGCGGCCGGACAGCAAGACGGAGACCGAAGCGCCGCCAGCCCGCACCCCACGGACACACACCTCCTGTGCGGCAACAGCGCCACCGTCGCACAGGAGCCACCGCCGACCCCAAAACCAGACCGAAGAGCCTAGCGCGCTCCACCAGCACCGCCCGCACCACGCGGAGGTGAAGAGCTGAGCTGCAACACAGCTGCCGGCCGAACTCGCCGAGGCAGAGCACCGCGGGCGCCGCCAACCGCCACAGAGAGGGGGCTTCGACGAACGCCGACACGGGGATCCAAGACGAAGAGTCGGCGGGGCAGATGCGCGAGCTCCCCGGACCAGCCACCATGCTGCCTCGCAGGTCGCAGCCACGGCGGCCACCACCATGCCTCCCCTCCGAGGCCACCACCACCTCGGAGCTGCAGACGCCGGCCGGAATCGCCGCGCTCCGACCAGCCTGCAACGCGCGGCGGGCCCCTGCGCAGCTGCCGTCCCCGACGGATCTTGGCTCGATCCGCGGCCTCCGCGCGACCACCACGCCGAGGAGCCGACAGCCCGCCTCCTCCCCACGCCCACCGCAACCCCGGGGCCGCCGCCCCGGCTTGCCTGCGCCGGCGGGCCGCCATCGCCTTCCCCAGCCGAGCCCGGCGGCCGCCGTCACCTAGAGCCGCCAGAAACCGCCCCCGGCACCCTTTGGCAGCGGGGGGGCCGCCGCCACCGTGGCCCGAAGCCGGCGGCAGCGGCGGCGGGCGAGCGCCGGAGAGGAGAGTCGGGAGGAGGCGGCGGCGGGCGCCCCCGGTGTCGCCTGGGGAGAGCGACACGGGGGGTAGGGTTTGTTCGCAACACATCGTCCACTGGTATTTAGAGCAAACAAAATTTACAACGAGCTGGCTTTGGTAGCCAAGCTGAAGCACAAGAACCTCGTCAGGCTCCTTGGCGTCTGCTTGGAGCAGCAGGAGCGGCTGCTCGTCTACGAGTTCGTCCCCAACCGGAGCCTCGACCTGATCCTTTTCGGTACTGCTTGAATCAAGTTTATAACTCTGATACACATTTTCGATCTGCTGCATTCTAATTTCTCTAAAAAGCGTGAAATCATCATATCGACCAGATGCTGAGCAGCGTGAGCTGCTGGACTGGGGCCGGAGGCACAAGATCATAAACGGCATCGCCCGGGGCCTGCAGTACCTGCACGAAGACTCGGAGCTCAAAGTTGTCCACCGTGATCTCAAGGCCAGCAACATCCTGCTGGACGCGGAAATGAGACCCAAGATTTCTGACTTTGGCCTCGCCAGGATTTTCGAGCGTGGCCAGACCCAGGCCGTCACGAACCGCGTCATCGGCACCCAGTCAGTACTCCGCGCGCACAGCACTAGCTAGTAATACCCAACCATGCATAAGAATGTCCAATTTCCGCGTTAGTAAAATCCCTCTTTTGATCACTTGTTTCAGTGGGTACATGGCGCCAGAGTATGCGATGCGGGGTAACTACTCCGTTAAGTCGGACGCCTTCAGCTTCGGCGTCATGGTTGTGGAGATCATCACGGGGAGGAAGAGCAACCACAGCCAGAAGAATGGAGACCTCGTGACCACCGTAAGTGCAATCTGTTGCCCATTGTCTCTCTAACTCTTGCAAGTTCGATCTGGTGTGAAGTTTGGCTCACAGTACGTGTTGCAAACCGCCGTGCAGGTATGGGAGCACTGGGAGGCCGGGACGGTGACCGAGTTAGTCGACCCGTGCATGGGCGGCAGCTTCCCGGTGGGCGACGTGCTGAGATGCATCCAAGTTGGGTTGCTGTGCGTCCAGGGAGACCCGGTGGCCCGGCCGATCATGTCGTCGGTTGTGATGATGCTCGGCAGCGACACGGTCAGCCTCCAGGCCCCTTCCAAGCCGGTGTTTTTCACCAGAAACGCCGCTGCTTGCACAACCACGGCGATGTCGGTGCTGGGTTAGCCACGGGTCTCTCCGGAACAATTTTCCGGATTGACCTAAATATATAATATACCAAGGCATCAACACAGCAGAACAATACATTTTCACATGTGAGTATGTGACTAGGTCCGAATCTTTGGTATATCAATATGTATTTTATTTGCTTATGTTTGCTGGTTTTTTTTTTCAAACTAGGCATGTGTTTCAAGACCCCTCGTGTAGTTTAAGTGTGTCACCAATCACCATGCATGCATCCACAGGAGGTGACGATAATATTGATTTCATGTTAAACACATAAAATTGGGGCCTAGGAAATTTGGGGCCCATATTTTCTGTATAGGCTTACTATACATTGTAGAAAAAAGAGAGCAATTTTACAATTTTAGATGAGCTTGGTTTACAGTTGAACCTTTTCTTTTCCTATTGGTTTTCAATCCGGCTGGCCTGCCACGAGTTGAGTCAGCGCCTGAAATCCGTTCCATCTACCGATATGTGAAACATCGCCAATTTGCCCAAACCCGACGCCTCGATTCCATGCCTGCCCTCTCGCGGTTTGTGGCTATCGTCCAGGCCGCCTAGTTCCTGCCCTCGCTCTCGCTGATCGTGACCGACCGACCGCGAGACGATCTGCTGGCTGCTACCCTCCTGCAGGCTACGGTGTTGCCTGCTAGTCCGTCGGCGAGTGGTCATCGCAGTTGGCAGTCCCATTTCGGCCGCCATCAATCAGGCAATCATCCAATTTGTGTATTAGATTAAGATAGAAGGTAAGAACGCCCGTTACTGTTCTCTTGGAATTCTACTATATGTTCGCCTATAATTTGGGTTCTGAATTTTGATTGGTAGTTGTTGTTCTTATTTGTAGGAGCGGAGTTAACTAGTTTGGCAACTCTATACATCGACAAGAACTTGGTGGACGAGTCTGATATTGATTCCATCGTCACGGACTTTGCTTCTAGGAATTGGCGGAGAAAATTTTAAGATATCATGTAAACATTATTTTATATGAATATTGAAGTTGTGTATAAAAGTAATTATTTTTCGTGAAAAAAAAATAGTAAGAGAGACCCAAAATTTTAGTTTCGTCCGGGCCTTCAAAATCTCAGGACCGTCCATGCCTGCAATGCAATAGTCCCCACCCACAAGGTGTCGTGTATGACAATGCAACATAGGAGACTACACGGGTTGCACATACGATCAAGACCGGTTTGAATCGGACTCGCAGTCCGTCCACAGCACGCAGCTTATTTATACGTCACCCCGGTTCTACTTCTACCGCGGTTGATTTTCTTTTGCAATGAGAGACCGCTCCATCCAGTTAGCTTAACCCTGGTATAGCATTTTTTTCCATTTCAAGAAACAAGTAACTTAACCACGGTCAGACCACGGTCTCTACCCAGTCAAAAGTTCGCTTCACAACCAGCTTTTAATTTGGAACGCCTAGCTCTTCCCACACAAAAAGCATGCATGGGGTAAGGAAAAAAAGAAACCAAACCCCGGTCTTTTAAGTTGATAGTAAATAAACATCGCAAAAGAAAATTAATTATGTGTGGTTAAACCTCGATGGAACTCGCCCTATTCGACCAAGATATGTCGCAACCCATTTTTCACTTACCATGGGACGTTTCAAAAATAGTAAGCCAAAATGTGGGAAAGTTTGAAAATATTTTATGAAAATAATTGTTAAAAAGGTTAAAGTTATTTTCCTAAGATTTATCCCTATAACCTAAAACCCTTGCTATATGAAGCAAGTATAGTTTCTATCAAAATACAAAAATAATTTTAAAAAGTTAGCGGATATATTCCAGATAGCCACTATTTAATAATCTAAAATATCTATATTTTTAAATAGCAGAGAGAGGGACATATGATTTCATGATTATTTTCAATCTAAAAGTCTTGGGAAAATCCCTAAGGTATATTATTGGATTTATAACATATGTCCACAAAATCTCATCATGGTCAAGTTTTGAATTTCACGTTTGAATTCAAGATTCAAATCAGCCTTAAACCCTAAACCTACCTAAACCACATCAATCTATTACAAAAAATCTCATAAAATTCTGAGAGCCCTATCCTTTTGTCCTATCTGCTTGGCATTACTTCTTCTCTAGGCCAGAGGCAAAGTCATTCAGAATATTGCAAAGATTGTACAGGAATGCATGTGGCAATTAGTTCATATCCTCTCTCTCCCCCTCCCCCTCTCTCTCTCTACACACTAGTAGAAAAAGAGCCTTTGGTCAGGCACCTTTGGTCCCGGCCGTATCCTGGGCCAGGACTCAAGGCCTGGCCACGTCGCCCTGTGAACGCTATAGCGTACGACATCCAAAGGTCCCGACTCGTAAAGACCCAAAGGTCCCGGCTCGTCTCCCAAACCACGACTAAAGGGTTTTGCGCCACGCAGCGTCTGCGGCACCCTCTTTAATCCCGCTGCATGATGTCTACGGGTGCTTCTATTCTTGTAGACAGTGTTGGGCCCCAAGAGCAGAGGTTTGTAGAACAGCAGCAAGTTTTCCCTTAAGTGGATCACCCAAGGTTTATCGAACTCAGGGAGGAAGAGGTCAAAGATATCCTCTCAAGCAACCCTGCAATCACGATACAAGAAGTCTCTTCTGTCCCCAACACACCTAATACACTTGTCAGATGTATAGGTGCACTAGTTCGGCGAAGAGATAGTGAAATACAAGTAGTATGGATGTATATGAGTGGTAATAGCAATCTGAATAAAATATGGCAGCAAGTAAACATGCAGTAGAACAGTAAGTAAACGGTTTTGCAGTATTGGAAACAAGGCCTAGGGATCATACTTTCACTAGTGGACACTCTCAACATTGATCGCATAATAAATAACTCTTTCTCATATGTGCTACATACACTCTTTTGTTGGATGACAAACACCATTCGTTGTGTAGGGCTACAAGAGCTTCCTCAAGCCGGAGTTAACAAACGCCACAACATTCGGCATTCATATTTAAGTAACCTTAGAGCATAATAGATCTTTGCAAAATAAACCAAGAACTAACATAGCATACACACTGTCACATTACGCTATGAAAGGAGGAATAGATCACATCAATACTATCATAATGATAATTAACTCCACAACCTACAAGAGATCATGATCATAGCCTACGACAAGAACCACATGATGCACACACTGGCACCTTTACACCATGCAGGAGGAATAGACTACTTTAATAACATCACATGAATAGCACATAAACTAGTAGCGATACAAAGCTCATCATATGGATCTCAATCATGTAAGGCAGCTCATGAGATCATTGTATTGGAGTACAGAGAGAGAGATTAACCACATAGCTACCGGTACAGCCCTTAGCCTCGAGAACTACTCCCTCCTCATCATGGGAGCAGCAGCGTTGATGGAGATGGCGGTGAATATGGCGGTGGTGTCGATGAAGAAGCCTTCCGGGCACTTCCCCGTCCCGGCGGCGTGCCGAACAGAGACTCCTGTCCCCCAGATCTTGGCTTCGCGATGGCGGCGGCTGGAACTTTTCTCGTACCGTGGCTTTTCCGTCTAGAAGATTTAGGTCGGCTTTATAGGCGAAGAGGCGGAGTCGGAAGGGCTACGGGGGCAGAGGCCGACGCCCCCTCTCGGCCGCGCCGCCTTATTGTGTGGGGCCCCTGTGGCCCCCTCCTTCCTCTCGGTGTTCCGAAGCTTCGTGGAATTCTAAGATGCGGGCGTTGATTTTGTCCAATTCCGAGAATATTTCTTTACTAGGATTTCTGAAACCAAAAACAGCAGAAACAGAACGGCACTTCGGCATCTCATCAATAGGTTAGTTCGGAAAATGCATCAAAACGATATAAAGTGTGAACAAAACATGTAGGTATTGTCATAAAACAAGCATGGAACATCGAAATTATAGATACGTTGGAGACGTATCGCATCCCCAAGCTTAGTTCCTACTCGCCCTCGAGTAGGTAAACGATAACAAGAATAATTTCTGAAGTGACATGCTACCATCATAATCTTGATCAACATTATTGTAAAGCATATGAAGTGAATGGTATGATTCAAAGCAAAAGATTGCTAACAAAAGATAATGACTAAACAAATGAATCATATAGCAAAACTTTCATGAATAGTTCTTTCAAGACAAGTATCAACAAGACTTGCATAAGAGCTAACTCATAAGCAATAAATTCTTAGTAGAATGCATTGAAGCAACACAAAGGATAATTAAGTTTCAGCGGTTGCTTTCAACTTATAACATGTATATCTCATGGATATTTGTCAACATAGAGCAATATAACAAGTGCAATAGGTAAACATGTAAGAATCAATGCACACAGTTAACACAAGTGTTTGCTTCTAAGATAGAAAGAAGTGGGTAAACTGACTCAACAATAAAGTAAAAGATAGGCCCTTCGCAGAGGGAAGCAGGGATTAAATCATGTGCTAGAGCTTTTCAAGTTTTGAAATTATATAGAGAGCATAAAAGTAAAATTTTGAGAGGTGTTTGTTGTTGTCAACGAATGGTAATGGGTACTCTAACTACCTTATCAACCAGACTTTCAAGAGCGGCTCCCATGAAGGACGTTATCTCTACCAGCAAGGTAGATCATCCCCTTCTCTTTTGTTTACACATGTACTTTAGTTTTATTTATTAGATGACACTCCCCCCAACCTTTGCTTACACAAGCCATGGCTAACCGAATCCTCTGGTGCTCCAACATTCACATACCATGGAGGAGTGTCTATTTGCAAATTTAAGTTGCTTACTGATAGATCAGAGCAAAACATGTGAAGAGAATTATTAATGCAAGTTAATTAATTGGGGCTGGGAACCCCATTGCCAGCTCCTTTTGCAAAATTATTGGATAAGCGGATGAAGCCACTAGTCCATTGTGAAAGTCCGTCAAAAGTAAATGACAAGATCGAAAGATAAAACACCACATACTTCCTCATGAGCTATAAAACATTGACACAAATAAGAGATAATAACTTTTGAATTGTTTAAAGGTAGCACATGAAGTATTTGCTTGGAATGGCAGGAAATACCACATAGTAGGTAGATATGGTGGACACAAATGGCATGGGTTTTGGCTCAAGGTTTTGGATGCACGAGAAGCATTCCCTCTCAGTACAAGGCTTTGGCTAGCAAGGTTATTTGAAGCAAACACAAGTATGAACCGGTACAGCAAAACTTACATAAGAACATATTGCAAGCATTATAAGACTCTCTACACTGTCTTCCTTATTGCTCAAACACTTTACGAGAAAATATCTAGACTTAGAGAGACCAATCATGCAAACCAAATTTTAACAAGCTCTACGGTAGTTCTCCACTACTAGATTTAAACTACATGATGCAAGAGCTTAAACATGATCTATGAGAGCTCAAAACAATTGCCAAGTATCAAATTATTCAAGACCATATGAAGCATTTTCTGATTCCAACAAAATAACAACAAGTGAAGCGATCAACTTTCGCCCTTGAACATTAAAAGTAAGAATGAAGAACACTAGTGTTCATATGAAAAAGCGGAGCGTGTCTCTCTCCCACATGAGCATGAATTTATTCAGAGAATGAAAATAACAAAATGAAAATAAAAGCACACAGACGCTCCAAGTAAAGTACATAAGATGTGACGGAATAAAAATATAGTTTCACTAGAAGTGACCTGATAAGTTGTCGATGAAGGGGATGCCTTGAGCATCCCCAAACTTAGATGCTTGAGTCTTCTTAAAATATGCAGGGATGAACCACCGGGGCATCCCCAAGCTTAGACCTTTCACTCTTCTTGATCATAGTATATCATCCTCTTCTCTTGACCCTTGAAAACTTCCTCCACACCAAACTTCAAGCAAACTCATTAGAGGGTTAGTGCATAATCAAAAATTCACATATTCAGAGGTGACACAATCATTCTTAACACTTCTGGACATTGCACAAAGCTTCTGAAAGTTAATGGAACAAAGAAACTCATTCAACATAACAAAAGCGGCAATGCGAAATAAAAGGCAGAATCTGTCAAAAACAAAACAGTCCGTAAAGACGAATTTGGCAGGGGCACTTAATTTTCTCAAATGGAAAAACTCAAAACTAATGAAAGTTGCGTACATATCTGAGGATCACGCTCGTAAATTTGCAGATTTTTTTGATTTTTTTACAGGGAGATCTGTACGAATTCGTGACAGACAGCAATGCTGTTTCTGCGCAGCGATCCAAATCTAGCATCAACTTTAGCATAGAAACTTTACTTGGCACAAAAACATGATAAGGAGAGGTTGCTACAGTAGTAAACAACTTCCAAGACTCAACAATACAGTAAATAAAATAAACACATGGGTTATCTCCCAAGAAGTTCTTTCTTTATAGCCATTAAGATGGGCTCAACAATTTTAATGATACTCTCGCGAGAATTAAGAGTTGAAGCAAAAGAGAGCATCAAGAAGCAAATTCAAAACACATTTAAGCCTAACCCACTTCCTATGAAAAGGAATCTTGTACACAAATAGATTCATGAAGAACAAAGTGGCAAACATAGAAAAGCAACACAAGCGCAATTTCAAGATTCTCAACATAAAGAGGGGAAACTTAATATTATTAAGATGCATATAACCATGTTTCCCTCTCTCATAATAACTTTCAGTAGCATCATGAACAAACTCAACAATATAACTATCACATAAAGCATTCTTGTCATGAGCCACATGCATAAAATTATTACTCTCCACATAACCATAATCAATTTTATTAGTTGTAGTGGGAGCAAATTCAACAAAGTAGCTATCATTATTATTCTCATCAAGTGTAGGAGGCATAGTATAATCATAATAAAATTTACTCTCCATAGTAGGCGGCACCAAAAGACCACGATCATTATAATCATCATAAATAGGAGGCAAAGTATCATCAAAGAAAATTTTCTCCTCAATGCTTGGGGGACTAAAAATATCATGCTCATCAAAACCAGCTTCCCCAAGCTTAGAATTTTCCATATCATTAGCAACAATGGTGTTCAAACCGTTCATACTAATATCATTGCTACTAGCATGCAAATAAGATTCCATAGGTTTTTTAATTTTCGCAGCAAACAATCCATGTCTTAACTCAGAAATAGAATAAGAAGCTCACTGTTGCTTTCCATTATGCCTAACTAGTGTAAACAAGAAACCAAAAGATGCAATTGCAGGATCTAAAGGAAATAGCTTCGAGCACTTACAACGGCAACATAAAATAACTTAGTTACCTAGGACCGGAGTATGAGTTCCTTTTCCCTTTCCTCCCCGGCAACGGCGCCAGAAAATAGCTTGTTGTCCACAACTGGCGCGTGGTTGACGTGGGAGGTTTGATGGCGGTTGACGGGCTTGATGGAGTGTCTTGATTCGTCCCCGGCAACGGCGCTAGAAAATAGCTTGATGTCTACGGGTGCTTCTATTCTTGTAGACAGTGTTGGGCCTCCAAGAGCAGAGGTTTGTAGAACAGCAGCAAGTTTTCCCTTAAGTGGATCACCCAAGGTTTATCGAACTCAGGGAGGAAGAGGTCAAAGATATCCCTCTCAAGCAACCCCGCAATCACGATACAAGAAGTCTCTTGTGTCCCCAACACACCTAATACACTTGTCGGATGTATAGGTGCACTAGTTCGGCGAAGAGATAGTGAAATACAAGTAGTATGGATGTATATGAGTGGTAATAGCAATCTGAATAAAATATGGCAGCAAGTAAACATGTAGAACAGTAAGTAAACGGTGTTTGCAGTATTGGAAACAAGGCCTAGGGATCATACTTTCACTAGTGGACACTCTTAACATTGATCGCATAATAAATAACTCTTTCTCATATGTGCTACATACACTCTTTTGTTGGATGACAAACACCATTCGTTGTGTAGGGCTACAAGAGCTCCCTCAAGTTAACAAGCGCCACAACATTCGGCATTCATATTTAAGTAACCTTAGAGCATAATAGATCTTTGCAAAATAAACCAAGAACTAACATAGCATACACACTGTCCACAATACGCTATGAAAGGAGGAATAGATCACATCAATACTATCATAATGATAATTAGCTCCACAACCTACAAGAGATCATGATCATAGCCTACGACAAGAACCACATGATGCACACACTGGCACCTTTACACCATGCAGGAGGAATAGACTACTTTAATAACATCACATGAGTAGCACATAAACTAGTAGCGATACAAAGCTCATCATATGGATCTCAATCATGTAAGGCAACTCATGAGATCATTGTATTGAGTACGAGAGAGATTAACCACATAGCTACCGGTACAGCCCTTAGCCTCGAGGGAGAACTACTCCCTCCTCATCATGGGAGCAGCAGCGTTGATGGAGATGGCGGTGAAGATGGTGGTGTCGATGGAGAAGCCTTCCGGGGCACTTCCCCGTCCCGGCGGCATGTCGGAAGAGACTCATGTCCCCGATCTTGGCGCGATGGCGGCGGCTCGGAACTTTTCTCGTACCGTGGCTTTTCCGTCTCGAAGATTTAGGTCGGGGCTTATAGGCGAAGAGGCGGAGAAGGGCTACGGGGGCCCACACGTAGGCCGGCGCACCCCCTCTAGCGCGCGCCTTATTGTGTGGGGCCCCCTGTGGCCTCCTCGGTTCCTCTCGGTGTCTCGAAGCTTCGTGGAATTCTAAGATGCCGGGCGTTGATTTCGTCCAATTCCGAGAATATTTCCTTACTAGGATTTCTGAAACCAAAAAAGAAAACAGGAACGGCACTTCGGCATCTCGTCAATAGGTTAGTTCCGGAAAATGCATCAAAACGATATAAAGTGTGAACAAAACATGTAGGTATTGTCATAAAACAAGCATTGAACATCAGAAATTATAGATACGTTGGAGAAGTATCACTGCATATTCCCAACCGGGACCTAAAGTCAAACGATACAGTTTCCCGCGGAGCCCGATCGCGCATCACCATTACTGGCCGCGTCGAAACCGAGCGTCGGTGTGGAATCCGACCCGCGGGCGCCGCGCAGCTGAGCAGTGCACAGTCCGTTGGGAACCCCAAGAGGAAGGTGTGATGCGTCAAGAAGTTTTCCTCGAAGAAACCAAGGTTATCGAACCAGAGGAGTCAGGCCACGAAGGTTGTTGGTGGAGGAGGGCGGCGCAACACTAGTGATTCCGCGCCAACGTGGAACTCCGCACAACACAATCACAGACTTTGCCCCAACTTAACAAGGAGGTTGTCAATCTCACGCTTGCTGAAAACAAAGGATTAAACGTATGGTGTGGAAAATGATGTTTGTTTGCAAAGAACAACAGAGAACAAAGATTGCAGATTGTATTTCAGATGTAAAAGAATGGACCGGGGTCCATAGTTCACTAGTGGTGTCTCTCCAATAAGATAAATAGCATTGGGTGAACAAATTACAGGTGGGCAATTGACAAATAAAGATTCAATACATATCATAATGATCACTATGAGATTTAATCAGGCATTACGACAAAGAACATAGACCGCCATCCAATGCATCTATGCCTAAATAGTCCACCTTCAGGTTAGCATCCGCACCCTTCCGCATTAAGTTGCAAACAACAGACAATTGCATTAAGTATGGTGCGTAATGTAATCAACACAAATATCCTTAGACAAAGCATTGATGTTTTATCCCTAGTAGCAAGACATCCACAACCTTAGAACTTTCTCACTGTCCCAGCATTCAATGGAGGCATGAACCCACTATCGAGCATAAATACTCCCTCTTGGAGTTACAAGTATCAACTTGGTCGAGCCTCTACTAGCAACGGAGAGCATGCAAGAACATAAACAACACATATATGATAGATTGATAATCAACTTGACATAGTATTCTATATTCATCGGATCCCACCAAACACAACATGTAGCATTACAAATAGATGATCTTGATCATGTTAGGCAGCTCACAAGATCTAAACATGATAGCATAAGAGGAGAAGACAACCATCTAGCTACTGCTATGGACCCATAGTCCAAGGATGAACTACTCACGCATCAATCCGGAGGCGGACATGGTGATGTAAGCCCTCCGGTGATGATTCCCCTCTCCGGCAGGGTGCCGGAGGCGATCTCCTGAATCCCCCGAGATGGGATTGGCGGCGGCGGCGTCTCTGGAAGGTTTTCTGTATCGTGGCTCTCGGTATAGGGGGTTTCGCGACGAAGGCTATTTGTAGGCGGAAAGGTAGGTCAAGTGGCGGCACGAGGGCCCCACACACCAGGGTCGCGCGGCCAGGCCTGGCCGCGCCGCCTGTTGTGTCGGCGCCTCGTGGCCCCACTTCGTACCTCCCTCGGTCTTCTGAAGCTTCGTGTAAAAATAGGCCCTGGGCGTTGATTTCGTCCAATTCCGAGAATATTTCCTTACTAGGATTTCTGAAACCAAAAACAGCAGAAAACAGCAAGTGGCACTTCGGCATCTTGTTAATAGGTTAGTGCCGGAAAATGTATAATAATGCTGTAAAGTATGTATAAAACATTCAAGTATTGTAATAAAAGTAGCATGGAACATAAGAAATTATAGATACGTTTGAGACGTATCAAGCATCCCCAAGCTTAGTTCCGAGAATATTTCCTTACTAGGATTTCTGAAACCAAAAACAGCAGAAAACAGCAACAGGCACTTCCCTAGTAAGGAAATATTCTCTAATTGATGAAATCAACGCCCAGGGCCTATTTTTATACGAAGCTTCCGAAGACCGAGGAGGACGAAGTGGGGCCACGAGGCGCCGACACACAGGGCGGCGCGGCCGGCCCCGGCCGCGTGGCCCCGTGTGTGGGGCCCTCGTGCCGCCACTTGACCTACCCTTCCGCCTACAAATAGCCTTCGTCGCGAAACCCCCGTACCGAGAGCCACGATACGGAAAACCTTCCGAGACGCCGCGTCGCGAATCCCATCTCGGGGGATTCAGGAGATCGCCTCCGGCACCCTGCCGGAGAGGGGAATCATCACCGGAGGGCTCTACATCATCATGCCCGCCTCCGGATTGATGCGTGAGTAGTTCATCCTTGGACTATGGGTCCATAGCAGTAGCTAGATGGTTGTCTTCTCCGCTTGTGCTATCATTGTTATAGATCTTGTGAGCTGCCTAACATGATCAAGATCATCTATTTGTAATGCTACATGTTGTGTTTGGCGGGATCCGATGAATATAGAATATTATGTTAAGTTGATTATCAATCTATCATATATGTGTTGTTTATGTTCTTGCATGCTCTTCGTTGCTAGTAGAGGCTCTGGCCAAGTTGATACTTGTAACTCCAAGAGGGGAGTATTTATGCTCGATAGTGGGTTCATGCCTCCATTGAATCTGGGACAGTGACAGAAAGTTCTAAGGTTGTGGATGTGTTGTTGCTACTAGGGATAAAACATCGATGCTTTGTCTAAGGATATTTGTGTTGATTACATTACGCACCATACTTAATGCAATTATCTGTTGTTTACAACTTAATACCGGAAGGGGTTCGGATGATAACCTGAAGGTGGATTATTTAGGCATAGATAAATGCTGGATAGCGGTCTATGTACTTTGTCGTAATGCCCTGATTAAATCACATAGTAATCATCGTTGATATGTATTGAATCTTTATTTGTCAATTGCCCGCCTGTAATTTGTTCACCCAGCATGTTAGTTATCTTATTGGAGAGACACCACTAGTGAATTGTGGACCCCGGTCCATTTTTTTACATCTGAATACATTCTACTGCAATCTCTGTTTTATTGTTCTTTGCAAACAAATACCATCTTCCACTCGATACGTTTAATCCTTTGTTTTCAGCAAGCCGGTGAGATTGACAACCTCACTGTTACGTTGGGGCAAAGTACTTTGATTGTGTTGTGCAGGTTCCACGTTGGCGCCGGGGTGTTGCGCCGCACTACATTCGTCCACCAACAACCTTCACGTGCTTCTTGGCTCCTACTGGTTCGATAACCTTGGTTTCATACTGAGGGAAACTTGCTTCTATACGCATCATACCTTCCACTTGGGGTTCCCAACGGACGTGTGCATCTACGCGTATCAAGCTAAATTTCTGGCGCCGTTGCCGGGGAGATCAAGGCACGCTGCAAGGGGAGTCTCCACTTCCAATCTCTTTACTTTGTTTTTGTCTTGCTTTACTTTATTTTTATTTACTGTCTTGTTTGCTTCATATTAAAAACAAAAAAAAATAGTTACTTTACTTATTGTCTTGTTTACTTGCTCTATATCAAAACACAAAAAAATTAGTTACTTGTCTCTACTTTACTTGTTTAGTTTACTTTTTGTTTACTTCATCATGTTTCCTCCTAAGTACGCTCTAAAAGACATACCGGTAGGCCGAGGGTCTATAATTGGAAGAGATAATATAGAAGATTTTTTCACTCATGTTAGTATAGCTAAAGATTTTGAAGATAGACACTTGGTAGAACTTCCTCCTACTTATGAAATTGTTGTTGCTTCTCTAGTACACATGTTGGAAATTAAATTTGTTAATCTCAATCCTATAATTCAGCATATGTTTCTTACACTCTCTGATATGGAGGAAGGAGAAAAGAAAGATTTTGTCTTAGAAACTCTTCTAAAAGAATTTGGTGGTGTAGCAAGAGAGGCTAGAAAAGTCTTTACTAAATATAAAATGCTTGGTTCTTACATCAACTTTGCTAGTACCCTTAAAAAGATGGATATGGATAGAATTAAGTACACTAATAATGTTAGTGATGGAGGGGATATTAAGACATCAATACCTTGCAAGCTTGTAGGAATGTTCGAGGCACTAGAAAAGAATTATGATTGGATTGTTCCCGAAAATTTATTTGATGAGAATAGCAAGCCTAAGAGTAATGAAAAAGGAGCCTCTGAAACTTACATAGATAAGATAACATGCATTGTGGAAGAAACTTCCAACACCCCTGGAGATAATGTTGATGCTCCATCTCTTGATGTTACTTGATTTGCACTTTCTGCGCCTAGCTGAAAGGCGTTAAAGAAAAGCACTTCTTGGGAGATAACCCATGTTTCATTTTATTTACTGTATTGTTGAGTCTTGGAAGTTGTTTACTATTGTAGCAACCTCTCCTTATCATGTTTTTGTGCCAAGTAAAGTTTCTATGTTAAAGTTGATGATAGATTTGGATCGCTGCGCAGAAACAACATTGCTGTCTGTCACGAATTCTCGCAGAAGTCTCTGTAAGAAAATCTAAAAAACCTGCAAATTTACGAGCGTGATCCTCATATATGTACGCAACTTTCATTAGTTTTGAGTTTTTCCATTTGAGCAAGTTAAGTGCCCCTGCCAGATTCATCTTTACGGACTGTTCTGTTTTTGACAGATTCTGCCTTTTATTTCGCATTGCCGCTTTTGCTATGTTGAATGAGTTTCTTTGTTCCATTAACTTTCAGAAGCTTTGTGCAATGTCCAGAAGTGTTAAGAATGATTGTGTCACCTCTGAATGTGTGAATTTTGGTTATACACTAACCCTCTTATGAGTTTGCTTGAAGTTTGTGTGGAGGAAGTTTTCAAGGGTCAAGAGAAGAGGATGATATACTATGATCAAGAAGAGTGAAAGGTCTAAGCTTGGGGATGCCCTGGTGGTTCACCCCTGCATATTTTAAGAAGACTCAAGCATCTAAGCTTGGGGATGCCCAAGGCTTCCCCTTCTTCATCGACAACATTAGCATGTCACTTCTAGTGAAACTATATTTTTATTCCATCACATCCTATGTTCTTTACTTGGAGCGTCGGTTTGCTTTTATTTTGTTTTGGTTTGAATAAAGTTGGATCCCACCATTCTTATATTGGAGATATTACGCTCCGCTTTTTCATATGGAACACTTGTGTTCTTAATTGTGCTTTAATTTTCATGGCGAAGGCTGAAATTGCTTCGTTAAATTGCTATTTGGTTGGAATCAGAAAATGTTGCATATGGTTTGGAAATTTTGCAATTGTTTGAGCTCTCATAGATCATGTTTAAGCTCTTGCATCATGTAGTTTAATCTATTAATGAAGAACTACCGTAGAGCTTGTTTAATTTGATTTGCATGATTGGTCTCTCTAAGTCTAGATATTTTCGGGTAAAGTGTTTGAACAACAAGGAAGACAGTGTAGAGCCTTATAATGCTTGCAATATGTTCTTGTGTGAGTTTTGTTGTACCTGTTCATACTTGTGTTTGCTTCAAACAACCTTGCTAGCCCAAACCTTGTACTGAGAGGAAATGCTTCTCGTGCATCCAAACACCTTGAGCCAAAACACATGCCATTTGTGTCCACCATATCTACCTACTATGTGGTATTTTTCTGCCATTCCAAAGTAAATTACTTGAGTGCTACCTTTAAAATTTCATTCCTTTACCTTTACAATATATAGCTCATGGGACAAATAGCTTAAAAACTATTGTGGTGATGAATATGTAGTTATGTGTCTTAATTCTTATAAGTTGCTTGTTGAGCGGTAACCATGTTTCTGGGGACGCCATCAACTTTACCTTTGTTGGATATCATGTGAGATGCTATGCATGTTCGTCTTGTCTGAAGTAAGTGCGATTTCATGATCAAATGGTTTGAGTATGCATATTTTAGAGAAGAACATTGGGCCGCTAACTAAAGCCATGTATCATGGTGGAAGTTTTAGTTTGGACATACAACCTCAATCTCTTATGAGAATATTATCTGTTGTTGAATGCTTAAGCATTAAAAGAGGAGTCCATTATCTGTTGTCTATGTTGTCCCGGTATGGATGTCTAAGTTGAGAATAATCAAAAGAGAAATCCAATGCGTGCTTTCTCCTTAGACACTTGTACAGCGGCATAGAGGTACCCCTTTGTGACACTTGGTTGAAACATATGTTATGCGATGATAATCCGTGTCTTCCGAGCTAAGTAGGACAAGATGCGAGCACTATTAGTACTCTATGCATGAGACATGCAACTTGTAGGAAGTATAATGCATAGCACATATAAATTATTACTACCGTTGACAAAATTGTTTCTATGTTTTCAAAACAAAAGCTCTAGCACAAAAATAGTAATCCATGCTTCCCTCGAAGGGCCATTCTTTTACTTTATTGTTGAGTCAGTTTACCCACTTCTTTCTATCTTAGAAGCAAACACTTGTGTTAACTGTGTGCATTGATTCTTACATGTTTACTTATTGCACTTGTTATATTACTCTATGTTGACAAATATCCATGAGATATACATGTTACAAGTTGAAAGCAATTGCTGAAACTTAATCATCCTTTGTGTTGCTTCAATGCATTCTACTTAGAATTTATTGCTTATGAGTTAGCTCTTATGCAAGTCTTATTGATACTTGTTTGAAAGTATTATTCATGACAAGTTTTGCTATATGATTCATTTGTTTAGTCATTATCTTTGTTGGCAATCTTTTGTTCAGATCACTCCATTCATCTCATATGCTTTACAATAATGTTGATCAAGATTATGTTGGTAGCATGTCACTTTAGAAATTATTTGTGTTATCGTTTACCTACTCGAGGACGAGTATGAACTAAGATTGGGGATGCTTGATACGTCTCAAACGTATCTATAATTTCTTATGTTCCATGCTACTTTTATTACAATACTTGAATGTTTTATACATACTTTACAACATTATTATACATTTTCCGCACTAACCTATTAACAAGATGCCGAAGTGCCACTTGCTGTTTTCTGCTGTTTTTGGTTTCAGAAATCCTAGTAAGGAAATATTCTCGGAATTGACGAAATCAACGCCCAGGGCCTATTTTTACACGAAGCTTCCAGAAGACTGAGGAGGTACGAAGTGGGGCCACGAGGCGCCGACACAACAGGGCGGCGCGGCATAGACCCTGGCCGTGCGGCCCTGGTGTGTGGGGCCCTGATGTCTACGGGTGCTTCTATTCTTGTAGACAGTGTTGGGCCTCCAAGAGCAGAGGTTTGTAGAACAGCAGCAAGTTTCCCTTAAGTGGATCACCCAAGGTTTATCGAACTCAGAAGGAAGAGGTCAAAGATATCCTCTCAAGCAACCCCGCAACCACAAAGCAAGAAGTCTCTTGTGTCCCCAACACACCTAATAGGTGCACTAGTTCGGCGAAGAGATAGTGAAATACAAGTGGTATGAATGAATATGAGCAGTAGTACGGCGCCAGAAAATAGCTTACTGGCGTGCA
Source organism: Lolium multiflorum (assembly GCA_030979885.1). Classification (NCBI taxonomy): domain Eukaryota; kingdom Viridiplantae; phylum Streptophyta; class Magnoliopsida; order Poales; family Poaceae; genus Lolium; species Lolium multiflorum. The sequence continues at coordinate 114,148,365 of CM061751.1, read as the reverse complement.
GTTGATGGTAGTAATATTGTAGGAAGTAAACAAGCAGTAGTAACGCAGCAGTAGTAACGCAAAAACAAGTAAACAAGCAATGATAGCAGTATTTAGGAACAAGGCCTAGGGATTAGACTTTCACTAGTGGACACTCTCAACTTTGATCACATAACATAATAGATAAATGCATACTCTACACTCTCTTGTTGGATGATGAACACATTAGGATTACACGAACCCTCAATGCCGGAGTTAACAAGCTCCACAATTTAATGTTCATATTTAAATAACCTTAGAGTGCATGAAAGATCGACACGACTAAACCAAGTACTAACATAGCATGCACACTGTCACCTTCACACCATGTAGGAGGAATAGATCACATCAATACCATCATAGCAATAGTTAACTTCATAATCTACAAGAGATCATAATCATAGCCTACGCCAAGTACTAACACGGATGCACACACTGTCACCATTACACCGTGCAGGAGGAATAAACTACTTTAATAGCATCACTAGAGTAGCACATAGATAAATTGTGATACAAAACACATTGCAATCATAAAGACATATAAATAAGCACTTCACTACGCCATTCATAACAGTGAATAAGTATTCTGTGAAATATAGCCTAAGAGACCCACACGGTGCACACACTGTCACCTTTACACACGTGGGACAAGGAGTCTCCGAGATCACATAAGTAAAACCCACTTGACTAGCATAATGACATCTAGATTACAAGCATCATCATATGAATCTCAATCATGTAAGGCAGCTCATGAGATTATTGTATTGAAGTACATAGGAGAGAGATGAACCACATAGCTACCGGTACAGCCCCGAGCCTCGATGGAGAACTACTCCCTCCTCATGGGAGTAGCAGCGTTGATGAAGATGGCGGTGGAGATGGCAGCGGTGTCGATGGAGAAGCCTTCCGGGCACTTCCCGTCCCGGCGGCGTGCCAAGAGACTGTCCCCCGCATCTTGGCTTCGCGATGGCGGCGCTCGGAAGGTTTCGCGTACCGTGGCTTATTCGTATCGAGGTTTTAGGTCAGGGACCTTTAAATAGGCGAAGAGGCGGAGTCGGAGGGCTGATGGGGACGACACAATAGGGGGCGCGGGCCCCCTTGGCCGCGCCAGGGCCATGTGTGGGGCCTGTGGCCCCTCTCTCGCGCTCGGGTGTCCGGATGCTTCCGGCAAAATAGGAACCTGGCGTTGATTTCGTCCGATTCCGAGAATATTTCCTTACTAGGATTTCTGAAACCAAAAACAGCAGAAAACAACAACTGGCACTTCGGCATCTCGTCAATAGGTTAGTTCCGCAAAACGCATAAATATGACATAAAGTATGCATAAAACATGTAGATATCATCAATAAAGTAGCTTGGAACATAAGAAAATATAGATACGTTGGAGACGTATCAGCATCCCCAAGCTTAGTTCCTACTCGCCCTCGAGTAGGTAAATGATAACAATGATAATTTCTTAAGTGACATGCCATCATAACCTTGATCATACTATTGTAAGCATATGAGATGAATGCAGCGATCAAAACAATGGTAATGACATGAGTAAACAAATGAATCATAAAGCAAAGACTTTTCATGAATAGTACTTCAAGACAAGCATCAATAAGTCTTGCATAAGATTTAACTCATAAAGCAATAAATAAAAGTAAAGGTATTGAAGCAACACAAAGGAAGATTAAGTTTCAGCGGTTGCTTTCAACTTATAACATGTATATCTCATGGATAGTGTCAATATAAAGTAATATAACAAGTGCAATATGAAAGTATGTAGGAATCAATGCACAGTTCACACAAGTGTTTGCTTCTTAAGGTGGAGAGAGATAGGTAAACTGACTCAACAATAAAAGTAAAAGAAAGGACCTTCAAAGAGGAAAGCATCGATTGCTATATTTGTGCTAGAGCTTTTATTTTGAAAACATGAAACAATTTTGTCAACGGTAGTAATAAAGCATATGAGTTATGTAAATTATATCTTACAAGTTGCAAGCCTCATGCATAGTATACTAATAGTGCCCGCACCTTGTCCTACTTAGCTTGGACTACCTCGCAATACACATGTTTCAACCAAGTGTCACAAAGGGGTACCTCCATGCCGCCTGTACAAAGGTCTAAGGAGAAAGCTCGCATTTTGGATTTCTCGCTTTTGATTATTCTCAACTTAGACATCCATACCGGGACAACATGGACAACAGATAATGGACTCCTCTTTAATGCATAAGCATGTAGCAACAATTATTATTCTCATATGAGCTTGAGGATATATGTCCAAACTGAAACTTCCACCATGATTCATGGCTTTAGTTAGCGGCCCAATGTTCTTCTCTAACAATATGCATGCTCCAACCATTAAGGTGGTAGATCTCTCTTACTTCAGACAAGACGGACATGCATAGCAACTCACATGATATTCAACAAAGAATAGTTGATGGCGTCCCCAGAAGCATGGTTATCGCACAACAAGCAACTTAATAAGAGATAAAGTGCATAAGTACATATTCAATACCACAATAGTTTTTAAGGCTATTTTGTCCCATGAGCTATATATTGCAAAGGCGAATGATGGAAATTTAAAGGTAGCACTCAAGCAATTTACTTTGGAATGGCGGAGAAATACCATGTAGTAGGTAGGTATGGTGGACACAAATGGCATAGTGGTTGGCTCAAGGATTTTGGATGCATGAGAAGTATTCCCTCTCGATACAAGGCTTAGGCTAGCAAGGTTATTTGAAACAAACACAAGGATGAACCGGTGCAGCAAAGCTCACATAAAAGACATATTGTAAACATTATAAGACTTTACACCGTCTTCCTTGTTGTTCAAAACTCAATACTAGAAATTATCTAGACTTTAGAGAGACCAAATATGCAAACCAAATTTTAGCAAGCTCTATGTATTTCTTCATTAATGGGTGCAAAGTATATGATGCAAGAGCTTAAACATGAGCACAACAATTGCCAAGTATCACATTATCCAAGACATTTTAGAATTACTACATGTAGCATTTTCTGTTTCCAACCATATAACAACAAGTGAAGCGATCAACTTTCGCCCTTGAACATTAAAAGCTAAGAACACATGTGTTCATACGAACCAGCGGAGCGTGTCTCTCTCCCAAACAATCATTTATTCAAACAAAAACAAAAACAAAAACATACAGACGCTCCAAGTAAAGTACATAAGATGTGACCGAATAAAAATATAGTTTCAAGAGAAGGAACCGATAATTTGTCGATGAAGAAGGGGATGCCTTGGGCATCCCCAAGCTTAGATGCTTGAGTCTTCTTGAAATATGCAGGGATGAACCACCGGGGCATCCCCAAGCTTAGAGCTTTCACTCCTCTTGATCATAGTATATCATACTCCTCTCTTGACCCTTGAAAACTTCCTTCACACCAAACTTCAAGCAAACTCATTAGAGGGTTAGTGCACAATAAAAATTTACATGTTCAGAGGTGACACAATCATTCTTTACACTTCTGGACATTGCATAAAGCTACTGGACATTAATGGATCAAAGAAATTCATCCAACATAGCAAAAGAGGCAATGCGAAATAAAAGGCAGAATCTGTCAAAACAGAACAGTTCGTAAAGACGAATTTTAAAATGGCACCAGACTTGCTCAAATGGAAAAACTCAAAACTAACTAAAGTTGCGTACATATCTGAGGATCACTCACGTAAATTGGCATAATTTTCTGAGTTACCTACAGAGAATTAGGCCTAGATTCGTGACAGCAAAGAAATATGTCTCTGCGCAGTAATCCAAATCTAGTATGAACCTTACTATAGAGACTTTACTTGGCACAACAATGCAACAAAACTAAGATAAGGAGAGGTTGCTACAGTAGTAAAAACTTCCAAGACACAAATATAAAACAAAGTACTGTAGTAAAAAAACACATGGGTTATCTCCCAAGAAGTTCTTTCTTTATAGCCATTAAGATGGGCTCAGCAGTTTTAATGATGCACTCGCAAGAAATAGAAGTTGAAGCAAAAGAGAGCATCAAGAGGCAAATTCAAAACACATTTAAGTCTAACATGCTTCCTATGCATAGGAATCTTGTAAATAAACAAGTTCATGAAGAGCAAAGTAACAAGCATAGGAAGATAAAACAAGTGTAGCTTCAAAAATTTCAGCACATAGAGAGGTGTTTTAGTAACATGAAATTTTTTACAACCATATTTTCCTCTCTCATAATAACTTTCAGTAGCAACATGAGCAAACTCAACAATATAACTATCACATAAAGCATTCTTATCATGAGTCTCATGCATAAAATTATTACTCCCCACATAGGCATAATCAATTTTATTAGTTGTAGTGGGAGCAAATTCAACAAAGTAGCTATCATTATTATTCTCATCATCAAATATAGGAGGCATAGTATCATCAAAGTAAATTTTCTCCTCAATGCTTGGGGGACTAAAAATATCATGCTCATCAAAGCCAGCTTCCCCAAGCTTAGAATTTTCCATAGCATTAGCAACAATAGTGTTCAAAGCATTCGTATTAATATGTTCCATGGGTTTTTTAATTTTCGCATCAAACCATCCATGTCTTAAATCAGGAAATAGAATAAGAAGGTCATTGTTGTCCATTATGCCTAACTAGTGTAAACAAGAAACCAAATATCGCAATTGCAGAGTCTAAAGGAAATAGCTTCGAGTACTTACAACGGCGCCGGAAAATAGCTTAGTAGCCGAGATCCGGAGTGTGAGTATCTTTTACCTTTCCTCCCGGCAATGGCGCCAGAAAATAGCTTGATGTCTACGGGTGCTTCTATTCTTGTAGACAGTGTTGGGCCTCCAAGAGCAGAGGTTTGTAGAACAGCAGCAAGTTTCCCTTAAGTGGATCACCCAAGGTTTATCGAACTCAGGGAGGAAGAGGTCAAAGATATCCCTCTCAAGCAACCCTGCAACCACAAAGCAAGAAGTCTCTTGTGTCCCCAACACACCTAATAGGTGCACTAGTTCGGCGAAGAGATAGTGAAATACAAGTGGTATGAATGAATATGAGCAGTAGTACGGCGCCAGAAAATAGCTTGCTGGCGTGCAGTTGATGGTAGTAATATTGTAGGAAGTAAACAAGCAGTAGTAACGCAGCAGTAGTAACGCAGAACAGTAAACAAGCAGCGATAGCAGTATTTAGGAACAAGGCCTAGGGATTATACTTTCACTAGTGGACACTCTCAACTTTGATCACATAACAGAATAGATAAATGCATACTCTACACTCTCTTGTTGGATGATGAACACATTGCGTAGGATTACACGAACCCTCAATGCCGGAGTTAACAAGCTCCACAATTCAATGTTCATATTTAAATAACCTTAGAGTGCATGAAAGATCTACAAGACTAAACCAAGTACTAACATAGCATGCACACTGTCACCTTCACACCATGTAGGAGGAATAGATCACATCAATACCATCATAGCAATAGTTAACTTCATAATCTACAAGAGATCATAATCATAGCCTACGCCAAGTACTAACACGGATGCACACACTGTCACCATTACACCGTGCAGGAGGAATAAACTACTTTAATAACATCACTAGAGTAGCACATAGATAAATTGTGATACAAAACACATTGCAATCATAAAGAGATATAAATAAGCACTTCACTACGCCATTCATAACAGTGAATAAGTATTCTGTGAAATATAGCCTAAGAGACCCACACGGTGCACACACTGTCACCTTTACACACGTGGGACAAGGAGTCTCCGGAGATCACATAAGTAAAACCCACTTGACTAGCATAATGACATCTAGATTACAAGCATCATCATATGAATCTCAATCATGTAAGGCAGCTCATGAGATTATTGTATTGAAGTACATAGGAGAGAGATGAACCACATAGCTACCGGTACAGCCCCGAGCCTCGATGGAGAACTACTCCCTCATGGGAGCAGCAACGTTGATGAAGATGGCGGTGGAGATGGCAGCGGTGTCGATGGAGAAGCCTTCCGGGGCACTTCCCCGTCCGGCGTGCCGGAACAGAGACTCCTGTCCCCTAGATCTTGGCTTCGCGATGGCGGCGGCTCTGGAAGGTTTCGCGTACCGTGGCTTATTCGTATCGAGGTTTTAGGTCAGGGACCTTTAAATAGGCGAAGAGGCGGAGTCGGAGGGCTGACGGGCGACGACACAATAGGGGGCGTGGGCCCCCTTGGCCGCGCCGGCCATGTGTGGCGGGCCCCCCCTCTGGGCTCTCGGGTGTTCTGGATGCTTCCGGCAAAATAGGAACCGGGCGTTGATTTCGTCCGATTCCGAGAATATTTCCTTACTAGGATTTCGAAACCAAAAAACAGCAAAAAACAATGGCACTTCGGCATCTCGTCAATAGGTTAGTTCCGGAAAACGCATAAATATGACATAAAGTATGCATAAAACATGTAGATATCATCAATAAAGTAGCTTGGAACATAAGAAATTATAGATACGTTGGAGACGTATCAGGCCCTCGTGCCGCCACTTGACCTACCCTTCCGCCTACAAATAGCCTTCGTCGCGAAACCCCCTGTACCGAGAGCCACGATACGGAAAACCTTCCAGACGCCGCCGTCGCGAATCCCATCTCGGGGATTCAGGAGATCGCTCCGGCACCCTGCCGGAGAGGGGAATCATCACCGGAGGGGCTCTACATCATCATGCCCGCCTCCGGATTGATGCGTGAGTAGTTCATCCTTGGACTATGGGTCCATAGCAGTAGCTAGATGGTTGTCTTCTCTTCTTGTGCTATCATTGTTATAGATCTTGTGAGCTGCCTTACATGATCAAGATCATCTATTTGTAATGCTACATGTTGTGTTTGGCGGGATCCGATGAATATAGAATATTATGTTAAGTTGATTATCAATCTATCATATATGTGTTGTTTATGTTCTTGCATGCTCTCCGTTGCTAGTAGAGGCTCTGGCCAAGTTGATACTTGTAACTCCAAGAGGGAGTATTTATGCTCGATAGTGGGTTCATGCCTCCATTGAATCTGGGACAGTGACAGAAAGTTCTAAGGTTGTGGATGTTGCTACTAGGGATAAAACATCGATGCTTTGTCTAAGGATATTTGTGTTGATTACATTACGCACCATACTTAATGCAATTATCTGTTGTTTACAACTTAATACTGGAAGGGGTTCGGATGATAACCTGAAGGTGGATTATTTAGGCATAGATGCATGCTGGATAGCGGTCTATGTACTTTGTCGTAATGCCCCGATTAAATCACATAGTAATCATCGTTGATATGTATTGAATCTTTATTTGTCAATTGCCCTTTGTAATTTGTTCACCCAGCATGTTAGTTATCTTATTGGAGAGACACCACTAGTGAACTGTGACCCCGGTCCATTCTTTTACATCTGAATACATTCTACCGCAATCTTTTACTGTTCTTTGCAAACAAACACCATCTTCCACTCGATACGTTTAATCCTTTGTTTTCAAAGCCGGTGAGATTGACACCTCACTGTTACGTTGGGGCAAAGTACTTTGATTGTGTTGTGCAGGTTCCACGTTGGCGCCGGTTTCACCGGTGTTGCGCCGCACTACATTCCTCCACCAACAACCTTCACGTGCTTCTTGGCTCCTACTGGTTCGATAACCTTGGTTTCATACTGAGGGAAACTTGCTTCTATACGCATCATACCTTCCACTTGGGGTTCCCAACGGACGTGTGCATCTACGCGTATCATACCTCCAGCAGCTGAATCCAATAGGTTCCTCGAGGAAAAATTCAATCCTGCATAAAAGGTTTGGATGATCATCCAAGTAGTTAGTCCATGGGTAGGGCAATTCTTTACCAAAGATTTCATTCTCTCCCATGCTTGAGCAACATGTTCATTATCAAATTGCTTAAAATTCATAATGCTACTTCTCAAAGATATAATCTTAGCAGGGGGATAATATTTACCAATAAAAGCATCTTTACATCTAGTCCATGAATCAATACTATTTTTAGGCAAAGAAAGCAACCAATCTTTAGCTCTTCCTCTTAAGGAGAAAGGAAACAATTTTAGTTTTATAATATCACCATCTATATCCTTATACTTTTGCATTTCACAAAGTGTTCAACAAAATTATTAAGATGGGCAGCAACATCATCATTACTAATACCAGAAAATTGCTCTCTCATAACAAGATTCAGTAAAGCAGGTTTAATCTCATAAAATTCTGCTGTAGTAGCAGGTGGGGCAATAGGAGTACTTATAAAATCATTATTATTTGTGCTAGTGAAATCACACAACTTAGTATTTTCAGGAGTATTCATTTTAACAGTAGTAAAAGTAAACTAAGCAAACATAACAGAATAAAGTAAAGACAAGTAACTAATTTTTTTGTGCTTTTGATATGAAGCAAGTAAACAAGACAGAAAATGAAGTAAAGTAAAGCAACTATTTTTTGTGTGTTTTTTATATGAAGCACAGAAAATAAAATAAAGTAAAGCAAGACAATAAACAAAGTAAAGAGATTGGATGTGGAAGACTCCCCTTGCAGCGTGTCTTGATCTCCCCGGCAACGGCGCCAGAAAAAGAGTTTGATAACACGTGAAGCACACGTCCGTTGGAAACCCCAAGAGGAAGGTGTGATGCGTACAACAGCAAGTTTTCACTTAGTAAGAAACCAAGGTTATCGAACCAGTAGGAGTCAAGGGCCACGTGAAGGTTGTTGGTGGAGGAGTGTAGTGCGGCGCAACACCAGTGATTCCGGCGCCAACGTGGAACCTGCACAACACAATCACGACTTTGCCCCAACTTAACAGTGAGGTTGTCAATCTCACCGGCTTGCTAAAAACAAAGGATTAAACGTATGGTGTGGAAAATGATGTTTGTTTGCAAAGAACAACAGAGAACAAAGATTGCAGTAGATTGTATTTCAGATGTAAAAGAATGGACCGGGGTCCACAGTTCACTAGTGGTGTCTCTCCAATAAGATAAATAGCATGATGGGTGAATAAATTACAGGTGGGCAATTGGCAAATAAAGATTCAATACATATCATGATGATCACTATGAGATTTAATCAGGGCATTACGACAAAGAACATAGACCGCCATCCAGCATGCATCTATGCCTAAATAGTCCACCTTCAGGTTAGCATCCGCACCCCTTCCAGTATTAAGTTGCAAACAACAGACAATTGCATTAAGTATGGTGTGTAATGTAATCAACACAAATATCCTTAGACAAAGCATTGATGTTTTATCCCTAGTAGCAACAACACATCCACAACCTTAGAACTTTCTGTCACTGTCCCAGATTCAATGGAGGCATGAACCCACTATCGAGCATAAATACTCCCTCTTGGAGTTACAAGTATCAACTTGGCCAGAGCCTCTACTAGCAACGGAGAGCATGCAAGAACATAAACAACACATATATGATAGATTGATAATCAACTTGACATAGTATTCTATATTCATCGGATCCCACCAAACACAACATGTAGCATTACAAATAGATGATCTTGATCATGTTAGGCAGCTCACAAGATCTAAACATGATAGCACAAGAGGATAAGACAACCATCTAGCTACTGCTATGGACCCATAGTCCAAGGATGAACTACTCACGCATCAATTCGGAGGCGGGAATGGTGATGTAGAGCCCTCCGGTGATGATTCCCCTCTCCGGCAGGGTGCCGGAGGCGATCTCCTGAATCCCGAGATGGGATTGGCGGCGGCGTCTCCGGAAGTATTTCCATATCGTGGCTCGGTAATAGGGTTTTCGCGACGGAGGGTATAAGTAGGCGGAAGGCAACGCAGGGGGGCGCCCGAGGGGCCCACACCATAGGGAGGCGCGGCCCCTCCTTGGCTGCGCCGCCTTGTGGTGTGGTCACCTCGTGGCCCCACTTCGTATCCCCTCCGGTCTTCTGGAAGCTCCGTGGAAAAATAAGACCCTGGGCGTTGATTTCGTCCAATTCCGAGAATATTTCCTTTGTAGGATTTCTGAAACCAAAAACAGCAGAAACATCAACTGGCGCTTCGGCATCTTGTTAATAGGTTAGTGCCGGAAAATGCATAATAATGATGTAAAGTATGTATAAAACATGTGAGTATTGTCATAAAAGTAGCATGGAACATAAGAAATTATAGATACGTTAGAGACGTATCACCAGCCACTGTTTATCTTCCTCTTCCCATTGCTTTATAAGCTCACCATTCTTCACCATTGCCACACACACTCTCTTCATCCAGCCTCCTCTCCTCATCCTCCATTTGCAAAAGCTATAGCTCTAGCTCTCTCCCCCTCTATTTGTCGATGGAGCACCTCGTGCGCGACCCGGCTCGTCGGACACGGGTGTACTACCTCAAGGCCAAAGGGATGGAGGCGGCGTTCAAGGTCATGGTCACGCTCCGCGCAAGAATGGTGGAGAAGTGGATCCGGGGTGTGAAGAGGGACTTTCTCGATGCCATAACAACAAAGTGCGTCGGGTTGGACTACGAGTTCACCGACCCTCGCAAGAAGAAGGACAGTGAGGAGCAGCGCGCCGTCGTCCTTCAACTCTCGGTGGCGTCCGAGAGGTTGGTGTTCCATATTATTCATGCGGTCATGCCGATATAAAAGTTTCACAAGTGATCAAGGATTTCTTGGAGGATGGGAACATTAGATTCTGTGGCGCCGCTAACGGCAACGATGCGAAAAAGCTAAGACTCGAGGGCATTCACATCACTTCTACGTACGACCTCCAGAAGGTAGTCCCGAACCCCACCACCAAGACCACTCCAAGTATATATGATTTGGCAAACCATACCATTGGGACAAACCTTGAGCAGAAGAAGAAGTATAACCAGAAGAAGAAGATGGACGTCGCCGCGCAAGAAAAAGAAAATGAGCTCATTTTTGGATGGGCCAATTATCTATTGAGCTACGAGCAAGTGCACTATGCAGCACTAGACGCTCACCTGGGCTTCAAGATTGCTAGGAAGCATTCGATGCTAGTTGGCTACTAGCCATGTTGATCATCTCAATATTTAGAGATGATGAGTAGTGGTGGTCTTCTATATTTGTATGAACTATGAATCGATCGGTTCAATATATATGAACTATGCGTCTTTCATATATATGAACTATGTGTCTTTCATGAACTATGTGTCTTTTCATATATATATGAACTATGTGTCTATATGAGCTATGTGTCTTTCATATATATGAACTATGTGTCTATGAACTATGTTTCTTGTGTCTGTGTTTGCTTGCAGCCAATGTTGAGGAAATCGCTTATCGGGGTCAACTCGGTCGGCTGACGATTAGCGATTAATAGGTAAATCGGCCGATTAATCGGGCGATAAATGAGTTTATCGGCTAATCAGTGACCACTGAATAGGGATTAATCGGGTGATTAATCGTTGAATCGGACGATTTTTTGAACAGTGCTTGCAGCACAGCGGGCCTGCTTCCTTCAAATTGTAGTTCACCGCACTTGGATTGCCGATAAAGTAGGGGCACCGAGCGCTCTGGCACTGCGCCACCTAGCTACTCACAGGCTGCTCGTTCTCCAGGATGGTTTGGTTTGAGGTCCTGTCGTGGATTCGATCCACTTCAGGCCCTCCCACGGCTGAGGGCGACTTCGCGGAGTGGTGGTCGCTGGTGGTGCAGACAGCCCCTCGCCAGTTGTGCAAAGGCATTTCGTGATTATCATGCTTACGGCATGGTGGATATGGAAACACCGAAACGCAGTTGTCTTCGACAACGCACGGCCATCGGTGACGTCCCTATTCAACGACATCGTGGCGGAGGCACGCCAATGGGCGGACGCGGGAGCCCGGGGTGTGCGCCACCTACTCACATTTTTATAATAATAAATCATATATTACTTGTCTAATTCTGGTTTACAGATTTCAAGATATTAATTATTTGGCAATATTATATGAATAATACATATATTATTTGATAATAATAATAATGAAGAAATACATAATTATTTCATATTCAAATCACTCACATTTTTCAATCATATATTATTTGTCCAATTCCGGTTTACAGATTTCAAGATATTAATTATTTGGCAATATTATATGAATAATTCATATATTATTTGATAAAAATAATAATAAATGAATCAATACATAATTATTTCATATTCAAATCACTCATATTTTTCTAATAATAAATCATATATTATTTGTCCAATTCCGGTTTACAGATTTCAAGATATTAATTATTTGGCAATTATATGAATAATGCATATATTATTTGATAAAAATAATAATAAATGAATAAATACATAATTATTTTATATTTAAATCACTCATATTTTTATAATAATAAATCATCTATTATTTATCCAATTCCAGTTTACATATTTCAAGATATTAATTATTTGACAATATTATATGAATAATACATATATTATGTGATAATAATAATAATAAATGAATAAATACATAATTATTTCATATTCAAATCACTCATATTTTTCTAATAATAAATCATATATTATTTGTCCAATTCCGGTTTACATATATTTTGGTTTCAAAAAATACAGAAATGTGACACAATGGTATAAGAGTTAATAGAATTGATATGGTAGTATTTACAACAAGGTACAATCACATTCGTGGAGCAGTAGGAAAGAACCAAGGAGTTAAGTGTGCTGAGGGTGGAGTAGTGTGCAGATGGGTGACCGACCGAGAAGTGATGACCAAGTCTACAAGTGTAATTAGTATTAAAAATGGTCCAAGTGAGAGAGTAACAAGTCAAACAAAAAGAAAAATAAAAAATAGAAAAATGAAAAACATAATTACCAAAAATAATATCTAGTCGCGGTTGGAGTTACGGGCCGGGACTGAAGGTTCTCTAGCCCAAACCCTGTGACTCGGCCACGTGGATGGCCATTTGTCACGGCTGGTAACTAGGCCGCGACTAAAGGCCTCCCTTTTAGTCTCACCTAATTAGTCGCGGTTGGCCAACTGAGACCAAAGGCCCTTACGGTGCGGGACTGAAGGCCCTGTCTCCACTAGTGACATGCACACCCTCAAAGCCTTGCCCAATCCTTGCACCTGGAGACTCCCCTATGCTCTGGACCCACCTGATAGCCTTACCTCCCCCCTGCGCTTCTTCCCCTCTGGTTGGTTAGCCACTTCGGCTACATTGCACTGATCGTGCTCCTAAAGCTTGGATGCATTTGTTCTGCTGTGCTTACATAAAGGAGAGATCCGTTTAAGGCATGTTCTGGCGGGAGGCATCTTTATTCGTCAACTACCGCATGTAACTACACCAAACCTATCATGGCTTGTTTGATTTGTAGGATTCTTAGAACATGGGAATAGGAAAACCACATGATTTCAATGTCATGTCCAGTTGAATACTATATGATTTAGAAGCTACATGATTTCTTTTTCAAGTAGCGTTCGATTTACGGGAAAATCAAAGGAATTGTAACTTGAGGTTTGAGTGGATGAAGAATTCTTTAATTCTAACATGATTCTTCCCTTCTGCATGCCTCCACACTCTTAACCTCCTGGAATAATGGGACTCGATTCTAACATGATTCTTCCCTTTTGCATGCCTCCACATGATTCTGGTTTGAGCCGCAATATACAAGAATTCTTTAATTCTAACATGATTCTTCCCTTCCGCATGCCTCCACACTCTTAACCTCCTGGAATAATGGGACTCGATTCTGGTTGAATTCAATAGTTGCCTTTGAATACATCCCCTGGTATTGTACCTTGGTCTTTGGGTAAAATGTCCAAATTTACTACTAAATTTGTCTACCAGTATTTGGAGAAAGATATCTCGGAGCCTCATAATAACTGGATCTAGAAAGAAGACATTCCTTTGAAGATAACGATTTTTATGTGGAACTTATTTCAAAATGCCATCTTGACTAGAGATAATGGAAAAACTGTAAGTGGTTATGATCTCCTTTGTGTTGCTTTTGAGTGAGCTTGAATCTACCCAACATTTGTTTTTTGGTTGTTTTGTTGCCAAGGTAGTTTGGGGTGCCATGCGGAAGGTATTGGTGATGAGTGCAAATTGCATAGTGATTTTCTTTAAGTTTTTGCATTAGTAGCGATAGGATTTTGACTTTTCATTACGCTCGCGCACACCTTTTCAACTTGTTTCACCATGATCCCAGAAATCAAGAGGTTAATAAAATATAATTAAAGAGGTCATTTTTGGGTAGAAATATGATTATTGGAGGCAATAAATACCTTCCAAACATTACCCACGCAACTTGGGGTCGAGTCAAAGGTCAAAATTGTGAAGAGATGTTCACTGTGTTATGAGGGATCCGAGTTACAAAGCCGCCACGAAATAGAGAAACCTCACCTCCAGAAGGGATTTGGAGGGGGAACTTGCAGAGGGGCTTGCATCTTGGAGGCTTCATCATCAATTTCATCATCATCATCGCCATCGCCATCAACATTCACTTTCATCTCGTTGTGATCCCGAACCCTAGTGAGGCTTTACACATGTACTTGTTTGATCCCTTGTACTGCATTCATATAATCATGGTGATATTGATAGCCTCCATGTGTGAGTAGTTTCATTTGTTCTTGGGGAGATGGAGGAACCCTAGTAGTGATTTGTGGTGTCTTCATTTGTAACATGTATGCAGTGATTTTTCCCGATGATATTATGTGAACTCGACAAGACAATAGTTTGCCCCCTTCGGGGACTTTGGAGGAAATCTTCGTTGTAGGTAGTTGGTAGTTTAGGGGTCAAAGGGAGAGAGTTCCATCACACCCCATGACCTACTATCCACGAGGGAATAACGGATATCCTAGAACTATATCTGTAACCATGAGGGAACCCTTCATCATTGGTGAACTCCGCTGACATGCTAATATAGGAGGACTGGTGGTGGTTATGCAGGGTGCATAGCACATGGCGCCTATGGTACACCTTTTTGTGACTCCGCCCGTGCATACATACTACAAGGACATCATAAGTCCTAATCATGTTTTACAACTATGCTAGTGGTTAATCCGCAACTCCCTCAAAACTCCTTATCCTTATTGTAGTTTCAAATACTGAATAATCACTCGCTCTACTCTTTCGCTTTCCTTTTTATTACTATTACTTTGTTCACACCAACAACCAATCACTCCACACACTCTTACTTTGGACCAAAGATAACTTGCAGGTACACCACAACAATTCAACTTGTTGATTCAATACTCTTCATTTCGAAATTAGCTACTTCCACATGTACACTTGCAAACATCTTACTTGTCCTAGAAACTTATGGCAAGCTTTCGTGTGGTTCCACTCATTTTTACCTTGTGGTGAGCTGTTTTATATGATTGGTATTGCCGCTGTTTGTTGGGTCATCTGGACTGTTCGAAATAAAATCACCTTTGATAAGTACACCATGCAAAACCCGATGGAGGGAATGTTCATAGTTTGATCTTTTCTTATGTACTGGCAAGGCTGGTGAAAGGGGGCGATCAGGACAAGGTGAAGAACAACTCGAAGCAGCTAATGTTGGTGGTGTCAAGTTTAGCAGGTAGAACGGTTTCCTCAAGCTTATGCTTACCTGGGATGCCCGAGGGAGCTCCTGGCGGTTGTGTGAGTGAGAAGATTGTTTTTTGGGTGTCGTGTTGGCGTTTTGGCTAGTTCTCCTTTTGTGAAACTTGTTTCCTCCATTTGGTTGCAATACTTTTTCTAGGCGATTAGGTTGGTTACGTGTCAATGTATTTTTGCCCCGTTGCGAGTGTTTCGACATTGAGCACTCACAACGGGTTTTCCATTGATGCGCCACCTCGCTATCCCCGTTGCTTTCCTCTCTTTATTTTAGTTGTTTTGTAAAAAACTTCCACAAGAAATTGTATTTCCGTTAAACGATTAATGGAAAGGGGTTAGCCCGGTTGGAAAAAAAGCTCCACTAGCTAACCGTTGGAATTATGTAAACTTTTGCACTTTGATGAAATGGAATGAATTTTCCATTTGAGCAGTTTTGATGAAATAGAGTGAAATTTGTTTCGTGTTGTCTGATGAACTATAATTTGTGCCTAATTATGCACTGCTTTATTTATTTTATATAATCCCAAAAGAACACCAGTGACAAGCACGAATGCGGGAGCAGTCACTTATAAGGCCGCTGGGTAGGGGCACATTCAGAATGCCCGTCGTTGGTAACAAGCCTATAGATCCCCACCACTAGTCGCCGCCGCCCCGGGCCGTCACCGTCCTTCTCTCCCGGCGACCCCTTCCTCCCCCCGCCTAGATGCCGCCAACCCACCCGCCCCTGTGCGCCCTTGCACTAGCGGCCGCCTCGATCCGAGAGTCCGCCGATACGCCGTCGCCTACCGTCGCCCGCAGTCCAGAACCAGGAGAAGCAGAGGGGTCCAGGACCAGGAGCAGGAGAGGAGGTCCGGTCATCACCGAATCGCTCACTCCTACCCCCTCGCCGGTCATCACCGATACTAGGTCGACATCAAGGTCAGCGCTAAATTTTCTTGGGAGCACTTTATTCTATTCGTTGATGTATGTAGATTTAGAGCCGAGCTCTTCGATTTGGCAGGCGAATTAATTTCCGTGTCATACTCTCATCGATTATCTATCTGTCCTGGACTCTAAAACTGTAGTGCAATATTGAGTTATTTGGGGCAATGTTTTCGTAAGGGGACAAACCATAGCACCGCAAATGTACAGCTACGGAAGAAATTGCACTGCATGTGTCAGTGACATGTGAACTTGAATGATAAGATATAAAGATGAACTTGGAGGAAACAAAGACAACAGTGTTGTACACATATACAAAAAAAAAATAGATCTTTTCCTTTACATCTTAAGTTTTCTTTCATTTCTGAAGTATATAAGTTCATTGCATCTTTATGCAACAGTCGTTTGTGAATTCAGTGAAGAGCTTTTGTTGCAGTTCAGACTTATGTTTCCTGTCTCAACTGATTCGGATTTCAGAATTGCTTTGATCACTTGGTTGTAGAATCATGTTACTAGGTAGATGATCTCTTATCTGATTCTGGATGTTGCTGCATATAGAGCTCTGGATTTCTTTTTTTGCTACCAGCTGACTGATGCACTGCAAACTGGTTTCTTAATTGGAAGATGTGTTTAGATATCTGACTAAATGATCTGATCTGATGATATGCACAAATTAGTACTGCTATAACTTTTCTCCCATCAAAATTCTGTCCATCTGCTACATGTTAACAATTCCATATTATTTACAACTCTGTGTTTAGAATAGTATTTATTGCTTTTTATGCCATAATATTTTTATATGCTGCAAAAAAAATTAGGCATTATTATTGCACCTGTAGTTCTATTGTGTTGTCGTGTTAAACAAATGTAGTTTTCTATTTGCAGAATGGCCGCAAGAACCCCCTCTTCGTCGCATACCCCGGTAGATGGCTCGGCAGCATCCCGAGATACGAATGAGCCTCCTTCCGAAGAGAGCAACGACTCGTCTGACGATGTGTCAGATGATGGAGAGTCTACACCTACCGCCTCTGGTAATGAACAAGAAAATGGTCTTGACTCTGAAGCCACGCCAGACCAGATGCCTAAGCAAAAGAAGGCGCGCAAGGCTAGGAGACCAAACCAGTTGACTGACGAGACCTTCGTAATCACTCGAGTTGATGGCCGAGGTGTTCCTGCCAGTCCAGTAAAGTTTTCAAAGGGTTACAGCAACGCCATAGGCTGCATCGTGCGTGAAACCGTGAAGATCACATGCACAAACTTAAGGTCAAAAGAGCACGAGAACCTTCGGCAAAGGCTCCTCAACAAGCTGTTCAATCGATATATCGTCCCTGATGATGACAAAGAAAGAGTCAAAACTAAAGCGCTAAGCATGATGACCAAAGCCTTGAATTCGTGGCGAACCAGCGCCAATGCTATGAGGGAAGAAGATTTCGAGTCCGTGATAAAGAAGAAATGGCCTAAAATAGATGAGGAGGACTGGAAGCAGTTCATTTTGTCTCGCACGAATGATGAATTCAAGAAGAAGAGTGAATGGGGGAAGCACATGCGGTCGCAGAACAAGTTTTTTCACAAACTCGGCAGCCGTGGTTACTTAGGGAAGAAGCCAAAATGGGACAAGGAGGACGCAGCGTTGATTGCGGCTGGGAAAGAACCCCCTTTCTCGTGCATCGAGCCAGGGCGTGCAAGGGATTTTCTTAGGGCCCGCGCATCATTTGACCCAGTGACGGGAGAACCGGTCTTCAAACACCAGAAACTCGCGGAGGTGTTTGATAAGCTGGTAACCTCTTAACTATGAAAGCAACTTCTGATTATAAAGACTACGTTTGTGTGTATCTTTTTTGTTGCATCGTCATATTACTTTAGTCACATTAGTAGCCAGCTGTACCAACTCATGTTCAGATTCAAAGGGAGGAAGTGAGGAACTAGATCCCAGAAACACCATCTTCAGGCCTTACATCAGAACTATTTGTCCACTAACACCTCAACCTTTCCATGAAGCTTTGTAGTGTCATCATGGCTGCACCTATCTAATTGGAGCAGGGTATACATTACTCCACCATGATCAATACAACATCTGTGCCCGACTTTTGACAGCAGAGTTAACTCTCAGGCCTAACCCTTTTGGCCAGCCATAAATGAGGATTCTTGTGACCAAATAGATTCACATAGCATTTTTATCAAGTGATTACAGGAGGCAAGACACTGATTTAGCTGGAGCAATAGAAGTGCCCACACGTTACTCTCTCCATTAAATTTCAGAGGAAGCTTGTAGAAACCTGAAACCCAAATTCAGCTTCCATTCTTGTTTAACCATGCGGAGCCTAATCTGTTCTTGAGCTGAGATTTAACTTCTGAAATAAATAGGGAAATGGTATGAGTTTGATATCATGTAAATTTGTACCTTGTGAATATGTGTGAAAGTCAATTAATCTTCACCCTTCAGCTTTTTTTTTTGCGGGTACACCCTTCAGCTTGAGTAGCTGCAGCTGACTTAAAAATGAATCAAAATGCAAATCTCTAACATGAGCATGGCATGATCATTTGCAGTCATCTTCAGGCAGATTTTACTCAAGTTATTTACTTGTTCAAAAGAGTGATTAAGCACCCCATGGAGGCATGTAGGATGCCTGTGATAGTGTGATGTTCTACTAGAAACTATTATTTCTCCACCCGTGTTCACTCCTGGTGATCCAAGTAGATCCCCGACTATTCATGGCATTGTCGTACTACTTCTGTTTGGACCTTTTCTTAGGATCTGAACGCTCAGTGATGTTGTGGTATGCTTTTCTGTGTAGGAGTCTCTAGATGAATACCCTACTGGTTTGCTAAGTAGGTCATTTCTATTCATCTGAATACTAATCCCTAGATAAATAGGAATTTAACCTGGCAATCGATTTACTCATACTGGTCACCCTAGGTTGTCATATGCACATGTACTCTGCTGGAAAGTTGATAATGGTACTAGTGGTAATGCTTGCAGTATGCACAATGGTATTTGCTAGTTGGGATGTTGGAACCACCAAGAGTAGTAATGGTTAATTTAGTCCTAAAGGCCCTGCCCTAGAGCAATTTTATGTAAACATCAGATCAAGATGCTTGAACAATTAATTCTATAACAGGCTTAAATTAATTAGATAGCTGATCATCTATTTGAGCATTTGCTACAGATGTATAATTTGAAGTTGGATTCCAAGACACTGGTTCTTTTTGCTAGAACATGAAGATATGTTACTGGAAAATTGTAGTATTTATTTGACAAATGGTCATGTGGATGGTGAAAGATGTGCCGATATGGATGCTTGTAGCTTGCTATTTTACAGGGTTTTGTTCCATCCAGTATATTATACCTGCTTAGTGTAGGTATGGTGCACCTGTTTTGATCTTGCTAGTTTACGTGATTCATGTAATATATCATATTGGTTAGCCTGTTACTTTATCACTGTTAAATTGTTCTAAGAGAGGCTGCATTCTGATCTATTTTAGTGTTTGGTTGTGTTGATTATTGTTTCATTTTGAACTTGATTAAGTGTAGATCAGTGATACCTATATATGCTCAACATGTTACTGATTAAGTAGACCTCAATAAGCAATTGATGTTACTTGCAGAAAAAACAAAGCCATGCACCTCAATCTCAAAGCTCCCAGGACTCCATTGAAGGCGAGAGGTGGGAAGATCCTCTCAGCAAGGCTCTTGGTGGGAAGGAGGTTGGTGGCCGTGTGAGAGGCGTCGGGAATGGGGCTCCATGGAAGATATATTTCCCCGAAGCTCCCGAGGTTGCCCGCCAGAGGAGGAGAGCCAGGTATGAGCGTGATTCTCATTTCGAGGAGCGAGTTGCGGCGGTTGCTGAGGCGACGTTGCGGCGTATATTGGCGGAAAGAGGTCAGGAACAAGGTCAGGAACAAGGACGTCCACCGTTGCATCCTGATACCCTTATATTGGCGGAAAAAGATCAGGAACCAGGACATCCACCCTTGCATCCTGATACCTGTATATCGGCGGAAAGAGATCAGGAACAAGGATGTCCACCCTTGCATCCTGATACCCGCATATTTGCGGAAAGAGATCAGGGGCAAGGACATCCACCCTTGCATCCTGATACCCAGATGTTGCCCTTCCATATTGTTGGACCAAGTAGCAGTGCCTCTGTCTCAGGAATTGCCCCCGGGCAGCCAAATCCAATTGATGACATCACTGTAAGTGTCATCGACTCAACCAATTGTTGCAATATGACTTGGTTTCATTGTGCGGAATCTAACATCGATGATAAATCTATCGTATATATGTTTTGCAGGTCATCACTCCGTGCCAACTCATGGCCCCAATGCTCGGCAGCATGCTGACGGTTGCACATGGGCAAGTGTACCCAAAAACAATGCACTGTGTGGATTTAGCACCAGACATGGCGAGGGTGGATGTGACTAAGGTGCTTGACCCCTTTGTCGATTTAAAAATTAGTGACCACCCTGAACCAGAATGCAACACACTAGGACAGTACAAGGGGCATGCCATCAAGTGGCCAAAGGCGGCGATAAAGTTGTGTGGAACATCCACTGGCTCATCCCCATCGTTGACCACTGCCTGCACTCCACCACTGGGAACATCTCCTTTGGGTCCTTGCGCGCCTTCGTTTGTGGATCTGGATGGCGATCATGGCGCGGAGGATGACATGCACATTGACCAAGAGCAAGCGATTGGAGATGCACTGAACCCCCAACATGAGCCTGCCGCTAAGACGATCCTATCTCCTAATGTGCCTAAGAGCGCAGCGCTTGTAGGGATGGTCCAAAGGGGGCCACATCTCCGGAACCGCAAAATGCAAGGAGAGGGCAAAAGAAGAGACGAGCCAGCACCAGTGAGAAGGAGCCAGAGGAGGAGAGGTTGAAAAAACTGTATCCTATGGACCATCGTCCAAATTAGGACAGAAATGGATCAATGACGGGCATATCATTTCACCACTGACTACCCCGCGGACAATTTCTATATGGAGTTTAGTTCTGGAGATCTTCAAAACTAGAAGGACCTTGCGCACGTTGCTGCGCCGTTTCTTGTTGTTCTCGTTTCTTTTTGCATGATGTGTGCATATTTGGTTTCACTTGGATTGGCCTGCTTTGCTACACACATCACAATGCGATATATCGTACTACATTTCAGGTTTGATCACTTTTTAAGTACGAAAATACCTTGCCAGCATCACCTTCAAGTAAGGGTTCTAAGTTTTCCTAAATAAGTTTTAGGGAGTAAATTTAGAAGGCAACTTCAAGTAGCTATCTGCCTTGAAACTTGTTTACTGTCTTTTCGAGATACAAAAACTTGCGAACATGAAACAAACATATGATGTTAGTTACCATGCTTTTCAAATAACTATGAGGATAGTTACCTTGCACTTCCAGCAATTTCTATATTTCAAACTTGCTAGTTACTAACTGAATCTGAAACTAACAGTTCTATCGGTATAGGAGTGGTAAAATAACATCTAGCTTTACTTAAGTACTTATCATAGAACAACTTGCCAACAGAGTGAGACAATCGTCTGAATTTGATCAAATAGAGAAATACCAACACTAAGGCCTTGTTTACTTGTCAGGTATTTTAGGGGCTGCGAGGGTAAATTACCGGCCCACGACCAAATCCCGGAAATTACCGAAATGCCCGTTTACTTCTATGGTTTTTTCGGGGAATTTTCCGGCCCAGCCCCGATCTTCCCGACCCGTTACGCCCCACACTCCGGTATTCTCACACACGAGGCTACCCTCGTGTTTTGTTCGGGAAAAGGGGAGAGACGGAGCCGACGGCAGCGACAGGAGACAGCGGCGGAGAAAGGAGACGGCGGCGGTGAAAGAACGAGCAAATCACAACGGAACCGACGAGATCCTCCTCCGGCGACTGGTCCACGGTGGTTTCTCGCGCCTCCCCCTTTCCCCCTCTTCCCTAGGGTTCTTGGTGTCGCCGCCGTCCGCGACGGAGCTCCGGGAGCTCGCGGCTCCGACGGCCATGGGGTGCGCTGGTTGAGCCTACGCCGGCGCCGCCTCATACTGCCTCTGCTGTGGCGCTACCCCGTATTGACTCAGCGGTGGCTGCAACTGCGCCGCCTGGTACTGCCTCTGTGGCGGCTGCCTAGTACTGCCTCCGTATGCAATGTGAAATCTGAACTAATTCACCACACCAAATATTGCAAGTCAATGCAAGAAAATCTCGATATGCCTAGTTGTGAACTGAATGCAGAAGGTAATTTGAACTCTAGAGGTGGTGTTCTGAACTCTGAATGAACTGCAATACTCGCTGGTGCATGACGGATCAATGGATCATGTATTTGTTTTGATCCTTCTAAGTGAATTGCTAATGGGTGCTTGATGGAGCAAACTATTTGCATTGTTCATCGCATTGTTGCACAAGAAACTGTAGAAAATTGATCAGTTTGAGAGGTTAGGACTAATATTTGGTTATGAATGGGTTGTGCAATAGACAATCATACATGTAGTGCAAAGATTGATTTTTTACAAACGTGATTGTACATTGTCATGTTGTGGTGTGTAAAGTTTCTCTTTTTATTTGCTGAGCTCAATCCCCTCTCATCCCCAAATCAAAGTAACTAGAGGGGGCTGGGAAAAGGTTGGGAAATGAGGGGAAATGCTGGGAAATGTGGGGATTGGGTGAAATGGGGAGTTTCACCATTTCCCCTCCCATCCCCAAACCCCTAGGGTGTGGAAATACTCTAGAAGTAAACAAGGCCTATTATAGCAAACGTCCTCTGAGCTACCCCAAACATTGAAGATGCAATATCCTCTGTTCGAAGAATTGTAAATGTATGGATTGTAAGAACATTGAAAGAAGTGAAGATCTGCATGATATAATTCAAGCTGAAAATGCATATGATCGAAAATAAATAGCAAGCAGCTAACGTTGCTCCAAATAATGACATTGGATCTATAAATATTGAAGAGTGCCTAGAAAAAACCATCAGATCCTTGTTCTCCAGAGGTAATTTTAAGATGATCATGTTCTTAAAAGTAAAATTAATCTGTAAAATTAAACTCTGATCTCATGTGGCACGCCTGTTTTATCAGTAGTATCCTTTTACTTCTGGATGGCTGTGTTAAAATCCCACTGGGTGTTCATCCACCTGATCAATATTACTGATTTTATTTGACTTGAGCTACAAATTTCCTGGGTTTCTTATTATTTCTTCTGTTCTAGGCTAACCACATTGATGCTTCATAATTAAGTTTCTTGGTGTACTACTTGAAAGTTATACTGTTCATCAGAGTAAATCTATTGTCAACAGTAAGTAAAACACCTTGGATTAGTAAATTTGAATACTGGATAACCTCCTCACTAGAAAAAAATGACCCAACTAAATTCCATAGACAAATTAATAGCAGCAATGTGTATATGCCTTTCAGTAATCTTATTTTCGTTACACCAAGCAGCATATTTTTTACTTGTGTCAACCATAATATTGCCCATACTACAGCTTATGAAAGAAGGCAATGCGTTCTAAAGCAATCGGTCAAGAAACAAACTATCAAAAGGCAAAAGAAAGAAGTATCAATCCATTTGTACCTTGTTGGCTCGTTAGCTAGCATGTACAACCTCCATCCCAAGGCTTAAAGCCTATTTTTTTCAGAAAGTCAAACTATGCTAAGTTTGACTAAGTTTTTACAAAAAATCATTAACATGTAAAATACAAAATTGATATTATTAGATAGATAATGAAATATATTTTCATGTGATATCTACAAAATACCATATTTATTGATAGATTATTCTAAAATTTTGATCAAACTTTACTTGCTTGGAATTTCCAAAAAAAATATAAGCCTTAAGCCTTGGGATGGAGGTAGTAAAAGAAAGAAGAATTAACCGCCAACGGACCTTCAACTCAATGCCCACCGGCATGCTCCACCCGCATCAGTGCCGAGGCTTCCCATCCACTGAGCTAGATGCTGATGCCACCACAGCACCGCATGCGGCGTCCACCGGGCGCGCTGGTTGCCGGTTTCACCCGCCGATCATTCTCATAGCAGAAAATGAAATAATTCATAAAATGTTTAAATACACCCGCACACAGGTGCTAGCTACTCTTAAAATGTTCAAATACACTTGCCGGTTCTAGTCCTGAATGATTGAAACACTAATGTAAGGAGCTGCCAAATTATTCTGATGATGCACGTGAAGACATATACAACTGAATTCAGAATTCGGTGAGTTGATAAGTTTCTACTGAAAGTACAAAACTTTGGTGATCCAAACTTTAATACTTACAGAAAACATGAAGTAACTGCACAGCGCCTGGCTTGCCACAAACCAAAATGAACTGCATAGTGTTGCATCTATGCTTGCAAGAGTAGCACACATACAGATAGAAAAAGTATGTATTAGCAACGAACTCCCACCATAAGGACTATATGGACCACAACGGGCAGCTTTATTTCTTTTGGCATCCAGGCGCAAGGCACTTCCCCTTAGTATTTTGAATATCACTAGATGCTTGGCGAAATGGAAAGAGAATTTGTATTGCCTTGTGCATAGTTATATAATAAAAAAATCAAACCAAAGGGGCTTCCCCTACGGTATCACGGTCAAAAAAGAAAGAAATGGAAAGAGAATTAGCATATGAATAAAAAACTGAACATAGTTTCCAACCAAAGAATCTCCTATAGCAAAAAACTGAATCATTAAGAAGGTGATACATTATCTATAAGAACAAAATAAATTTTGTTTTCACATTCTGATCATTACACTTCAACAGGTTTAGAAGGTAGTCAGATCATATGAGCCCAAATTCATCTCCAAGATAATTAATCAAATGTATATATACTCTACCCACAAAATTACCTACCAGCTCTGTAGTTTCAGAGAAGATTGTGAGAAAATTGTTTGGCTTCCAAATTATGTCCAGCTCTAGTTCAATAGAAGATTGTTGAAACGTCTACACAACCCTTTCTTATACTGTGCATTCATTCAATGGTAAAATATATGGGTTAATTATTGGTTTGCCACTACTGTCCGCGCATGACTCAGTTTTGCCACTAGAACAGAATGGTGCTCAGTTTTGCCACCGCTTCTGGCGCAGCTGCTCCATCGAGGCCAAACGGCCAGGCTTCAAACGTTTCCGTCTCTTGCCGTTACTGAAAGTGGGGCCGGATCTTACAGGTAGGACCGCGTGATGACAAATATGTGTAGGTGAAGACCAAACTACCCCTGCTCCCGCCACACAGCCACACACCGATCCACTGCACCCACCACCATCCGCGCCCCTGCCGGCACCACCTGCGCCGCAACCACCTGCGACGCCACCACCTGCGCCGCCGCGCGGCCGTCCCGCGTGGACACCTTCTCCACCGCCACCGCCTCCAGGAGCACCTGCTCTGCCCCACCGTCTTGCGACATAGTCGCTCGTTCCGCCACTGCGCCCTCCACCTGCTCGACGAAATGGCTAGTGGCGGCGATGGACTTACATTCTTATTCAGACAAACTACATGACTGAAACAGCAACAAACTACATGCCATGCTTTAACCTGTCCTATGATAAACTTGGCCCTTGTCCTTGCCTCTACCAATCTTCAGTGCCTCTTTCATCTTCTTCATGCCCTTCTTCAGCCAGCACAACATAACTCCAGCCTTCACCTTTTCTTCAAGATTTGGTGACACATGGTACCTTCTCGGTTTGGGAGTAGGTTTTGGTCTGTCTGTTGGAAGTTGGATGACCTGTGTAGTCCTAAAGCACTCACCTAGCTGCTTCAGGGTAACAACTGCTTGTTGCTCTTCCCTCAGCCTAGCAGCAGCTTCTTCCTCCTCCATGCGCCTTGCAGCAGCAGCTTCCCTCTCTTCCAAGGTTCTCCTACGATAAACTAGCAAGTGTTTGTCTGCCCTAGCCATGGAAGCACTTCTGGACAGAGAGGCATCTCTGGAGCCAGAGGCACCAGTAGAGCCAGTGCTCCTCCTCCAACTCATGGCATTGTCCATCTTTGTTTGCATTTTTGGTTCAGTAGATGGATGCCATTTATAGGATGCAGCACAATGGCATCAGCACACGAGCTGAACAGAAGGCACACTAGCTGAACACATGTAGACAAGTTCATGAGTTTGATCTGTAGTGTCTAGCCAGAAAAGGGAAAAGAATATTCTCTATATTGGGCTTGGGCATAATTAACTTTTCAGTCGACCTGCCATATTCACAAGAATATTCTCTGATTAACATTGTCTCTATATTACAGGGCCTCATCAATGCAGTGAAGAAAGTTTTCCCTGATTCAGAACATAGGCACTGTGTGAGACACGTTTACCAGAATTTTCACAAGAAACACAAAGGGCAAACTCTGAAGAATGATCTATGGGCAGTTGCAAGGTCTACAAATATTCCAACTTGGGAAAGAAATATGGAAAAAATGAAAGTGGACAGTGCAGAAGCTTGGGCATGGGTGGAGGAATTGCAGCCAAATACATGGATTAAAGTTTTCTTCAATGATTTCCCAAAATGTGACATTCTTGAGGCTACAATGTTGACATGGTCAGCAGGCAATGTGAAAAGAAGCAATGAGCAAAGTGGTGGCAAGAAGCGCAAGGACCAACTGATTGAGTGGGAACCAACTAAAGTTCATGAATAATGTTGTATTTGTGTTTGAATGATGTTGGAATGATTAAAGTACATGTTTGAACTATGTTTGAATGATGTTGGAATGATGAGATTACATGTTTTGAGGAACTCATGTCAAAATGTGCTAAAAAAGAGCTCCAAAGGTAGGGTAAATGGCCTCATTTCTAAGCAAGTTTTTTTGATCTTTTCTAAATTGGCCAAATAAGTTCACAACACATCAATTCCATGTAAGAAGACTATGTGAGAAGGATTTCCATTTTTTTAATTTTTTTTGGATTTTTTATGCTCATCTCAAATTTAGTCAAACCTAACTTTGACCATCATTTTATCAAGTTTTAAACATGGAATTGTAAAACTAAGCATGGATCCTTGTTATTCACTCCAAAATGAAGCTTTGGTGAGGTTTTTGAAACTTTTCATGTTCCAAACCCTAAACCTCTTGTCTTCACCCTCGAACTTGTACCCCAGTGTTTGAGATATCACATTAGACACATGGTTTTTTTGTTGAACAGCATGTAGACCATGTTTATCAACTATAATCGGTAGTATATGACATAAGAAGACTATGTGAGAAGGATTTCCATTTTTTTGATTTTTTTTGAATTTTTTATGCTCATCTCAAATTTAGTCAAACCTAACTTTGACCATCATTTTATCAAGTTTTAAACATGGAATTGTAAAACTAAGCATGGATCCTTGTTATTCACTCCAAAATGAAGCTTTGGTGAGGTTTTTGAAACTTTTCATGTTCCAAACCCTAAACCTCTTGTCTTCACCCTCGAACTTGTACCCCAGTGTTTGAGATATCACATTAGACACATGGTTTTTTTGTTGAACAGCATGTAGACCATGTTTATCAACTACAATCGGTAGTATATGACATAAGAAGACTATGTGAGAAGGATTTCCATTTTTTTGATTTTTTTTGAATTTTTTATGCTCATCTCAAATTTAGTCAAACCTAACTTTGACCATCATTTTATCAAGTTTTAAACATGGAATTGTAAAACTAAGCATGGATCCTTGTTATTCACTCCAAAATGAAGCTTTGGTGAGGTTTTTGAAACTTTTCATGTTCCAAACCCTAAACCTCTTGTCTTCACCCTCGAACTTGTACCCCAGTGTTTGAGATATCACATTAGACACATGGTTTTTTTGTTGAACAGCATGTAGACCATGTTTATCAACTAGAATCGGTAGTATATGACATAAGAAGACTATGTGAGAAAGATTTCCATTTTTTTGATTTTTTTTGAATTTTTTATGCTCATTTCAAGTTTGGTCAAAGCCTAATTTTGACCAGCTAACCCTATTCTTCTAGAAGGAAACCGGACCGATCCGTGGGTTGCTCTGTTTTGCATTGTGGACCGTTCACTGCGGTAACGCCAGCCGTCCGATCTAGCCTTCTAGAAGGTTTCGGGGCCGATCCGTGGACACCCTCGTTCTTCAACCTGATTGGTTCCTTTCTCCACGCGTATGGTGGGCTATAAGAACACTGAAATGTCCGTTGGTCCGTTGGGCCGTCCCGCGTGTCTAGGCCTGCGATGCATGCGCCATGCAGGCGCCACGCCAACGGCCCTTTCCACGTACCTCACTCGCCGACGCCTTTTAATGCATCGACGCAGCGTCTCAGCGTTGCCATCGTCTCAGCTCTCGCAGCGATGCAGCGGCATCAGTTTTGCCATCGTCAATACGCTTAATTATTTTTGGAAGACGGCTAGCCACGCGTTAATTCATTAGAAACCACCCAATTATGAGCCAACCTCTTTATAAGGGGCCTCTCTTCCTCTCCCACACACCAACCGAGCGAGCCTCTCTTCCTCTCCCTCTCCAAAGCACCACGCACCCAAGCGAGCCTCTCTGCCTCTCCGAAGATGCAGTACACGGGACCGACCTTCCGCCGTCCGCGCACCAGGACGGAGCTACTCTATCCGGCGGACGTCCTCGTCGAGAAGACGCTCCGTGTGTGGGCAAAGTCAAGGTGGAGGACCGAGGTCGAGCTCACTCGAGACTTCCTCGACGAGGGCTTCTCCCACCTCCCACCGGGCTCGCCCGTCATGTACTACGTCAACGAGTCTCGTGAAGGCGTCGCCCTCAAGCTGCTCACGGTCACCTTCGCCAACCGATTTGACGCGTACGCCCTCCTCGGTGAGGTCTTCTGGTGCGGCTGCGAGTCAATCTTCTTCACCACCTACAACGTCTTCACCGATTGCGACGCCATCTTCTTCTCCGGGAAACCTATGCACTGCCTCCCGTACTACAAGTGAAGACGCCGGTGAAGACGGTGGTGCGGCGCAGGTGCTGCGGCAGGTGGTGCGGCCAAGATGTGTTCTCGTCAACCTCGTCATGTTTTTTTAGCTTTACGCTTTCATTTTCTATGTGGTTCCGTGTTGAGTCGTGTCAAGTCGTGTGTCACTCAACTTATCTATCTATCTAAGTTATTTCCGTGTAATGGTGAAACTAAGCATCTTATGTATCGAATTTATCTAAGTTATTTTGCGTGATGATCTGGCTACCAATATTTGCATCTCATATATCTTAGTTTTCTATGATTTCGATGTAATATATCAAGGGTGAATGAATCATGAAATCACAAACATGGATCCAAGTATGAACTTTGATGTATTATAAGTAGGGTACCCATAGTATGAAACAAAAAATCACAAACACGCAATGCTTGAAATCAGATAAATGCACCATTTTCCCCCTCAAGAATATAAAGATGCACCCTTTTTTGTTTGATTATTTTTCCAACCTAAACCACAAACACGTAATGCTTCAAATAACAAAGACGCACCCTTTTTTTGGTTAAGCAGCGTGCATAAACACAAAGAACAAACATATACGTCCTTACACCATAAACCAAGTCACGAACTAGAACTAACTATAGTTAGATTTCTTCCTTTCGGTTTTCAATATCTTTCCATCTGCCCCACTGGTTACCAGAGCAATTCTTCACGCTACCAAACAAAGCGGTCTTGGGTTCGAGTCCTAGCCGCACCATTTTTTGTTTGTTCATTTTTCACCATTTTTTTAAACACCCTTCTCATCTGCCCAAAGCCAAACCTTGTGGGTCCCACGTGAAACGGCCAGCAACGGTCCTCTTTTC
Organism: Lolium multiflorum; assembly: GCA_030979885.1. NCBI lineage: Eukaryota > Viridiplantae > Streptophyta > Magnoliopsida > Poales > Poaceae > Lolium > Lolium multiflorum. The sequence continues at coordinate 114,118,235 of CM061751.1, read as the reverse complement.
AAACGCGTCTCCGCCTGGTCCCACCTGAAACAGCCGAGTCATGGACGTTTGACTTGAATGAAACGGCAGGCTCACGGAACGAGCCGTTGCACACATACTAGTGGCAAAACTGAGAACCATTCTGCTCTAGTGGCAAAACTGAGTGTTGCGCGGGCTGTAGTGGCAAACCAATAATTAACCCAAAATATATTGGCCCTAGCCTGGCTATTTTCAGGCCCTGGCTATTTTTCCTGTGTGCACGGATCATTCCCTTCATATTTGCTTCATATCATCTGAACGCACCTCAGATGCTTCACTTTTGATGGTCGATGCCTCACCTATTTTGCCGTATTATCTTGATTTTTGAAACAACTTACCTGCTTCCATAGACATCAGATTCTCTCAGATATTTGCTGACATACATTTATAGAACACCACAACAATACTTCAGAAACACCAAGAAATGACATAACAATCAGAAACAATTAAAGAACAATTTTGTATTAAGTTGCTTCGTAGTACTTGAACTCCTTCATGGCCTAATATTGCACCGGTAAAAACATAGTCAAAGGAAGAGAAAATAGCAGAAACCTGGAGTACACGAGCTAGTTAATAAGAGCATAACCACCTTCAGAGGCTGCAATGTAGATGGACGCGGCGGGGCAGATTTGAGCACAAATCCTTTTCAAACATCCACAATGCACATATGAGAAGACACAGGAATATACAGGAACCATGGGCTAGAATGAAGATGCCCATGGTAAAGCTCATGCAGATCGGACAGTTGCCAATAAAAATCTGAACAGAAACTGCCCCCATACCTTACATATGAGCCGACCGCCCAGGGCATGCCCAGCCTGCCGTGAAACGAACTACATCAGACCCTGAGGCCGCAACCGCTCACCACTGTGTAGATGCTACCCGCAGAGCCCCTTGAAACCACCAGTCGACGGGCTGCCTGCAACATGCTGCGAAGTTCACGGATGTTGCTGTCGATTCAGCAAGCGTGACCACCAATCTCTGACCTCTAGCCTAGCTACTGGGGCCGCTCGCCGCTCCCCCATCACCATGCGTCAATCCGCTGAGGTGTAAAATTTCCAGCGCTTACCGTAGTTCGCTTGTCGCAAATCATGTCTTAGTCGCCAAAATCAACGGCCGCCGCCGTCGCCTTAGAGCATCTGCAGTCGCATCCCCAAAGCGTCCCCCAAACCGCGCCGGATTGAACGTTTGGGGGGGACGTGTTTTGTTCGTGCCGCGTTTGGGGGACGTGTTTTGTTCGTGCCGCGTTTGGGGACGTCGCTCCCCAGCCGCGTCCCCCAAAGGCCTCCTCAAACATTTAAAATATTTTTTTTAGCATTTTTATTTCAATTTCCACAAACTAATACAAAATTGGGTACGTGGTTTCCACAAACTAATACATAGTTGGAACCATGGTGGACACAAATATAAAATATTGCAAATAAACTAAACCTAACTATGCCGTGCATCAGAGTTTTCCTGTGTTCGCTGCTAAGAAAGAACACTCGAGGGCACACCAGTCACCTAAACTGGAAAATCCAGCGGGAGGATGGTGCCCTTGTTGGTTCTACCGATGAGGCGAACAGGTAGAAACCTCCATGCACGTATTCGCTGCGAACAAACAACACTCGTCCTCCTCGTCGGTGCTGTCGTAGTAGTCCGGCGGCAGCGCCGCTCGTCGAAGACCTTGACGCTCATGTCCCTGTTGCCGAAGTAGGAGAATAGGAGGATGAAGCCGGCTTCGAGGCTGTGGTGGCGCGCGAACTTCTCCCAGCCGATGTTGAGGTACATCTTGCCGTGCGCGTCGTAGATCGCGTCGACGATCCACCGGTAGTAGCCGCACGAAGCCTCCCGCAGATGCATCTTGCGCGGGCGTACGCCGCCGACGTACTCGGCGAAGGAGTCCGGCAGCCTCTGGATGCCGCGCGGGTCGCCCTTGAGGACGAGGACGAACTCGAACATCACGTCCGGCTCCACGTCCATCTCCGACGATGAAGACGACGGCGTGGGAGGCGACGGCGATCGTTCAGCTATGCCGCGGCCACGACCACGGCCGCGGCCGCGAGGTCGGCCTCCGCCTCTACCAGACATAGCGTCGAGTCTTGTTGAGAGATGGTGGCGGCTAGGGTTTGGGAGAGAGGCGCTAGGGTTTGTGTGTGAGAGGGACGATGAGAGGCGCCCTTTTTATAGGCCGGAGGGAGGCGGATGAGCGGTGGCGCTCATTAACGCCGGCACGCAGAGCTAGACGCGACGGACGCGCCGCCGCGCCCTCTGCGGGAACTGCACCGTCGCTGCGCGCCAATAACTTCCGTCGCGAGGTAGGCGACGGTTAGGTTAAAATTAATTGTGCCGCTGACGGGTCGGCCCCGCCACTCCCCGCCTCGCTTTTTGGTGTGTCCGACGTCCCCGGTGCATCCCCTGTGGGACGGGGACGGGATCGGGGCGCCGGACACCGTATTGGGGCGCGCCGGACAAAAATGGGCTTTGGGGGACGCGGCTGAAACGCATTTTTTGTCCGGCGCGCCCCAAATCCCTTTAGGGACGCTTTGGGGGACGCGGCTGGAGATGCTCTTAGACCGCCGGCCGCTAGCCTTATGGGGAGAGAGAGGACGACAACGATGCGGCCATGCCCGGATGGAGCAGCAAATCAGGACTACTCCACTTTGATGGATTGGCTTCACCAAGAAACCGCCTTTCGTCGAAGGTACAAACCGGCACGAAAACACCAACGCACTCGTTCCCTAATAAGAGACAAAGCAAAGAACTCCAGCGTAATTCCGCGAGTGGGACCCATGATAGGGACGTGATGAACGTCCACAAGCGCGTGCAGCCCTCGGAACTTAGAGCTCTTAGAAGATGTTCAACCTAGATCTTCAAAACATTCAGGTGGCCGGAGGGAGAGGAAGGGCTCCGTACATGGGTCAATCCAGTGGAACTAATGGAAATTTTGCCAAAAGAGACCACCTGATTCATTGACAAAAAGGACCACCTTCGGTGTGGCGGCAGAGCCCCCAGGCGACACGTGGAGGATACCGCCAGGCTGCGTGGTGGCAGGGACCCGCCGTCCCAGCAGGTAGCGGCACGTTAGCGCCCAGCCCCGCCGTGAAGTCGTCGTCGATGGCTGCGGGCCATGCCGCCGCTGCACGGGGCGGCATGCCTGCGTGGCACATGCCGCCACACATGCTGGAGGCAGGCCTCGAGCGGGAAACCGTCCGACCGACCGCGCCTGCACCCGACACTGACCGGCACTGATTTCTATTGCATTGATTGCCCTGATTTGGAAGCGACGAGACGTAAAGTTGTCGGAGATTCCCGCTCGATACAGAAAATTAACCACCGAAAGCAGCCTATTTGCGTAGGAGTTATGTGCTGATACAGCAATTAGACAGCCTATACCAATAATTCTGCACTAATTTTTTTTGGTACTGCTCACACTAATTGAAGGCTATATAAGTCGTCTTTCCCGCATAGAAATCGAAATCGCAGGATCAAGTTTGCCTTCTCCGCGTATCTGTTTCGTGCGCAAAATATTGGAGTGAGTATGAGTGTGCCTTGCTCGGACCAGGATTTTAGGCCGATGAAGGGGAAGAATGCAAGCTTGCCACCGGGGGTGAGAGCAGAGAGGTGTTGGTGCGGCCGCCTTGCGAAGGTGAAGGAGGTGGTTGATTTTTCTGATAAGTTCGGCATGAAATATTTCATGTGCGCGAGCTATGATCATGATCCACCGAGGCAAACAAGTTCATCGTCCTGAGGATGCGAGATGTCGCCTAGAGGGGGGGGTGAATAGGCAATTAAAAACTCTTACGGATTTGCCTTGTATGAATGCGGAATTAAACTATCGTTTAGTTTACAAGCACAAATCCTAGATATGTGATACGTCTCCGACGTATCGATAATTTCTTATGTTCCATGCTACATTATTGATGATATCTACATGTTTTATACACATTATATGTCGTATTTACGCATTTTCTGGAACTAACCTATTAACAAGATGCCGAAGAGCCGTTGCTGTTTCGCTGTTTTTGGTTTCAGAAATCCTAGTAAGGAAATATTCTCGAATTGGACGAAATCAACGCCCAGGGTCCTATTTTTGCACGAAGCTTCCAAGACCGAAGAGGGAAGGAAGTGGGGCCACGAGGCGCCGCCACACAGGGCGGCGCGGCCTAGGGCTTGGCCGCGCGGCCCTAGCGTGTGGGCCCCGTGCCCCCGCGTTCTTCCGCCTACTTAAAGCCTCCGTCGCGAAACCCCCAGTACCGAGAGACACGATACGGAAAACCTTCCAGAGACGCCGCCGCCGCGAATCCCATCTCGGGGATTCAGGAGATCGCCTCGGCACCCTGCCGGAGAGGGGAATCATCTCCCGGAGGACTCTTCATCGCCATGATCGCCTCCGGAGTGATGAGTGAGTAGTTCACCCTGGACTATGGGTCCATAGCAGTAGCTAGATGGTCGTCTTCTCCTCATGTGCTTCATTGTTGGATCTTGTGAGCTGCCTAACATGATCAAGATCATCTATCTGTAATACTATATGTTGTGTTTGTCGGGATCCGATGGATAGAGAATACTATGTTATGGTGATTATCAATCTATTACTTATGTGTTGTTTATGATCTTGCATGCTCTCCGTTATTAGTAGAGGCTCTGGCCAAGTTTTTACTCTTAACTCCAAGAGGGAGTATTTATGCTCGATAGTGGGTTCATGCCTTCATTGATACCTGGGACAGTGACAGAAAGTTCTAAGGTTGTGTTGTGTTGTTGCCACTAGGGATAAAACATTGATTCTATGTCTAAGGATGTAGTTGTTGATTACATTACGCACCATACTTAATGCAATTGTCTGTTGCTTTGCAACTTAATACTGAAAGGGGTTCGGATGATAACTGAAGGTGGACTTTTTAGGCATAGATGCAGTTGGATGGCGGTCTATGTACTTTGTCGTAATGCCCAATTAAATCTTACTATATTTATCATATCATGTATATGCATTATTATGCCCTTTTCTATTTGTCAATTGCCCGACTGTAATTTGTTCACCCAACATGCTTTTATCTTATGGGAGAGACACCTCTAGTGAACTGTGGACCCCGGTCCTATTCTTTACATCGCATACAATCTACTAATACTTGTTTTGTTTTCTTTGCAAACAATCATCTTCCACACAATACGGTTAATCCTTTGTTACAGCAAGCCGGTGAGATTGACAACCTCACTGCTTCGTTGGGGCAAAGTACTTTGGTTGTGTTGTGCAGGTTCCACGTTGGCGCCGAACGGTGTTGCGCCGCATCACATTTCGCCACCATCAACCTTCAACGTGCTTCTTGGTCCTCCTGGTTCGATAAACCTTGGTTTCTTTCTGGGAAAACTTGCCACTGTGCGCATCATACCTTCCTCTTGGGGTTCCCAACGGACGTGTACATCTACGCGCATCAAGCACTTTTTCTCGCGCCGTTGGGGAGATCAAGACACGCTGCAAGGGGAGTCTCCATTTCCCAATCTCTTTACTTTGTTTTTGTCTTGCTTTATTTTATTTACTACTTTGTTTGCTGCACCTAAACAAAACACAAAAAAATTAGTTGCTAGTTTTACTTTATTTACTGTCTTGCTCTCTTTATCAAAAACACACAAAAAATTAGTTACTTGTCTTTATTTACCTAGTTTACCTTTACTACTATTATAATGAGTAATCCTGAAGTTGAAGTTCGTTCTTTTAAGCAACAAGGGGAGAAAGTTTTAAAGATGCTTGGTACAGAATTAGTAATGCTCATCATAAGTGCATTAAGAAACACTCCACCACTATCCTTCTTAGGAACTTTTATGTTGGTTTATCTAGTTGGAATAGGTATGTTCTTGATACTCTTTCGGGAGGTAATTTCCTAGGTACTCCTGCTTTAGAAGCTAGCTGCATCATTGAGAGTCTAGTTGGAATACCACCTGTTAATGAAGTTAAAATTGAAATCTCTCTTGAAGATGTTATGAAAAAATTGGAAACCATAGAGAAAAAATTTCCAAGTGTTGAAACTAAATTGGAAATGTTATTTGATAAAACTGATGAACTTGATAAATCCTTAGGAGGAATTGATGAAAGAATTAGTATCCTAGGAACTCGTGTTGTCCATGATAATCAAACCAATAGGATTGATGAACTTGAAAAAGCTATGGGAACCTTGGGTTCAACCTTTTCTTCTCTCAAGTATAAGGAGAAAGCTTATGTGGGTAGAGAGCAAAAATTCATGTATGCCTCTAAAGTGCCTAAACAAAAGAATTATTATAGGCCTAAAATTGCTAAAACCCCTAGCACCACCATAGAAAATTTAGATAATGGAGCACCTAAAGTACCCTCTGCAACAAGTTGTGTTTGCAAGAAAAATAATGTTGATGCTTCTACTCTTGATAATACTTGAACTACACTTTCTGCGCCTAGCTGAAAGGCGTTAAAGAAAAGCGCTTATGGGAGACAACCCATGTTTTTACTACAGCACTTTGTTTTATATTTGAGTCTTGGAAGTTGTTTACTACTGTAGCAACCTCTCCTTATCATGTTTTTGTGCCAAGTAAAGTCTCTATAGTAAGGTTCATACTAGATTTGGATTACTGCGCAGAGACAGATTTCTTTGCTGTCACGAATCTGGGCCTAATTCTCTGTAGGAAACTCAGAAAATTATGCCAATTTACGTGAGTGATCCTCAGATATGTACGCAACTTTCATTACTTTTGAGTTTTTCCATTTGAGCAAGTCTGGTGCCATTTTAAAATTCGTCTTTACGAACTGTTCTGTTTTGACAGATTCTGCCTTTTATTTCGCATTGCCTCTTTTGCTATGTTGGATGAATTTCTTTGATCCATTAATGTCCAGTAGCTTTATGCAATGTCCAGAAGTGTAAATAATGATTGTGCCACCTCTGAACATGTAAACTTTTATTAGGCACTAACCCTCTAATGCGTTTGCTTGAAGTTTGGTGTGAAGGAAGTTTTCAAGGGTCAAGAGAGGAGTATGATATACTATGATCAAGAGGAGTGAAAGCTCTAAGCTTGGAGATGCCCCCGTGGTTCACCCCTGCATATTCTAAGAAGACTCAAGCGTCTAAGCTTGGGGATGCCCAAGGCATCCCCTTCTTCATCGACAACATCATCAGGTTCCTCCCCTGAAACTATATTTTTATTCAGTCACATCTTATGCACTTTGCTTGGAGCGTCGGTTTGTTTTTGTTTTTGTTTTGTTTGAATAAAGTTGGATCCTAGCATTCTTTGTGTGGGAGAGAGACACGCTCCGCTGTTGCATATGTACAAATATGTCCTTAGGCTTTACTCATAATATTCATGGCGAAGTTTCTTCTTCGTTAAATTGTTATATGGTTGGAATTGGGAAATGCTACATGTAGTAATTCTAAAATGTCTTGGATAATGTGATATTTGGCAATTGTTGTGCTCATGTTTAAGCTCTTGCATCATATAGTTTGCACCCATTAATGAAGAAATACATAGAGCTTGCTAAAATTTGATTTGCATATTTGGTCTCTCTAAGGTCTAGATAATTTCTAGTATTGAGTTTTGAACAACAAGGAAGACGGTGTAGAGTCTTATAATGTTTAAAATATGTCTTTTATGTGAGTTTTGCTGCACCGGTTCATCCTTGAGTTTGCTTCAAATAACCTTGCTAGCCTAAACCTTGTATCGAGAGGGAATACTTCTCATGCATCCAAAATCCTTGAGCCAACCACTATGCCATTTGTGTCCACCATACCTACCTACTACATGGTATTTCTCCGCCATTCCAAATTAAATTGCTTGAGTGCTACCTTTAAAATTCCATCATTCACCTTTGCAATATATAGCTCATGGGACAAAATAGCCTTAAAAACTATTGTGGTATTGAATATGTACTTATGCACTTTATCTCTTATTAAGTTGCTTGTTGTGCGATAACCATGCTTCCGGGGACGCCATCAACTATTCTTTGTTGAATATCATGTGAGTTGCTATGCATGTCCGTCTTGTCTGAAGTAAGAGAGATCTACCACCTTAATGGTTGGAGCATGCATATTGTTAGAGAAGAACATTGGGCCGCTAACTAAAGCCATGAATCATGGTGGAAGTTTCAGTTTTAGACATATATCCTCAATCTCATATGAGAATAATAATTGTTGCTACATGCTTATGCATGAAAAGAGGAGTCCATTATCTGTTGTCCATGTTGTCCCGGTATGGATGTCTAAGTTGAGAATAATCAAAAGCGAGAAATCCAAAATGCGAGCTTTCTCCTTAGACCTTTGTACAGGCGGCATGGAGGTACCCCTTTGTGACACTTGGTTGAAACATGTGTATTGTGATGATCCGGAGTCCAAGCTAAGTAGGACAAGGTGCGGGCACTATTAGTATACTATGCATGAGGCTTGCAACTTGTAAGATATAATTTACATAACTCATATGCATTATTACTACCGTTGACAAAATTGTTTCATGTTTTCAAAATAAAAGCTCTAGCACAAATATAGCAATCGATGCTTTCCTCTTTGAAGGACCTTTCTTTTACTTTTATGTTGAGTCAGTTTACCTATCTCTCTCCACCTTAAGAAGCAAACACTTGTGTGAACTGTGCATTGATTCCTATATACTTGCATATTGCACTTGTTATATTACTTTACATTGACAATATCCATGAGATATACATGTTATAAGTTGAAAGCAAACGCTGAAACTTAATCTTCCTTTGTGTTGCTTCAATACCTTTACTTTGATTTATTGCTTTATGAGTTAACTCTTATGCAAGACTTATTGATGCTTGTCTTGAAGTACTATTCATGAAAAGTCTTTGCTTTATGATTCACTTGTTTACTCATGTCATTACCATTGTTTTGATCGCTGCATTCATTACATATGTTTACAAATAGTATGATCAAGATTATGATGGCATGTCAGAAATTATCTTTGTTATCGTTTTACCTGCTCGACGAGCAGAACTAAGCTTGGGGATGCTGATACGTCTCCGACGTATCGATAATTTCTTATGTTCCATGCTACATTATTGATGATATCTACATGTTTTATACACATTATATGTCGTATTTACGCATTTTCTGAACTAACCTATTAACAAGATGCCGAAGAGCCAGTTGCTGTTTTTTGAAATCTAGTAGGAAATATTCTCGGAATTGGACGAAATCAACGCCCAGGTCCTATTTTTGCACGAAGCTTCCAAGACCGAAGAGGGAAGGAAGTGGGGCCACGAGGCGCCGCCACACTAGGCGGCGCGGCCTAGGGCTTGGCCGCGCGGCCCTAGCGTGTGGGGCCCTCGTGTGGCCCCCCGCGTTGCCCTTCCGCCTACTTAAAGCCTCCGTCGCGAAACCCCCAATACCGAGAGACACGATACGGAAAACCTTCCAGAGACGCCGCCGCCGCGAATCCCATCTCGGGGATTCAGGAGATCGCCTCCGGCACCTGTGAGAGGGGAATCATCTCCCGAGGACTCTTCATCGCCATGATCGCCCCCGGAGTGATGAGTGAGTAGTTCACCCCTGGACTATGGGTCCATAGCAGTAGCTAGATGGTCGTCTTCTCCTCATGTGCTTCATTGTTGGATCTTGTGAGCTGCCTAACATGATCAAGATCATCTATCCGTAATACTATATGTTGTGTTTGTCGGGATCCGATGGATAGAGAATACTATGTTATGGTGATTATCAATCTATTACTTATGTGTTGTTTATGATCTTGCATGCTCTCCGTTATTAGTAGAGGCTCTGGCCAAGTTTTTACTCTTAACTCCAAGAGGGAGTATTTATGCTCGATAGTGGGTTCATGCCTTCATTGATACCTGGGACAGTGACAGAAAGTTCTAAGGTTGTGTTGTGTTTGCCACTAGGGATAAAACATTGATTCTATGTCTAAGGATGTAGTTGTTGATTACATTACGCACCATACTTAATGCAATTGTCTGTTGCTTTGCAACTTAATACTGAAAGGGGTTCGGATGATAACCTGAAGGTGGACTTTTTAGGCATAGATGCAGTTGGATGGCGGTCTATGTACTTTGTCGTAATGCCCAATTAAATCTCACTATATTTATCATATCATGTATATGCATTGTTATGCCCTTTTCTATTTGTCAATTGCCCGACTGTAATTTGTTCACCCAACATGCTTTTATCTTATGGGAGAGACACCTCTAGTGAACTGTGGACCCCGGTCCTATTCTTTACATCGCATACAATCTACTGCAATACTTGTTTTACTGTTTTCTTTGCAAACAATCATCTTCCACACAATACGGTTAATCCTTTGTTACAGCAAGCCGGTGAGATTGAAAACCTCACTGTTTCGTTGGGGCAAAGTACTTTGGTTGTGTTGTGCAGGTTCCACGTTGGCGCCGGAATCCCTGGTGTTGCGCCGCATCACATTTCGCCACCATCAACCTTCAACGTGCTTCTTGGCTCCTCCTGGTTCGATAAACCTTGGTTTCTTTCTGAGGGAAAACTTGCCACTGTGCGCATCATACCTTCCTCTTGGGGTTCCCAACGGACGTGTACATCTACGCGCATCAATATGCTAAGCTCAACTAAGTGTAACAATAACAACTAGAGCTAAGCAAGATAGGCACAAGATATATGTAGCACAAGTGATAGCAAGATATATGTACTTCAAGCACGATGGCTATCACAAGGAAAGAGAGCTCGGGTATAGAAATAACCGAGGCACGCGGAGACGAGGATGTATTCCCGTGTTCCCTTTCTTTGCAAGAAGGTACGTCACGTTTGGAGGAGTGGAGGTCCCACGAAGGATTCCCGCGCCACGAAGGCTCACCCTATTCTCCGAACCACACCCACGAAGGATAATGGCCTTGTCCTTATGGTTAGCTTTTCCTCCGCTCCGGAGATGGCAAGCTCCACAACCACTTCACAAGCTCCACGAAGGAGAAGCCCGGGCCTCTTCACAATCTTCTTGAAGAGATCACCGGAGCACCAACCGCCAAGCCAACTAGGAGGTCTCCCTCCAAGAGTAACAAGCTCACGGTCTCTCACTCGAACTAATCATGGTGGAGAGCTCAACACTATGCAATGATGCAAAGCAAGAACACTAGAGGTGTTGAAGTCCTTCACTCGCAAATCCCACCCAAACAACAAATGCTAGGATGAGATTGGAGAGGAAGAACAATGGGGAAAGTCAACAAAAGACTCCAAGATCTAGATCCCAAGAGTTTCCCTCACTTAGAGGAGAAATGGATTGGTGAAGGTTGTAGATCTAGATCTCCTCTCTTAGATCCCTCAAGAATGAGCAAGAATCATGGGGGGAATCAAGAGAGAGAGCAAGTTCTTCAAAGGCAACAATGGAGGAGAGAGAATAGAAGAACTAACTCAGCCCAAGGTGGAAGAAGGGCTATTTATAGCCCAAGAGAAAATATAACCGTTGGGGAAAAGTTGGGCTGAGTCAGCCATCGAGGAGACCGGTCAACCGGGCCTGGGGCCGGGCCTTCCGGTCCAGGGCCCGGTCAGACCGGGCCACAGACCGGACCAGCCGGTCCAAACCGGTCGGCAGGCCGGACCCCGACCGGGGTCACTTTGTGTTGTCCAGGAGGTCACCCGGATGGCGCCCGGTTGGCGCCCGGTTGACCGGTCGGCACACCGGGCCAGCCGGTTGGGAGGCCGGCTGACCGGGCGGCAGACCGGAACCGGCCGGCGCATGGGCTGGTCCGACCGGGTCCCTGACCGGGTGAGCAGAAAAACATGTTATACAAAAACTATGATAACTTTTGTGTCCAGACCCCGATTGACATGAAACCAATTTTGTTGGAAAGATAACGACGAATAGAACCCCAACAAAAACTGGAAATATGGAGACTCCTCACATAACATTTTAGATGATTTTAGAGAGGGAGTCTCCCACCGTCAAGAAACGGTGAAGACGTCCAAACTCGAAAACGCAATAGAAGATGCATGCGGATTCCGTTTTCGATGAACTTGGGCTTGTTGTAAAGCTAGCAACAAGCTCAAGAACCTCACACAGAGAAACACCAAGAAGCAATAAGGATATGCAAAGTATGCAAAGGATTGAGCTCCCTAAGACGATGTGATCACCCAACCGAAAGCCCCTCTTGATAGTGCGGCTATCTGTCCTATAATCCGGTCTCCCATCAACCACCTTGAGACCGGCAAAAGGAAAACCTATCAAGGTCATACCTTTGTCTTGTGCATCCCGCTTGATCTTGATGATAACTCTTCAAGCTCTACATAAGCCGGAATGTCTCACTTGATCAATGTTGCTTTGTGAAGACTCACAAATTCTCCCCCATACACTATGATGGGAAAGCTCCATTGATGCACATCTTCACATGTCCATTATCACCAAATGGACGGCAAGCTTCAAGCATGTGATCCACTTGAGATCCTCATCTTGAACTTGCCCAACTCAATCCTTGTATCTTCTCATACTTACTTAAGATAGAGCATGGCTAATATTGAGTTCCACATAAGAACTCCATCTTCATTTCATCTTCTTAATCATATCACATATGTATCTTTAAATCGATGATCTTGATGCCAATACACAAGGTGTATCTTTATATTCATGGCATCCATACTTGAATCCAACACATGGAATACAAGAAGTACCTATGGAATATTCCTTCATATAAACTCAATGAAAACATTAGTCCATAGGGGTTGTCATTAATTACCAAAACCACACATAGGGGCAATATACCCTTACAGTATGCCATTAATTTTCGTTTATTAACCGTATTATTTGTGTTGCACTCCCCCCCGCCCCTTTGCATGTGGTTTCATTGGATAGACCAGGAGCAGCCGGATTGGGCACGCCGTGAGGTGGAGGAAAAACAGCGGCGTGCATGGGCAATGTTCCATGAGGAAGAGCGTAGGGAAAAGGTTGTTGCTAATGCTAAAGCAGAAAGAGAGAGACAAATACAAAAATTAAGGGCGGAGCAAGCTCGAAATCGTGAGGTGAATCAGAAGAGGATGGATGATGAGGCTGCACGTAGGTATGCAGAGGAAGAGGTGCGCAGAGAGGCCCGTGAAGCGGAGAGGAAGAGATTAAGGGAAAGAGCTGCCGAGGCGCAAGCGGCAGAAGAACGCGGCGACAAGCCCGGAAAATGGCCACGGTGGACGCAGGGCAAATAGAGTGATCTGTTGTACTAGCTATGTATGTTAATTTAAGTTTTATTTTCTCGTTGTATCTTAAATTTCGTCGTAGTAATTAGCCATATTATTCATTACATGTTGTATCTTAACCGTTTTTACTTATGTTGTATCTTCATTATTGGAGTTAATTTAGAAATTAAACTTATTGGAACTAATATTAATATGTCTTCGAGATACATAGAAAAATTTCTCATACATAGATTAAATGTCTGTCGCGCGCATAGATAAATATATGATACATAGAAGTAAGGTCCATTTGTATCATTCCTGTCGACGACGACGACGTTGCTGCCGTGGCCTTGGACCGGAAGGCGACAACCGGGGACGAGGGGGATGAGGTGGACGCAAACCTCGGCCATACTGATTTTCCTCATCCTCTGTACGTGTCTCATCTGCTGGCGATGGAGTCTGAAATATGTATGGAGATTCCTGATTTGGGGGAATCAAACTGGCATCTGTGCCGAAAATAGCACCTCCAAAGAATTCTTCAACTATCCCGGTAACATCATCGCGAGGTTGTTGGGAAGTGCTGCCGTAGTATTGTGGTTGCTGCGTCATATCGGGCCATGTCGGGACTAAAGATTCCTGCGTATTGAATGGCTCCGTCAGAAACATGCACGCAATAATCATGTATGTAATTAACATGAATTAACCTGAGTTGGGTATTGCGATTGCATGTGGTCACGACCACGCAGTGGAGGCATGTTGTTGCATCTTTTCATACCATTGCTTGTTCATCACAAACCGTGTGTTTGCGACCTGCACTCTGTCTGCAAAGTATGACAGAGTCCGGTTCCAAGTTTCAGTAATCAGGGCTGTGATAGGGAGGGCTCGCACACCTTTCAGCACGCCATTGTAAACCTCTGACATGTTGCTGGTCATTATGCCGTACCGAGCCCCTGAGTCGTGAGCTTGCGCCCACTTACTTAAATCGGGGCAGTTCTGATTAATCCATGTACTCAAATTTATTTCAGTCCTCCGGCCCCTCCGGTCTTCTCTCGGCGGCAAGGCAGCTTTCTCGATTTCTTTGTTGATTCCAGCCCAAATAGCATTCATCTTCGCTTCTGTCTTCTGCATGCACATCCTCTTAAATAGCTTGAACCAGTCCTTGTTCTTGAACTTTGAGTAAAAATTGGCTGCCAAGTGCCTCATGCACCACCTTGTCTCCAGGTCGGGCCACCCCCAGAGAGGGTCCGATGAATTCTTGATTATTTCGAGAGCGCTCAAAAGGCCTGTGTTGCGATCTGATATGATGCAAACATCGGGCCGATCTCTCACGACTCCCATCTTCAAGCAGCTGAGGAACCATAACCAGCTATCTTTGTTTTCACTCTCGACAAGTGCATAGGCAATAGGCAAGAGCTGATTATTTGCGTCAGCTGCGATCGCCACCAAGAGTGTGCCCTTGTACTTTCCTGTGAGAAAGGTACCATCTATTGACAGCACCGGGCGGCAGTGATGGAATGCCCGTATAGTCTGGGGGAATGCCCAGAATAAACGATCAAGGATTTCTTGGTTTTCCTCCAGAGGGTGTTGACGAGCTCTCCTGACCACTTGAGTCCCCTGGTTAGTTGTTGCTATCTGATGGAGTAGTCTCGGGGCAAGGTCATATGCCTCCTCATAGGTGCCATACAATCTCTGGAAAATCTCCTCCTTCGCCCGCCTTGCCTTACTAAAGCTGACCGGGAAGCCAATCAGATCTTCCGCGGTTTTTTGCAGCTTCTTTGTACCAAGGGTTATATCTTCTTCCACCGCCACTTGCATGATATGTGATACATATTTTGCAGTGACGTTGCGGTGGTTGTCAAGAGCCCCCAATTGCTCGCAGCTATGGGGTTCTATTTTTGAGATATGCCATGGCTGACATACCCCAGGGCTCACCCGAGCGATAACTCTCCCCCTGCAACCCTCATTCAATTTGACGCATATGACTTTCAGCTGCCTTCGATCAGACTGCTTCACTCTGTGTTGCCGAGATATGGCCAACGCATACCTCTTGATTGCTTGGTCAGCCGAGTCCTTGTCTGGGAAAGTTTGCCCAACCTGCAGACTCGCCTCCCCTAGGCCTGGAACAGAGCGGAATTCATTGCTGATGGTCATTGTTTTTAAGAACTCAGGGTCCATTGGTGCCGCAACCGCCCTCCGGGAAGGACCGACGCCTTCTTCGTCCGAGGAGGATTCAGACGAAGAAGAACGAGCGTCATCGTCCAACGCCTCCGGCAGTCCCTCCACACGCTCGCTAATGTCAACGAACGCGGACCAGTATCCTGGCTCGGCAGCAAACTGGGCGACCATCTGCTCCGATGGGCCGGTGCTATGGCCTGCAGTCAGTGCCTCATGCTCTGATTGGCCTATCATGCCTGCTGCAGTCAGGGCCAAATGCTCCGATTGAACGGTGCTCGGTCCTGTGATGATGGCCATCTCCTCTTCACCAGCGCCGGTACTGCTTCCGGCACCATCATCACCTGATATAAACTGAACATACACCATGGGCTCTCCGTACATAGCAGCACCAGGTGTGCTTGCAAACCTCATGTACGTACCCCAATTTCTATCACTCTTTACCTCCCGCAAACCCCAACGGGCAGGTGTCCCATCATTCCCTCCTACGACGATGAGAGCCTCAACGGTCATCTTCTTCCCACGCATCTCACGCCCAAACTGTGCTCGGATGCATCTTCTAACATCCAAAAATTCTCTATTGACCATGTCTGTCACTACAACTTTCATCGAGTCGCAACGCGAGACATCCACACCAGAAAATTCGTCGCGTACGACATCTCCATAAAACACTAACACTGTTTCCATCGCACCTACCGCACAACCATATTTTTAAAATTATATTAGATTACAACACACTATTTTTTAATATGCGGAAATTTTTAATACTACCAACTACAAACTAAAATTAAAATAAGTACGGATGGATTTTAATATGCACCATTCCTTAATCTAATTAGAAGTTGATCATTCATACGAGATATATTTCTACGCACATAAAATCATAGTCTATATATTTTGCACGTTGCATACATAAAACATAAATTCTAAATGGCACATTTAATTAGCTATTTACGTCCTAATTACATGTTCCATGTCCTAATATGTTGTAATCACGGTCAACATATGTCCTCATTCTCTCTAACTACACGATGCTACAAGATTCTTGCATGTTCAAATAAACTACTCTATAACAATTATAGCCATCCCATACTACACACGCTAATGACATTCTAAAGCTAATTACAACAAATATTAATGAGAAAATTACAACATGCATGATACACATACCTTGATCTATCTTCTCTCCTAAATTAGCTCCTGCACCCTACACTAAATGCGAAGCTGAGTGAGTTCAGATCGAGAGCCTAGAGCGTGAGAGAGTGAGTGATACACCGTACACTAACTCAAAATCATGTGAGCTGAGAATGAGAGGCAAAGCATGACAGAGTGAGTGAGTGATACCGCGCAGACGAAACACACTCCAGCTTATAAAGAACAGTCGACACGCTGCAATATTTTACGGACGAGAATAAAGCATCTTTCACAGTACATCATCGAAACCAGCGCCATTTATCGACTGTTACAGCATGCAGTGTGGTCGGGCGAGCAGGATAGCATGCAAATTCATCACTTTCGGTGGTCATTCAGCTGTACATGTCTACGAATCTCAGTCTAATTTCTGTACACTGCGCATCCACTGATAAAAGGATTGCAAAGTTTCAGAAACGAGAATCATCGCAATCAGTCGAGCCACCTAAAAATCAGCGCAGTTTGTCTCCACTAGCCTCGGAATCAGCACCACTGTTTGTCGGCCTGGAATCCCGCGCGCGTCGCCGCTTTCAGCTGCGCTGTCAACACCCGGATTTTTAAGTCTGGATGCCTATTATGTCATACATCGCAATCCCAGGAATATTGTTGTTGCGAGGCATAATAGTTAAGTATCACAGTCATCATTCATTACAACTCATAAAGTCTTACAAATTGGAATCACATGATCCATATTACACAAATAGTTGATCTAACGATCAACGAACTGATCAACGAACAAACATAAGTTCATAGCGGAAGCGTAAGATACAAGGACTCTATAGTCCACAGGCCAACGCTTGACGTCAGCAGACTCCTAGTTGTGGTAGACTTCCTGCTGCTCTTCCTCCTCATACTGCTGCTCCTCTTCATAGTCTGGCCATTTGAATAGCCAGGGACACAGCCGTGAGTACTTGATGTACTCGCAAACTAATACTAGTGTAAGTGCTAACATTTCTAGTAAAAAGGGGTGCTAAGCTCTAGTCTCTTTTGCGTAAAGCCAATTTTAGTTTGCAAGTCTTTGTTCAATAATTATTCATGTGCTAACTAACTCAAGTGGGAACATCAATGTCATTCCCACAACTCTGTTATGTTTTCAATATAATCAAGTCACCATTCACCATTCATTTCAACAACATGATCAAAGTCTAATACTGGAAACTGTATGGCCTTTCCAACCGTCCGTAACCGTGGACACGGCTATTCGAATAGATTTACACTCTGCAGAGGTTGCACACTTGTGCCACAACATTTGATTTCATCCGTCGGGATTTCCCGAATCATCGTAACACAGTACGCGGATCATCAACCATAACCTTTCATTTACTAACCCTAGTATGAGCACCTCTCCCCATGAGCTTGGCCTCCCAGTGATGACCAACTGTCATCCTGGGAACTGCACAGGGCTTGGCCGTACAATTCACCTTCAATTCACATCATTCATCAACAACGGAGGCAGCCTCGGCATAACCCCTATGATGTGTGTTCAGAGGGAACTCATACTAAGGTACATAAACTTCTAGTTAAGCCCTTACCCATAATCAGGTATTGTGGGGGTACTCAAAAATTGGAAAGGTATCGCATCCAAACCAATACTAGTTTTTAATCAAAAATCACCATCTTCTCTTGGTCATATTCACCTTCAAAAGTTATTTCATTATTTCACCACACATGTTCCCATCTAGAGTAGTCATGTTTAATTTAGCACTAGCATCTAAGGGTGAGGGGTGCTAAATAGTTTGCCTTGCTCCTAGGCTAACTTTGATACTCTTGTACTAATCTAACATTAACCCTATTGAATTCTGAGACAATAGTACAAAATAACATTAAGTAAAACTTAAGAATAAAACTGGGAACTAGGCTCATAATATAAAGTAAATGGGTGGGGCTTGGCTCAGGATGAGCTAGCACTTTGCAAGAGTATTATCTTGCCTTGGTTGGGAAACTGGTCAAAGTGGTCTTCTTCTCCTTGACAGTAGACCTCCTCCTCCTCCGGATACTCCTCGGTACTAGCGTCTAAAATACGAATACGGGGTACACAATCATCATACCAAACAATTTACTAAACTAGGCACACTCATGAGTTACACACTTTAAACTAGCATCACAATTTCTTATTTGGTTGGTGAAGGTGTTCTTTTTATTATTTAAGAAAAATAATTTCCTCTCATATTACTTTTAATTATTCAGAGATATAACTTCCTCTCATTATCTTATTAAAATTTAATTTCTCTCATGCATAATATGTGACCTAGGTTGAACAAGGTCAACCTCTTCACACTTAGCATTTTAAGAAAATAATTTAAATGAGGTGAGTACCTCATACCATTTAATAATACTACACATGCTTTAAATCTCCAAGTAATTCATATAAGAGTGTTTGGTCCAGGGGTCCAAACATCACATGAACTCATTTGAGACAAGATTTAAATGAAGTATGACACCTCATATGATTTGCATAATATTTTAGGACAATATCACTTAGGGAAAAATAGCCATATTGTCCACTACTTAAACTAGGGCATGATCATGCAAGGTGACCATACCATTTTATTGCATAATCAATTAGTGTAAGTAATATGTGAACTACCAGAGTTGGAACTAACTTAATATCTATTTTATTTGATTTTTAATAATTAATTGAGTAGGGAAAAGTCCCTGCCTTGTTATTTTTGTCGAATTAATTCTACAACGAATCTGGTCATGAGACCAGTGGCATATTGTAGATAATTTTAATAGCTTTCCAAATATATAAAATTTGTTAAATTTGGCCAAGCCAAACAATTTCTATGCAATTTCAAAGTTGGGTCCAGTGGGGTAATTCCACTAATTTATTTAAATGAAGTTTGAAATAAAAGGGCCGGCGGGAAAAATCTTAACGGGCCAAGGGATTAAAACGGCCCAAGCCAGCCCACCACGCGTCCACGCACGCGTGGGCTGCCTGCCAGCGGGGGCCACCCGTCAGCGACGTTTAAACGCCGAAACGGTAAGTTTCATCGTGGGACGTAGGATTAGATCGGGATCGGACGGCGCTGGTGCGTCGTCTTC
This sequence comes from Lolium multiflorum, assembly GCA_030979885.1. Classification (NCBI taxonomy): domain Eukaryota; kingdom Viridiplantae; phylum Streptophyta; class Magnoliopsida; order Poales; family Poaceae; genus Lolium; species Lolium multiflorum. The sequence goes on along the minus strand of CM061751.1, from coordinate 114,098,730 downwards.
TCCGGCGAGAGGCAGAGAGGTTGGCGGCGAGGGTAGGGGGTCGGAGAGCTTACGGCGGCTCCAGCGAGGGATGGCAGTGTGCTCGACGCAGTGGTGGACGACGGCGAAGCAGCTGGTAGCAGTGGCGGAGCTCGAGGTGGCCTGGATCAATGGCGATTTCTCCAGGGCTTCCGCGGCTCCGATCGCTCAATTGAGCTTGCTCCGGCGACGATTGGCGTGGCTAAGGTGGCGTTGAGAAGTGGTGAAAGGTGGGGAGTGAGATGGTGTGCTCCGTTGCTTCCAGGGAACGCGGTATTTATAGAAGCGAGTGAGGGTTGCGGGGCAGGGTGGTGGTCGACATGCTCGCGGGTGCTCCGGCGAGCTAGGGGGCTAAGCGGGGGCGTGGAGCTGTTCAGCGTGTCCAGGCGATGCGTTTGGCGGCGACAGCGTGGTCGGGGGAGGCTTGGTTGGGTCGCATTGCTTCCACGACGGCCGCGGCGTCCACGGGATCACGTCGTCGTTCCCGGCGGCGGCGGTCACGGGTTGGGGCTGGGCGCGTGTCTGGCGCGGCTGAGGTGTCACGGCGGCGTGCTTGGTGAAGAAAGGGGGTCCAGGGCATGAGCAGAGGGGCTGCGCGGCGCGTGGCCAGTGGGTGCCCGTGGGTGTCCACGCGCGACGCGAGCGGCATGGCGATGCCGTTCTGGACGCGTGCGTTCCGGCGTGTGTCGCCCTCGAGCGTGGCCGTGGCGGTGCTAGGGCGTCGTAGGAGATGTGTTGGCGCACGGTGGCGAGGTGGCCAGGGCGTGGAGCAAGGGGAGAGAGGGGGAGCACGGCATGGTGGCGCCATGGCCGGCATGGCCATGTCCAAGCATAGCTAGGGCTTGTCCCTTTAGGTTTCCTGTGTAGGGTGAGGTAGAGAGGGGGCAGGGAACATGTAGGTTAGGTTTGGGGCAGTAGGGGTAGTGTAGATCACTATTTGCAATAGTTGCAAATAGTGCCCGAGTTTGAAAAATTCAAAAATATCCAAATTTGGAAGAATTAAAAAGGTGAAAGTTTTTGAAATGTGATTGTTGATATATGTTGTAAATGATCAGAGAGGATTTGAGGTGATGATGGAATTTTTAAATTCAAGAATTCTCAAAAATGTCAAGTGTGAGATTGTTCACTTTAATAAAAAGTTCCAACTTTGCATGTGTGTAGATTTTGATCCAACAAGAATTTGGCATATATTTCTTCACATAATGTGTTCACCTTGATGTCCTCTTGGATGACATGCAAGGAGTGCTAAGAGTTTAGTTTGAAAATTTTGAAATACAGGGGCTCAAAGTGGGGACCAGATTATAATGGGCAGATTTGACCATTATTCTATGTGACCTCAATTTTTATTTGGATTCGATTTAATTGGTGTTTCTATGATTCACAAAGTTGTAATATGAGTTTAGTAATATATTCTAACTAATGGTGAAGATCAATTTGGTCTATGGTCAAGATTTATAAAGATGGCATAGAGTCTATGTGAGGGTTTTAGGGTTTTAGCATTTGCCTTTATTTTATTTTATTTTCTTTGTGATCTTCACTTGATCACCTTAGGGCTTTTAGGGTTTAGCACACACACAAGGTACAAGCATCATGGCATATCACTCAAATGCACAAGCCCTAAGCATGATACTATATGCAAGAAAAAGTTTTTGTTGGTTTGAAATTTTGCTCTCTGGAATTCTTCTAATTTTCTTTTATGGAAATTTGGGATGTTACAAACCCTTCCCCCTTACAAAAGATCTCGTCCCGAGATCTAAAAGAAAATTAGGTACTAAAGAGATCTGGGTATTCTTTCTTCATGTCTTCCTCCCGCTCCCAAGTGGCTTCATCTTCGGTATGGTTGCTCCACTGTATCTTCAGAAACTTGATACTTCGGGTGCGGGTGGTTCTGTAGGCTTCCTCCAGGATGCGGATAGGCACTTCGCGGTATGTCAAGTCAGTGTTGATATCCACCGATCGATGATCGATGTTCTTGAATACTTCCGTCTTCTCGGGGACTTCAAGGCACTTCCGGAGGAGTGAGATGTGGAACACGTTGTGCACAGCTGCCATTTCTTCAGGGAGTTCCAGTTGATAAGACACTTCGCCTCGGCGACTCAGAACTTTGAAAGGTCCGACATATCGGGGTGCGAGCTTTCCTTTCAGCTGAAACCTCTGCATTCCCTTGAGGGGTGACACCTTGAGATAGACAAAGTCTCCGATCTCAAAGGTCATCTCTCGGCGTCTCTTGTCGGCGTAGCTCTTCTGTCTTGACTGCGCTGTCTTGAGGTACTCGCGGATCTTGTGCACCTTCTCTTCCGCTTCTCGCAGAACATCCGGGCCGAAGACTTGGCTTTCTCCGACTTCCGACCAGTTCAGGGGGTACGGCATTTCCTTCCGTACAGGGCTTCAAAGGGGGCCATTTGTAAGCTGGCTTGGTAACTGTTGTTGTAAGAGAATTCTGCATAAGGCAGACAATCTTCCCACTTGGATCCATACTCCAGTACACAAGCTCTCAACATATCTTCCAGTATCTGGTTGACTCTTTCCGTCTGTCCATCCGTCTGCGGGTGATAGGCGGTGCTGAAATTTAGCCGGGTTCCGAGTCCTTCATGCACTTTCTGCCAGAATCTTGAGGTGAACTGGGATCCTCTATCTGACACAATTGACTTTGGGGTTCCGTGCAGGGCTACTATCCTTGAGATGTATAACTCAGCTAACTTTGGGCCTTGGTAGGTGGTCTTGACAGGGATGAAGTGTGCAACCTTGGTCAACCTATCAATGACAACCCAGATGGAGTCATTTCCTCTGCTAGATTTGGGCAGTCCTGTGATAAAGTCCATCCCCACAGAATCCCATTTCCACTCAGGAATCTGTAAGGGTTGCAACAGTCCGGCGGGTCGCTGATGTTCTGCCTTGACTCGCTGACATATATCACACTTGGCGATATAACTTCCTATTTCTCGCTTCATTCCGTGCCACCAGAATTGTTCCTTCAAATCCTGGTACATCTTGGTACCGCCGGGGTGAATGGAATACAGGGTGTCGTGAGCTTCCTTCAGTATGACTTGCTTCAATTCTGAATCTGACGGTACACACAGGCGACCGTTGTACCAAAGTACTCCTTCTTCATCGATGGTGAATCCTGGTGCCTTTCCTGCAGCTATCTGACTCTTGATTCCGTCAATGCTGGCATTTCCCTTCTGGGCTTCTTTGATCTGCCCAATCAAAGTGGGTTGCAGTTCTATGCTGGCTAGGTATCCTTCACTAACTAGCTCCATTCTGAAATGCTCAAACTCTTGGTGTAGGCTAGGCTGTTCCTTTGCTATCATGGAGTTTAACTGACAAGGCAGTCTACTCAGGGCATCTGCTACTACATTGGCCTTGCCGGGGTGATAGTGGATTTCCATATCATAATCCTTGATTAACTCTAACCATCTGCGTTGCCTCATGTTCAGCTCTTTCTGGGTGAAGATATACTTCAGGCTCTTGTGATCCGAATAGATCTCGCATCGATTACCCATGAGGTAATGACGCCAAACTTTCAGGGCTAACACTACGGCTGCGAGTTCTAGGTCATGGGTTGGGTAGTTCTGCTCATGCTGTTTCAGTTGCCGGGACAGGTATGATATCACTTTGCCTTCTTGCATCAACACACGTCCAAGACCAATCTTGGACGCATCACAGTAGACATCAAAGGGCTTGGTGATATCCGGCATGATCAGTATTGGGGCTGTGGTCAATCTGTTCTTGAGCTGTTGGAAACTTTCTTCACATTTGGCAGTCCATTCAAACTTCTTGTCCTTCTTCAGCAGTTGAGTCATAGGTCGGGCTATGCTGGAAAATCCTTCAACGAATCGGCGGTAATATCCCGCTAATCCGAGAAATGCGCGGACCTCGGTCTGAGTGGTTGGGGCTTTCCATTCTGTGACAGTCTTGATCTTGGCGGGATCTACGGCAATTCCTCCTGCGGACAAGATATGTCCCAGGAATCCTACCTCCTTCAACCAAAACTCACACTTACTGAACTTGGCATATAACTTGTGCTGCCTCAGGGTTTCTAGGATTATTTCCAAGTGTTGTTCATGTTCCTCTTCGGTTTTGGAGTAGATAAGAATGTCATCGATAAAAACAACGACAAACTTATCCAAAAAGTTCATGAAGACCTTGTTCATGAGGTTCATGAAATAGGCGGGGGCATTGGTTAATCCAAATGACATGACATTGTACTCATACAGTCCATATCTGGTGGTGAAGGCAGTCTTTGGGATATCCGTTGCACGGATCTTCAGTTGATGGTAGCCAGTCCTAAGGTCAATCTTGGAGAATACTGTGGCACCGGCTAGCTGGTCAAACAGATCTTCTATCTTTGGCAAGGGGTATTTGTTTTTGATAGTGACATCGTTAAGTTTACGATAATCCGTACATAACCGATTGGCACCATCTTTCTTATCCACAAATAAAACTGGTGATCTCCAAGGTGACGAACTTGGTCGAATTAGACCTTTGTGCAACATATCATCCAGTTGCTTCTTCAGCTCTATTAGTTCTGCCGGGTTCATGCTATAGGCTCTCTGGGCTATCGGTCCTGTTCCAGGAATTAACTCGATGATAAACTCGATATCCCGATCCGGGGGCATACCGGGTAGATCATCCGGAAACACATCAGCGTATCGACAAACGACCCTGATCTGATCCAGAGTTGGTTTGGCTACTCCTTGGTTGCAAGTGAAATTTCTGGGGAGTTTTTCAGACACATGTTCTATTGTTATTCCGGTGCTACTAGTCATGGTGATGGCCTTCCTGGCGCAGTCTATCAATCCATGATGTTTCGCCATCCAATCCATTCCTAGTACTACTTCCAATCCTTTTGTTCCCAGAACAATTAAGTTTGCAAAAAACATTATTTCCTGAATTCTGATGGGTACTTCTTTGCAAAATTTTCTAGCTTTAGTTGTTGATCCAGGTATTTGAACTATCATGACATGTTTCAAGCTGATTGGTTGAATCTTACTAGTGCTCACAAAATCTTCGGTAACAAATGAATGTGATGCTCCGGAATCAAACAACACTCTTGCTGGTATTGAGTTAACAGAGAACATACCCAGCACCACATCTGGAGCTTCCTGGGCTTCCTCGGCGTTCATGTGGTAGAGGCGACCTCCGCGGTTGTGCGGGTTGTTGGGGGCGAACTTCTTGCCGGTGGAGACACGGCGTTGCTGCTGAGCAGGTGCAGCGGTGTTGCCGGCGAGCTTGGCCAGCCTTTTGGGGCACTCATTGGAGAAGTGTCCCACCACTCCACATTCATAGCAGGTGATTGTGGACTTATCCTTGGTTCCAACCGGAATAGCATTGCTCCCGGTCCTTGGTGCAGTGTTGGTGTTGTTGTTGGTGGTGTTGGGGGCTCGCGGCGGAGCGCGGTTGAAGTTGTTGTTGTGGTGCACATAGGAGTTGGGGTTGTTGCTGTTGTGGTGGGGGCCTCCTGGCCTTGGGTTTCCTCCGCTCCGGTTCTGAAATCCGGGGCGCGACACTTGGTTCTGGGGCTTGTTGTTTCTGGGGGCGAAACCACTGCTTGAGCTAGGGCGGTATCTCGGGGCATTGCTGGGCCCACTCTGATTCATCATGCGGCGCTTGCGGTTTTCATTGGCCTGGTGCAACTTGCCTTCCATTTGGATGGAAGAATCCACTAAGGCTTCAAGGTCAGCAAAGGGAATGTTGACCAGTACTGTCTGCATCTCGTCGTGCAGGCCGTTCAGGAATCTCTCCTTCCTTTTCTCATTGGTGTCGGTTTCATCGGGGGCGTACCTTGACAGGGTGAGGAACCTGTCGCGGTATTCTACCACCGACATCCGGCCTTGCTTCAGTTCCCGGAATTCATCCCTCATCTTCTTGATCAAACCTGGTGGTACATGGTACTTGCTAAACTTGAGCTTAAAGTCAGCCCAAGTCATCATCTGTCCGGCATTTAATGCACGGGCGCTTGTCCACCAAGCTCTTGCTGGTCCTGCTAGGTAGTGCGTAGCAAACAGCACCTTCTCATTCTCATCCACTCCAGCTACTTCCAGGTTATTTTCCATTGTTTGCAGCCAATCATCTGCATCTAAGGGCTCTTCAGTCTTGCTGAAAACAGGTGGGTTGGTGTTTTGGAAATTCTTGAGTTTGGATCCTGGATGGTCATGGTGTCCATGGCCCTGCTGGTTGTTGGCTAGCTGCTGCAGTGCTGCGAGGCTGGCTTGACGTTCAGCTCGGTCTGTCTCCCTGTCTGCCATCAGGGTCTGCAGCAGTTGCATCATCGCATCTGAGTTCGCGTTGCGGTGAGCCATCTGAACAGGTAGATAGATCATGAGATAAGAGGGAATTTTCTATGGCTTATTTTGGGTAAATTTTAAACTTTTTAAAGACTTTTGATGATGCACATAACACACAAACATTCATTCATTCATAACAAGCATCACAGATTACAGGCTAACACACTAAGGGTTTTAAGAACCCTTCTTCTTCCTTCTACGATACAAGGGACCGGATACATACTCATACCCAGGGTTTTAAGAACCCTTCATGCTACGATACAAAGGACGGGGTACAAGCCATTCCTACACATGTGATCTAGTGCAACTACCCCTCAATATCCACGTCCACATCGATGGTGATGATCCCATCCTCCTCGGGCTCCAGAAACGCGTAGTCCTCCTCATCAGTGAACTCATCATCCTCAAAGTCGTTGTCGTCACTCAGGAAGTCATCACCTCCCTGAATGTCGTCTCCATCCTCCTCCATCTCCTGGATCTGGTCCTGCTGGGTACGGACAGTCACCTCCAAAGTGCGGATCTTCTCGCGAAGGCGGCGGATAGTGGCATCCTTCTTGGCGCGCTGCAGGCGGAGTAACTTGCGGTCCTTGGCGAGCATCCGGATAGCTTCGGCATGGTGAGCCACAGTCATCTGGGCATGCTGGTTGTGAACCCGCGTCCGCTCCAGGTCCTTCCGGGTCTCATGAAGCATAAAGTCCAAATGCTCCACATGAATCATGAGCACCGGGTGCGAAGAGGGTGCCATGGGTTCTCCCACGGTGTCGTGCCTGGCGAAGTAGGCGAAGCGACTTCCCCGGAGTGCGGCGATGTGCTGTCCGCACACCCGAGCAAGTCCCTCCTGAAGAGCGTGAGCAAGCCCGTCCGGCCAGTTGCATGCCTTGAAGGAGAAAAGGATCCTCTCCGAGATGGGAGGCTCCGAACTTCCCTTCAAGTCAGCGGTGATCATCCACTGCTGTTCCCCGGTGGGGGTGTCGTGGATCCGGACTCCATGGAACTTGGGAGGTGGACGTTCGAGCCTCTCGGACACAAGGTACAAGTCGCGCTCGAACACCAGACTTCCTCCGTTCTCCAGATCGTAGGTCTCCGTCTGGACGTAGGGCTCCATCTGAAAGTGAAATGGATGAGTAAGTTAGAGATGTGACTAAGTGTGGCAAAATTTTAGGTATATTTCTTAAGGAAGAACATGACTTCTTATTTTTCAACGGACTTTAAGGAGAAGACAAAGACTTAGTTTTTCAGAAATACTTCATTCCCTTTTTGAAACTAAATTTTTCAGGACGTCCATTCTAAACTAGGGTCTCCTAAGGTCAAACAATGGCTCTGATACCAACTTGTCAACACCCGGATTTTTAAGTCCGGATGCCTATTATGTCATACATCGCAATCCCAGGAATATTGTTGTTGCGAGGCATAATAGTTAAGTATCACAGTCATCATTCATTACAACTCATAAAGTCTTACAAATTGGAATCACATGATCCATATTACACAAATAGTTGATCTAACGATCAACGAACTGATCAACGAACAAACATAAGTTCATAGCGGAAGCGTAAGATACAAGGACTCTATAGTCCACAGGCCAACGCTTGACGTCAGCAGACTCCTAGTTGTGGTAGACTTCCTGCTGCTCTTCCTCCTCGTACTGCTGCTCCTCTTCATAGTCTGGCCATTTGAATAGCCAGGGACACAGCCGTGAGTACTTGATGTACTCGCAAACTAATACTAGTGTAAGTGCTAACATTTCTAGTAAAAAGGGGTGCTAAGCTCTAGTCTCTTTTGCGTAAAGCCAATTTTAGTTTGCAAGTCTTTGTTCAATAATTATTCATGTGCTAACTAACTCAAGTGGGAACATCAGTGTCATTCCCACAACTCTGTTGTGTTTTCAATATAATCAAGTCACCATTCACCATTCATTTCAACAACATGATCAAAGTCTAATACTGGAAACTGTATGGCCTTTCCAACCGTCCGTAACCGTGGACACGGCTATTCGAATAGATTTACACTCTGCAGAGGTTGCACACTTGTGCCACAACATTTGATTTCATCCGTCGGGATTTCCCCGAATCATCGTAACACAGTACGCGGATCATCAACCATAACCTTTCATTTACTAACCCTAGTATGAGCACCTCTCCCCATGAGCTTGGCCTCCCAGTGATGACCAACTGTCATCCTGGGAACTGCACAGGGCTTGGCCGTACAATTCACCTTCAATTCACATCATTCATCAACAACGGAGGCAGCCTCGGCATAACCCCTATGATGTGTGTTCAGAGGGAACTCATACTAAGGTACATAAACTTCTAGTTAAGCCCTTACCCATAATCAGGTATTGTGGGGGTACTCAAAAATTGGAAAGGTATCGCATCCAAACCAATACTAGTTTTTAATCAAAAATCACCATCTTCTCTTGGTCATATTCACCTTCAAAAGTTATTTCATTATTTCACCACACATGTTCCCATCTAGAGTAGTCATGTTTAATTTAGCACTAGCATCTAAGGATGAGGGGTGCTAAATAGTTTGCTTTGCTCCTAGGCTAACTTTGATACTCTTGTACTAATCTAACATTAACCCTATTGAATTCTGAGACAATAGTACAAAATAACAGTAAGTAAAACTTAAGAATAAAACTGGGAACTAGGCTCATAATATAAAGTAAATGGGTGGGGCTTGCCTTGGTTGGGAAACTGGTCAAAGTGGTCTTCTTCTCCTTGACAGTAGACCTCCTCCTCCTCCGGATACTCCTCGGTACTAGCGTCTAAAATACGAATACGGGGTACACAATCATCATACCAAACAATTTACTAAACTAGGCACACTCATGAGTTACACACTTTAAACTAGCATCACAATTTCTTATTTGGTTGGTGAAGGTGTTCTTTTTATTATTTAAGAAAAATAATTTCCTCTCATATTACTTTTAATTATTCAGAGATATAACTTCCTCTCATTATCTTATTAAAATTTAATTTCTCTCATGCATAATATGTGACCTAGGTTGAACAAGGTCAACCTCTTCACACTTAGCATTTTAAGAAAATAATTTAAATGAGGTGAGTACCTCATACCATTTAATAATACTACACATGCTTTAAATCTCCAAGTAATTCATATAAGAGTGTTTGGTCCAGGGGTCCAAACATCACATGAACTCATTTGAGACAAGATTTAAATGAAGTATGACACCTCATATGATTTGCATAATATTTTAGGACAATATCACTTAGGGAAAAATAGCCATATTGTCCACTACTTAAACTAGGGCATGATCATGCAAGGTGACCATACCATTTTATTGCATAATCAATTAGTGTAAGTAATATGTGAACTACCAGAGTTGGAACTAACTTAATATCTATTTTATTTGATTTTTAATAATTAATTGAGTAGGGAAAAGTCCCTGCCTTGTTATTTTTGTCGAATTAATTCTACAACGAATCTGGTCATGAGACCAGTGGCATATTGTAGATAATTTTAATAGCTTTCCAAATATATAAAATTTGTTAAATTTGGCCAAGCCAAACAATTTCTATGCAATTTCAAAGTTGGGTCCAGTGGGGTAATTCCACTAATTTATTTAAATGAAGTTTGAAATAAAAGGGCCGGCGGGAAAAATCTTAACGGGCCAAGGGATTAAAACGGCCCAAGCCAGCCCACCACGCGTCCACGCACGCGTGGGCTGCCTGCCAGCGGGGGCCACCCGTCAGCGACGTTTAAACGCCGAAACGGTAAGTTTCATCGTGGGACGTAGGATTAGATCGGGATCGGACGGCGCTGGTGCGTCGTCTTCTCCGGCGAGAGGCAGAGAGGTTGGCGGCGAGGGTAGGGGGTCGGAGAGCTTACGGCGGCTCCAGCGAGGGATGGCAGTGTGCTCGACGCAGTGGTGGACGACGGCGAAGCAGCTGGTAGCAGTGGCGGAGCTCGAGGTGGCCTGGATCAATGGCGATTTCTCCAGGGCTTCCGCGGCTCCGATCGCTCAATTGAGCTTGCTCCGGCGACGATTGGCGTGGCTAAGGTGGCGTTGAGAAGTGGTGAAAGGTGGGGAGTGAGATGGTGTGCTCCGTTGCTTCCAGGGAACGCGGTATTTATAGAAGCGAGTGAGGGTTGCGGGGCAGGGTGGTGGTCGACATGCTCGCGGGTGCTCCGGCGAGCTAGGGGGCTAAGCGGGGGCGTGGAGCTGTTCAGCGTGTCCAGGCGATGCGTTTGGCGGCGACAGCGTGGTCGGGGGAGGCTTGGTTGGGTCGCATTGCTTCCACGACGGCCGCGGCGTCCACGGGATCACGTCGTCGTTCCCGGCGGCGGCGGTCACGGGTTGGGGCTGGGCGCGTGTCTGGCGCGGCTGAGGTGTCACGGCGGCGTGCTTGGTGAAGAAAGGGGGTCCAGGGCATGAGCAGAGGGGCTGCGCGGCGCGTGGCCAGTGGGTGCCCGTGGGTGTCCACGCGCGACGCGAGCGGCATGGCGATGCCGTTCTGGACGCGTGCGTTCCGGCGTGTGTCGCCCTCGAGCGTGGCCGTGGCGGTGCTAGGGCGTCGTAGGAGATGTGTTGGCGCACGGTGGCGAGGTGGCCAGGGCGTGGAGCAAGGGGAGAGAGGGGGAGCACGGCATGGTGGCGCCATGGCCGGCATGGCCATGTCCAAGCATAGCTAGGGCTTGTCCCTTTAGGTTTCCTGTGTAGGGTGAGGTAGAGAGGGGGCAGGGAACATGTAGGTTAGGTTTGGGGCAGTAGGGGTAGTGTAGATCACTATTTGCAATAGTTGCAAATAGTGCCCGAGTTTGAAAAATTCAAAAATATCCAAATTTGGAAGAATTAAAAAGGTGAAAGTTTTTGAAATGTGATTGTTGATATATGTTGTAAATGATCAGAGAGGATTTGAGGTGATGATGGAATTTTTAAATTCAAGAATTCTCAAAAATGTCAAGTGTGAGATTGTTCACTTTAATAAAAAGTTCCAACTTTGCATGTGTGTAGATTTTGATCCAAAAAGAATTTGGCATATATTTCTTCACATAATGTGTTCACCTTGATGTCCTCTTGGATGACATGCAAAGAGTGCTAAGAGTTTAGTTTGAAAATTTTGAAATACAGGGGCTCAAAGTGGGGACCAGATTATAATGGGCAGATTTGACCATTATTCTATGTGACCTCAATTTTTATTTGGATTCGATTTAATTGGTGTTTCTATGATTCACAAAGTTGTAATATGAGTTTAGTAATATATTCTAACTAATGGTGAAGATCAATTTGGTCTATGGTCAAGATTTATAAAGATGGCATAGAGTCTATGTGAGGGTTTTAGGGTTTTAGCATTTGCCTTTATTTTATTTTATTTTATTTTCTTTGTGATCTTCACTTGATCACCTTAGGGCTTTTAGGGTTTAGCACACACACAAGGTACAAGCATCATGGCATATCACTCAAATGCACAAGCCCTAAGCATGATACTATATGCAAGAAAAAGTTTTTGTTGGTTTGAAATTTTGCTCTCTGGAATTCTTCTAATTTTCTTTTATGGAAATTTGGGATGTTACAAACCCTTCCCCCTTACAAAAGATCTCGTCCCGAGATCTAAAAGAAAATTAGGTACTAAAGAGATCTGGGTATTCTTTCTTCATGTCTTCCTCCCGCTCCCAAGTGGCTTCATCTTCGGTATGGTTGCTCCACTGTATCTTCAGAAACTTGATACTTCGGGTGCGGGTGGTTCTGTAGGCTTCCTCCAGGATGCGGATAGGCACTTCGCGGTATGTCAAGTCAGTGTTGATATCCACCGATCGATGATCGATGTTCTTGAATACTTCCGTCTTCTCGGGGACTTCAAGGCACTTCCGGAGGAGTGAGATGTGGAACACGTTGTGCACAGCTGCCATTTCTTCAGGGAGTTCCAGTTGATAAGACACTTCGCCTCGGCGACTCAGAACTTTGAAAGGTCCGACATATCGGGGTGCGAGCTTTCCTTTCAGCTGAAACCTCTGCATTCCCTTGAGGGGTGACACCTTGAGATAGACAAAGTCTCCGATCTCAAAGGTCATCTCTCGGCGTCTCTTGTCGGCGTAGCTCTTCTGTCTTGACTGCGCTGTCTTGAGGTACTCGCGGATCTTGTGCACCTTCTCTTCCGCTTCTCGCAGAACATCTGGGCCGAAGACTTGGCTTTCTCCGACTTCCGACCAGTTCAGGGGGGTACGGCATTTCCTTCCGTACAGGGCTTCAAAGGGGGCCATTTGTAAGCTGGCTTGGTAACTGTTGTTGTAAGAGAATTCTGCATAAGGCAGACAATCTTCCCACTTGGATCCATACTCCAGTACACAAGCTCTCAACATATCTTCCAGTATCTGGTTGACTCTTTCCGTCTGTCCATCCGTCTGCGGGTGATAGGCGGTGCTGAAATTTAGCCGGGTTCCGAGTCCTTCATGCACTTTCTGCCAGAATCTTGAGGTGAACTGGGATCCTCTATCTGACACAATTGACTTTGGGGTTCCGTGCAGGGCTACTATCCTTGAGATGTATAACTCAGCTAACTTTGGGCCTTGGTAGGTGGTCTTGACAGGGATGAAGTGTGCAACCTTGGTCAACCTATCAATGACAACCCAGATGGAGTCATTTCCTCTGCTAGATTTGGGCAGTCCTGTGATAAAGTCCATCCCCACAGAATCCCATTTCCACTCAGGAATCTGTAAGGGTTGCAACAGTCCGGCGGGTCGCTGATGTTCTGCCTTGACTCGCTGACATATATCACACTTGGCGATATAACTTCCTATTTCTCGCTTCATTCCGTGCCACCAGAATTGTTCCTTCAAATCCTGGTACATCTTGGTACCGCCGGGGTGAATGGAATACAGGGTGTCGTGAGCTTCCTTCAGTATGACTTGCTTCAATTCTGAATCTGACGGTACACACAGGCGACCGTTGTACCAAAGTACTCCTTCTTCATCGATGGTGAATCCTGGTGCCTTTCCTGCAGCTATCTGACTCTTGATTCCGTCAATGCTGGCATTTCCCTTCTGGGCTTCTTTGATCTGCCCAATCAAAGTGGGTTGCAGTTCTATGCTGGCTAGGTATCCTTCACTAACTAGCTCCATTCTGAAATGCTCAAACTCTTGGTGTAGGCTAGGCTGTTCCTTTGCTATCATGGAGTTTAACTGACAAGGCAGTCTACTCAGGGCATCTGCTACTACATTGGCCTTGCCGGGGTGATAGTGGATTTCCATATCATAATCCTTGATTAACTCTAACCATCTGCGTTGCCTCATGTTCAGCTCCTTCTGGGTGAAGATATACTTCAGGCTCTTGTGATCCGAATAGATCTCGCATCGTTTTTTGCCCAATATGGTAACAAATCTAGTAGCAAATCTAGAAGCTAGTATATGATAAATTCACAGCAGCATAAGAAATCACGAAAACTAAGTATAATACATAAACTGCATACATCAGCCAAAACCATTGATACGTCTTGATACGTCTCAAACGTATCTATAATTTCTTATGTTCCATGCTACTTTTATGACAATACTTGAATGTTTTATGCATACTTTACAGCATTATTATACATTTTCCGGCACTAACCTATTAACAAGATGCCGAAGCGCCAGTTGCTTTCTGCTGTTTTTGGTTTCAGAAATCCTAGTAAGGAAATATTCTCGGAATTGGACGAAATCAACGCCAGGGTCCTATTTTTCACGAAGCTTCCAAGACCGAAGAGATAACGAAGTAGGGCCACGAGGTGGCAGACCACAGGGCGGCGCGGCCTGGGCCCTGACCGCGCGGCCCTATGGTGTGGGCCCCTCGTGAGCCCCCCTGACCTACCCTTCCGCCTACATATAGCCTTTGTCGCGAATACCCCTGTACCGAGAGCCACGATACGGAAAACCTTCTAGAGACGCCGCCGCCAATCCCATCTCGGGGATTCGGGAGATCGCCTCCGGCACCCTGCCGAGAGGGGAATCATCACCGGAGGGGCTCTACATCATCATGCCCGCCTCCGGATTGATGCGTGAGTAGTTCATCCTTGGACTATGGGTCAATAGCAGTAGCTAGATGGTTGTCTTCTCCGCATGTGCTATCATTGTATAGATCTTGTGAGCTGTCTAACATGATCAAGATCATCTATTTGTAATGCTACATGTTGTGTTTGGTGGGATCCGATGAATCTAGAATACTATGTTAAGTTGATTATCAATCTATCATATATGTGTTGTTTATGTTCTTGCATGCTCTCCGTTGCTAGTAGAGGCTCTGGCCAAGTTGATACTTGTAACTCCAAGAGTGAGTAATTATGCTCGATAGTGGGTTCATGCCTCCATTGAATCTGGGATCGTGACAGTAGGTTCTAAGGTTGTGGATGTGCTGTTGCTACTAGGGATAAAACATTGATGCTTTGTCTAAGGATATTTGTGTTGATTACATTATGCACCATACTTAATGCAATTATCTGTTGTTTACAACTTAATACTGGAGGGGTGCGGATGCTAACCTGAATGTGGATTAATTAGGCATAGATGCATGCTGGATAGCGGTCTACTGTCGTGGTATCGTCAAGACATATGCCATAGGGTGGCTAATCGAAGGGGCTCCTGAGAGATCTCACGGCGGTATCCGGAAGCGGGTATGGGCACGAACGACACGGCGACGTACCCAGGTTCGAGGCCCTCCGGTGGAGGTAAAACCTCTACTCCTGCTATGAGTGTATATGATGTGTAACACAGTACAATGGTGCTCCTTGAGCTGTATCCGGCTGCTCTGAGGTGGACGAAGGTCTCTCTCTCTCAGGGCAGCTCTAAGACTAGTGAATGGTAACTGATCGATCCCCTCCACGAGAGGGGGTAGTGCGGCTTATATAGGCACCGGCACTTTACATATAAGACCCTATAGTCTACTGGCCGGCTTGGCCGGCTTCGGCTTCCGCTCCTTCCCGAGGCGGTGACGTCAGGAGCCGTTGAGGCGTCATGGCCTGTCCCATCCGGCTGCCACGGTCAGCGGTATGGAGAGGAAGCGTCTCTGTCGCCGTCAGCCACTGTAGCCTGTACGGCGCGTCGTAAGCCATGATGGCCTGTCCGGCGCGTGGCACTATTGCTCCACAGTGCCCCGCGCTTTACGGAAGATGAAGTCAGCGTGGACTTTGGGAACCCGGATCACCAACCCGGTTCCTTCTAGTGCAAGACTCGCCAGCCTCGAGTCGGTCTGAGGTACAGACCCCAGTCGGATATGGCTTGTAGAAGCCGGCCCAGCTACAGCATTGGCAGCCGTAACCAGGCCGACTAGGACCTGGAGCCAGCCGACTTCCAGACCAGCCGGCTACGGCGCCAGCCGGCTGCTCCTCAGCCGGCCTTTGCCGCGAGCCGGCCAGTGGTCAGCTGGCTGCTCCGCGTCCATTGCCCTACCCGGGGTCTTCCCCCCGACATCTACGTACTTTGTCGTAATGCCCTGATTAAATCACATAGTAATCATCATTGATATGTATTGAATCTTGATTTGTCAATTGCCCACCTGTAATTTGTTCACCCAGCATGTTAGTTATCTTATTGGAGAGACACCACTAGTGAACTGTGGACCCCGGTCCATTCTTTTACATCTGAATACATTCTACTGCAATTATTGTTTTTACTGTTCTTTGCAAACAAACACCATCTTCCACTCGATATGTTTAATCCTTTGTTTTCAGCAAGCCGGTGAGATTGACAACCTCACTATTACGTTGGGGCAAAGTATCTTGATTGTGTTGTGCAGGTTCCACGTTGGCGCCGGTTTCACTGGTGTTGCGCCGCACTACACTCCTCCACCAACAACCTTCACGTGCTTCTTGGCTCCTACTGGTTCGATAACCTTGGCTTCATACTGAGGGAAACTTGCTTCTATACGCATCATACCTTCCACTTGGGGTTCCCAACGGACGTGTGCATCTACGCGTATCACGTGTCAAATGTATCCATAATTTCTGATGTTCCATGCTTGTTTTATGACAATACTTACATGTTTTGTTCACACTTTATATCGTTTTGATGCATTTTCCGGAACTAACCTATTAACAAGATGCCGAAGTGCCAGTTCATGTTTTCTGTTGTTTTTGGTTCCAGAAAGGCTGTTCGGGCAATATTCTCGGAATTCAACGAAACGAAGATCAAACGTCATAATTCACCGAGACGGACCAGGACACCGAAGGGGAGCCGGAGAGGGGCCAGGGGGCCCCACACCACCTGGCGGCGCGGGGCGCGCCTAGGTGTGGTGAGCCCACCTCTGGCACCCCCTCGCCGCCTCTTCGCCTATTTAACCCCTCGTGACCTAAATCTTCGATACCGATTGACGAAACTCCAGAAAAGCTCCAGGGGCGCCGCCGCCATCGCGAAACTCCAATTCGGGGGACAGGAGTCTCTGTTCCGGCACCCTCCCGGGACGGGAATTGCCCCGGAGCCATCTCCATCGACACCACCGCCATCTTCATCGCCATCGCTGTCTCCCATGATGAGGAGGGAGTAGTTCTCCCCGAGGCTAAGGGCTCTACCGGTAGCTATGTGGTTAATCTCTCTCTCTGTACTCCAATACAATGATCTCATGAATTGCTTTGCATGATTGAGATCCATATGATGAGCTTTGTATCGCTACTAGTCTATGTGCTACTCATGTGATGTTATTAAAGTAGTCTATTCCTCCTGCATGGTGTAATGGTGACAGTGTGTGCACCGTGTGGTTCTTGTCGTAGGCTATGATCATAATCTCTTGTAGGTTATGGAGTTAATCATCATTATGATAGTATTGATGTGATCTATTCCTCCTTTCATAGTGTAATGTGGACAGTGTGTATGCTATGTTAGTTCTCGGTTTATTTTGCAAAGATCTATTATGCTCTAAGGTTACTTAAATATGAATGCTGAATGTTGTGGCGCTTGTTAACTCCGGCTTGAGGGAGCTCTTGTAGCCCTACACAACGAATGGTGTTTGTTATCCAACAAAAGAGTGTATGTAGCACAAATGAGAGAAGTTATTATTTATTATGCGATCAATGTTGAGAGTGTCCACTAGTGAAAGTATGATCCCTAGGCCTTGTTTCCAAACATCGAATCACCGCTTACTTACTGTTCTGTTGCATGTTTACTCGCTGCCATATTTTATTCAGATTGCTATTACCACTCATATACATCCATACTACTTGTATTTCACTATCTCTTCGCCGAACTAGTGCACCTATACATCTGACAAGTGTATTAGGTGTGTTGGGGACACAAGAGACTTCTTGTATCGTGATTGCAGGGTTGCTTGAGAGAGATATCTTTGACCTCTTCCTCCCTGAGTTCGATAAACCTTGGGTGATCCACTTAAGGGAAAACTTGTTGCTGTTCTACAAACCTCTGCTCTTTGAGGCCCAACACTGTCTACAAGAATAGAAGCACCCGTAGACATCAAGCTATTTTCTAGCGCCGTTGCCGAGGAGGTAAGGTAAAAGGTATTCACATCCTCCGGCTACTAAGTTATTTCTTAGCATTGTTGCCGGTGTGTGAGTGCTCGAAGCTATCTCCTTTAGATTCTGCAATTATATCTTTTTGTTTCTTGTTTTTATTTTCAATAGTTAGGCATAATGGAAAACAACAACAAAAATAGTGAGCTTTTTAATCTTTTTCCTGAGTTAGAATTGTTTGGTGCGGAAATTTAAAAACCTATGGAACCTTATTTGCATGTTAGTAGCAATGTTATTAGTACGAATGCAATTACTGCTAATGCTATGGAAAAGTCTAAGCTTGGGGAAGCTAGTTTTTATGATCTTTGTAGCTTCCCAGTTTTAGGGGAGAAAATTTGCTCTGATAATACTTTATCTCCCATATGCGATAACTCTAATGATGCTTGTGATATTTTAAATCCACCTACTGAAAATATTCCTTTCAAGATACCTATGAAAATTATTGAACGTGTTATAGATAACCGCTATGAAGGGGATGGAACTGTCCGTCCTGAAGATCATTTACTGTTTTTACATGAATTATGCGGGTTATTCAAGTGTGCAGGTATCTCTATGGATGAAGTGAGGAAGAAACTATTCTCTATTTCGCTGTCTGGTAAAGCGGCGCATTGGTATAAATTGCTGAAGAATAGTCATTCTCTTGGTTGGGAGGAAATTGTATCTCTCTTTTATTCTAAATTTTATCCTCCTCATGAAGTGCATATTGATAGGAATTACATTTATAACTTTTATCCTCATGATGGAGAGAGTATTGCCCAAGCATGGGAGAGATTGAAGTCCTTAATGCTCAAATGCCCCAATCATGAGCTTCCTGGTAATGTTATCATTGATAATTTCTATGCAAGACTTTCTTTTCAGGATAAAACCTTGCTGGATACTGCTTGTTCTGGATCATTCACACGCAACAAAGAAGAGTTTAAATGGGACCTTCTTGATCGGATTCAGGAGAATACTGAAGAATGGGAGAATGACAAAGGTAGAGAGTCAGGTATAAATTATGATTATGAATGCATTGAAACTTTTATGGATACTGATAAATTTCGTAATATGAGTGCTACTTATGGTCTTGACTCTCAAGTTATTGCAAATCTTTATAAAGCTTTTGCTTCTCACATTGAATTGCCTAGGAAGAATTTTGATAAGTATCATGAACCTTTTAAAGACGCTTGCATGAAGGATGAAACTGTTATTAATGATTGCAATGAACATGTTGAAACTTCTGAAAATGCTATTTCCTATAAGCATGTTAATTTTTGTGGAATACATAGACCTTGTGGAATTAATCAAATCGAAGATGAATATTGTATCCATCATAGGAATGAAAAAACTAGAAAGTGGTCTAGGGCTCTAGATGATCTTGGTGAAAAAGTGTGTGCCCTCTATCCTTTTATTTGTGAACTTTGCCATAGAGTTGGTCATTTTAATTTTCAATGTTCCTCCAATGATAATTCGAACCCCATGAGTGCTGCAAATTTGTATTGTGATGATGAAATTATTCCTAATCAGCATGATGAACTTACTTTATTTTTGAAATGTGAAGAGTTATCAAGAAAAATTTCTTTGTTAGATATTAACGATCTTGATATTGATGATGTCCTGCATGGGTGTCTTTCTTATTGCATTAATAATTGCCATACAAATACTTACATACAGAATATTTTAGAAGATGACACTTTGCCAAAATATGATAGGACCGCTGTGTGTTTTAAACTTATTAATGAAAAGGAGGAATCCTCCCAAGTTTCTTCTATTGTTTCTGGAAATAAATCAGGTTATGTGGAGAAGCCTCCCTTCAAGCCTCTTCCTCCTAAAGAAGGGAACGAGGAGAAGGAAAAGAAGAAGAAGAAGAAGAAGAAGAAGAAGAAGAAGAAGAAGAAGAAGAAGAAGAAGAAGAAGAAGAAGAAGAAGAAGAGGGGGAATAAGAAGAAAGAGGCAACGGCATATCCCCGCGTGTATGAGGTAACAATAGGTAACCGTAAGTATGTTGCTCCTAATGATTATTATGATAATGAATCTGAGTACGATGATCTTCCTATACCCTTTACCCATATTAGTGATCATGATTTGGAAGAGCACACTACCTTTGATATTGGAAATCTCTTTGGTACTGATTATGAAAGTAATGATGATAGCATTATTCATGTCCCCTCAAACGATGATATTGAAAGCTCTAAGCTTGGGGATGTTGTGCTTGAAGATCCTATATTTGAGACCTCTACTTTTAGTGAAAATGATGATATTACATATTCTGGTTTAGATAATCGCTATAGAGATGGATATGACACATGTTACAATTATCCTTATGAAACTTGTCATAGTTATGATGGGCTTGCCAAAAACCATTCCCTTAGTATGCAACTTGTTTACCATGTTCAAATTCTTAATAATGATCCTGCTCCAATTACTATTAATGAGAAGAGTTTTTCTTATGTCAAAAATAATGATACCCTTATGCATATGAACCATGATAAGAATGTTTTAAGTGATGGTTATATTGTGGATTTCATCAATGATGCTACTGAAAGTTATTATGAGAGAGGGAAACACGGTTGTATGCATCTTAATAATATTAAGTTTCCCCTCTTTATGTTGAGAATCTTGAAGTTACTCGTGTCTTATCTTCTTATGCTTGTCACTTTGTTCTTCATGAATTTATTTGTGTACAAGATTCCTTTTCATAGGAAGAGGGTTAGGCTTAAATTTGTTTCATACTTGCTTTTTGATGCTCTCTTTGCTGCGACTCTCATCCTTATGAGAGCATCATCATTAAAATTGCTGAGCCCATCTTAATGGCTATAAAGAAAGCACTTCTTGGGAGATAACCCATGTGTTTATTTTGCTACTATTTTGTTGAGTCTTGGAAGTTGTTACTACTGTAGCAACCTCTCCTTATCATGTTTTTGTGCCAAGTAAAGTCTCTATAGTAAGGTTGATACTAGATTTGGATTACTGCGCAGAAACAGATTTGCTGTCTGTCACGAATTTGTGCAGAACTCTCTGTAGGTAACTCAGAAAAATCTGCCAATTTACGTGCGTGATCCTCAGATATCTACACAACTTTCATTAGTTTTGAGTTTTTCCGTTTGAGCAAGTTAAGTGCCCCTGCAAAATTCGTCTTTACGGACTATTCTTTTTTGACAGATTCTGCCTTTTATTTCGCATTGCCGCTTTTGCTAGGTTGAATGAGTTTCTTTATTCCATTAACTTTCAAAAGCTTTGTGCAATGTCCAGAAGTGTTAAGAATGATTGTGTCACCTCTGAACATGTGAATTTTGATTATGCACTAACCCTCTAATGAGTTTGCTTGAAGTTTGGTGTGGAGGAAGTTTTCAAGGGTCAAGAGAAGAGGATGATATACTATGATCAAGAAGAGTGAAAGGTCTGGGGATGCCCCGGTGGTTCATCCCTGCATATTTTAAGAAGACTCAAGCATCTAAGCTTGGGGATGCCCAAGGCATCCCCTTCTTCATCGACAACTTATCAGGTCACTTCTAGTGAAACTATATTTTTATTCCGTCACATCTTATGTACTTTACTTGGAGCGTCTGTGTGCTTTTATTTTCGTTTTGTTATTTGCATTCTTTGAATAAATTCATGCTTGTGTGGGAGAGAGACACGCTCCGCTGTTGCATATGAACACATGTGTTCTTAGCTTTACTTTTAATGTTCATGGCGAAGGTTGAAAACTGCTTCGTTCATTGTTATATGGTTGGAAACAGGAAATGCTTCATGTGGTAAATGGTATAATGTCTTGAATAATTTGATACTTGGCAATTGTTGTGCTCATTTAGATCATGTTTAAGCTCTTGCATCATATACTTTGCACCTATTAATGAAGAACTACATAGAGCTTGTTAAAATTTGGTTTGCATGATTGGTCTCTCTAAGTCTAGATATTTTCTGGTTAAGGTGTTTGAACAACAAGGAGACGATGTAAAGTCTTATAATGCTTACAATATGTTCATATGTGAGTCTTGCTGCACCGTTTTATACTTGAGTTTGCTTCAAACAACCTTGCTAGCCTAGCCTTGTATTGAGAGGGATTCTTCTCGTGCATCCAAATCCTTGAGCCAAAAACTATGCCAATTGTGTCCACCATACCTACCTACCACATGGTATTTCTCCGCCATTCCAAAGTAAATTGCTTGAGTGCTATCTTTAAACAATTCAAAAGTTATTACCTCTTATTTGTGTCAATGTTTTATAGCTCATGAGGAAGTATGTGGAGTTTATCTTTCCATCTTGTTGGGCAACTTTCACCAATGGACTAGTGGCTTCATCCGCTTATCCAATAATTTTGCAAAAAGAGCTGGCAATGGGGTTCCCAGCCCCAATTAATTAACTTTCATAAATTTACAAATAGACACTCCTTCATGGTATGAGATTGTTGGCAGGCACCCGAGGATTCGGTTAGCCATGGTTTGTGAAAGCAAGGTTGGAAGGAGTGCCACCCAAAAATAAAATTTCATGGGAGCCGCTCTTTGAAAGTCTGTCTGGCAAGGGGGTTAGAGTGCCCACTACCATTCGTTGACAACAACAAACACCGCTCAAAACTTTACTTTTTATGCTCTCTTATGTTTTCAAAATAAAAGCTCTAGCACAAATATAGCAATCAATGCTTCCCTCTGCGAAGGGCCATTCTTTTACTTTATTGTTGAGTCAGTTTACCTACTTCTTTCTATCTTAGAAGCAAACACTTGTGTAAACTGTGTGCATTGATTCTTACATGTTTACCTATTGCACTTGTTATATTACTTTGTGTTGACAATTATCCATGAGATATACATGTTGAAGTTGAAAGCAACCGCTGAAACTTATATCTTCCTTTGTGTTGTTTCAAAGCTTTTTACTAAGAATTTATTGCTTATGAGTTAGCTCTTATGCAAGTCTTATTGATGCTTGTCTTGAAAGTACTATTCGTGAAAAGTCTTTGCTATATGATTCAGTTGCTTACTCATTGTCTTCATCATTGCTTCGAATCGCTGCATTCATCTCATATGCTTTACAATAATGTTGATCAAGATTATGTTGGTAGCATGTCACTTCAGAAATTATTTGTTGTTATCGTTTACCTACTCGAGGCGAGTAGGAACTAAGCTTGGGGATGCTTGATACGTCTCAAACGTATCCATAATTTCTGATGTTCCATGCTTGTTTTATGACAATACTTACATGTTTTGTTCACACTTTATATCGTTTTGATGCATTTTCCGGAACTAACTTATTAACAAGATGCCGAAGTGCCAGTTCCTGTTTTCTGTTGTTTTTGGTTCCAGAAAGGCTGTTCGGGCAATATTCTCGGAATTCGAAGAAACGAAGACCAAACATCATAATTCACCGAGACGGACCAGGACACCGAAGGGGAGCCGGAGAGGGGCCGGGGGCCCCACACCACCTGGCGGCGCGGCCAAGGAGGGGGCGCGCCCAGGGGTGGGGAGCCCACCTTGGCACCCCCCGCGCCGCCTCTTCGCCTATTTAACCCCTCGTGACCTAAATCTTCGATACCGATTGACGAAACTCCAGAAAAGCTCCGGGCGCCGCCGCCATCGCGAAACTCCAATTCGGGGGACAGAAGTCTCTGTTCCGCCTGCCGGGACGGGGAATTGCCCCCGGAGCCATCTCCATCGACACCACCGCCATCTTCATCGCCATCGCTGTCTCCCATGATGAGGAGGGAGTAGTTCTCCCCCGAGGCTAAGGGCTCTACCGGTAGCTATGTGGTTAATCTCTCTCTCTGTCCAATACAATGATCTCATGAATTGCTTTGCATGATTGAGATCCATATGATGAGCTTTGTATCGCTACTAGTCTATGTGCTACTGATGACCCACAAGTATAGGGGATCGCAACAGTCTTCGAGGGAAGTATTACCCAATTTATTGATTCGACACAAGGGGAGACAAAGAATACTTGAAAGCCTTAACAGCGGAGTTGTCAATTCAGCTGCACCTGGAATCAGACTTGCTCGCAAGAGTTTATCAGTAGTAACAGTTTATGGCAGTGGAAATGGCGAAATAACAGCAGCGGTGAAATAAAGACAGCAGTAGTGATTATAGTAAACAGCAGGATTAAAATACTGTAGGCACAGGGACGGATTTAACGGGCGTTGCATGGATGAGAGAAACTCATGTAACAATCAAAGCATGGGCATTTGCAGATAATAATAAAACGGTATCCAAGTACTAATCAATCAATAGGCATGTGTTCCATATTTAGTCGTACGTGCTCGCAATGAGAAACTTGCACAACATCTTCTGTCCTACCAGCCGGTGGCAGCCGGGCCTCTAGGGAAACTACTGGATATTAAGGTACTCCTTTTAATAGAGTACCGGAGCAAAGCATTAACACTCCGTGAACACATGTGATCCTCACGTCACTACCATCCCCTCCGGTTGTCCCGATTTCTGTCACTTCGGGGCCATTGGTTCCGGACAGCGACATGTGTATACAACTTGCAGGTAAGATCATAAACAACGAATATCTTCATGAATCAATAACATGTTCAGATCTGAGATCATGGCACTCGGGCCCTAGTGACAAGCATTAAGCATAACAAGTTGCAACAATATCATAAAAGTGACATCTACGGATACTAGGCACTATGCCCTAACAATCTTATGACTATTACATGACCAATCTCATCCAATCCCTACCATCCCCTTCAGCCTACAGCGGGGGAATTACTCACACATGGATGGGGGAAACATTGCTGGTTGATGGAGAGGCGTTGGCGGTGATGGCGGTGAAGATCTCCTCCAATTCCCCGTCCCGGCGGAGTGCCAGGAAGCTTGGGGGGAGTTGATACGTCCAATTTGCATCACTATTTTGTATCATAATTTGCTGTTATTCATTGATATATTTCATATTGGGACACAATACTTATGTTATTTCATCTATTTTGCATGTTTCATCATCATTGGAGGATCAAGCACCGGAGCCAGGATTCTGCTGGAAAAAGCACCGTCAGAACGCAATATTTCGGAAGATGAACTGTGGAAGGGAATTTCACGAAAATTCCTATTTTTCCAGATGACGGAGGGAGCCAGAAGGGGAAGAAGAGAGGCCACTGTGGGCCCAGACCATAGGGCGGCGCGGGCCCTGGCCGCGCCACCCTATGCTCTGGGGGGCCCACGACCCTTTCGCCTCCTTTTCTTCGCGTACTCCTTCGTCCCGAAAACCTAAGCCACAGAGGGATCCTCACGAAGGGTTACAGCCGCCTCTGCGGGGCGGAGAACACCAGAGAGAAAAGAGCTCTCCGGCGGGCAGGAATCCTCCCGGAGGGGGAAATCGACGCCATCGCCACCGTCATCGAGCGGGACATCATCTCCATCATCATCATCATCATCTCCACCATCTACACCGCCATCACCACCGCTGCACCTCGTCATCGCTGTAGCAATTCGGGTTAAATCTTGATTGTTTGATAGGGGAAACTCTCCCGGTGTTATTCTATACTTGTTGTAGATGCTATTGAGTGAAACCATTGAACCAAGGTTTATGTTCAGATTGTTATTCATCATCATATCACCTCTGATTGTATTCCATATGATGTCTCGTGAGTAGTTCGTTTAGTTCTTGAGGACATGGGTGAAGTCTAAATGCTAGTAGTGAATTATGGTTGAGTAATATTCAATGTTATGATATTTAAGTTGTGGTGTCATTCTTCTAGTGGTGTCGTGTGAACGTCGACTACACGACACTTCACCATTTATGGGCCTAGGGGAGTGCATCTTGTATTCGGTTGCTAATTGCGGGGTTGCCGGAGTGACAGAAACCTAAGCCCCCGTTAGTATATCGATGCAGGAGGGATTGCAGGATCTCAGAGTTTAAGGCTGTGGTTAGATTTATCTTAATTACTTTCTTGTAGTTGCGGATGCTTGCAAGGGGTATAATCACAAGTATGTATTAGTCCTAGGAAGGGCGGTGCATTAGCATAGGTTCACCCACACAACACTTATCAAAACAATGAAGATTAATCAGCTGTATGTAGCGAAAGCACTAGACTAAAATTCCCATGTGTCCTCAGGAACGTTTGGTCATTATAAGTAAACAAACCGGCTTGTCCTTTGTGCTAAAAAGGATTGGGCCACTCGCTGCAATTATTTCTCTCGTATTTTATTTACTTGTACTTCATTTATCTGCAATATCAAAACCCCCTGAATACTTGTCTGTGAGCATTTACAGTGAATCCTTCATCGAAACTGCTTGTCAACACCTTCTGCTCCTCGTTGGGTTCGACACTCTTATTTATCGAAAGTACTACGATACACCCCCTATACTTGTGGGTCATCAAGACTATTTTCTGGCGCCGTTGCCGGGGAGTGAAGCGCTATTGGTAAGTGGAATTGGTAAGGAAAACCTTTACTGTTTGTGCTGATTTTATTTCTGCCTGCTGCTATAAATCATTATGGAGAGATCTTCTCTTCAATTTCTATTTGGGAAATCTACTACTACTGCAACGGTAGTGGATGAAGCGCCAGGTGAGGAAGTAGTACCATATAAAATACCTATGAAAATTATTGAACGTGTTATGGATAACCGCTATGAAGGGGATGGAACTGTCCATCCTGGTGATCATTTACTGTTTTTGCATGAATTATGCGGTTTATTCAAATGTGCAGGTATTTCTATGAATGAAGTTAGGAAGAAACTATTCACTATATCGCTGTCTGGTAAAGCGGCGCACTGGTATAAATTGCTGAAGAATGGTGATTCTATTGATTGGGAGGACATTGTGCCTTTATTTTATTCCAAATTTTATCCTCCAAGTGAAATTCACAAAGATCGGAACCGCATATATAATTTTTGGCCTCATGATGGAGAGAGTATCGCCCAAGCTTGGGGGAGATTGAAGTCTTTAATGCTCAAATGCCCCATTCATGAGCTTCCTGGTAATGTTATTATTGATAATTTCTATGCAAGACTTTCTTTTCAAGACAAGACCTTGCTGGATACTTCTTGTTCTGGATCATTTACACGCAACAAAGAAGAGTTTAAAAGGGACCTTCTTGATCGGATCCAAGAAAATACTGAAGGATGGGAGAACGACAAAGATAGAGAATCAGGTATAATTTATGATTATAAATGCATTGAAGCTTTTATGGATACTGATAAATTTCGTAATATGAGTGCTACATATGGTCTTGATTCCCAAGTTGTTGCAAATCTTTATAGAGCTTTTGCCTCTCATTATGAACTGCCTAAGAAGAATTTTGATAAGTATCATGAACCGTATAAAGATAAAATTGATTCATCTGTAAACAAATGTGTAGTGGTTGAAACTGTTGATAATGTTATTCCTGAAGCTTATATTGAAAAAACTCCTTTCCCTGCTAAAATGAAGGAGTACTCTGTCATATCTAGTGCGGTTAATAAAAGTGAAAAGAAACCTAAAGAACCTGAAGAACAAATTAAAATTGAACCTGCTGTTGCTATAGTTAAAGATCTTGTGACTGAAAATGTGGAGGATGGTCATATTATTTTCTGTGAAGATGCTTCTAATATTGTTTCACATCCTAATAAATCCAAACAAGTTAGTGTTCCTATGCTATCTGTTAGAATTGGTGATCATTGCTATTATGGTTTATGTGATATTGGTGCAAGTGTTAGTGCTATTCCTTATGAACTTTACACGGAGATTATGCACGAAATTGGTTCTTGTGAACTTGAAGATATTGATGTGGTTATTCATTTGGCTAATAGAGAAACTATTTCTCCGATTGGTATTGTTCGAGATGTGGAAGTTCTATGTGGTAAGATTAAATATCCTGCTGACTTTTTGGTACTTGGTTCTGCTGCTAGTGATCATTGTCCTATCATTTTTGGTAGACCTTTTCTAAATACTTGTGGAGCTATTATAGATTGTAAGAAAGAGAAAATTTTGACTAGATTTGCTGGTGAACCTTATGAATTTAACTTTTCTAAATTTACCAAAACTCCTTATAAAGCTGACTTGCCTAGTAATGATTTTAAAATGGAGCAGTGTGCATCTATTGTTCTTGTTCCTAATAACCCTTTGCAGCAACATTTGGAGAATAGTGAAAGTGAAGCTTTTAGGAAAGAAAGAGATGAGCTTGAGGAAATTTTTCGTCGCCAACCTATTCTCAAGCATGATTTACCGGTGGAAGATTTGGGTACAACACCGCCACCAAAGGAAGATCCTGTTTTTGATCTAAAGCCTTTACCTGATAATCTTAAATATGCTCATATTGATGATAAGAAAATATATCCTGTTATTATTAGTTCTAAGCTTTCAGAGATTGAGGAAGAAAGGTTATTGGAAATATTGAAGAAACACCGAGGAGCTATTGGCTATACTCTTGATGATTTGAAAGGGATTTCTCCTTCTATTTGCCAACATGCTATTAATATGGAAGAAGATGCAAAGCCTGTTGTTGAACATCAACGTCGTCTAATTCCGAAGATGAAGGAAGTGGTAAGGAACGAGGTATTAAAACTCCTTGAAGCTGGTATTATATATCCTATTGCTGATAGTAGATGGGTTAGTCCTGTTCATTGTGTTCCTAAGAAAGGAGGAATGACTGTTGTGCCTAATGATAATGATGAGCTTATTCCTCAAAGAATAGTTGTAGGTTATAGAATGTGCATTGATTTTCGAAAAGTTAATAAAGTTACTAAGAAAGATCATTACCCTTTACCCTTTATTGATCAAATGTTAGAGAGGTTGTCTAAAAATACTCATTTTTGCTTTCTTGATGGTTATTCTGGGTTTTCACAAATTGCTGTTAAAGCTAAAGATCAAGAGAAAACCACTTTTACTTGTCCTTATGGAACTTATGCTTATAGGCGTATGCCTTTTGGTTTATGTAATGCTCCTGCTACTTTTCAAAGATGCATGTCTGCTATTTTTCATGGTTTTTGCGAAAGTATTGTAGAGGTGTTCATGGATGATTTTTCTGTCTATGGGAATTCTTTTGATAATTGCCTGCGAAACCTCGATAAAGTTTTGCAGAGATGTGAAGAAACTAACCTTGTTCTTAATTGGGAGAAATGCCACTTTATGGTTAATGAAGGAATTGTATTGGGACATAAAATTTCTGAGAAAGGTATTGAAGTTGATAGAGCTAAAGTTGAAGCAATTGAGAAGATGCCCTATCCGAGGGATGTTAAAGGTATTCGTAGTGTTCTTGGTCATGCTGGGTTTTATAGGAGATTTATTAAAGATTTCTCTAAAATTTCAAAACCTCTTACTAATCTTCTTCAAAAAGATGTACCTTTTGTTTTTGATGATGATTGTAAAGAAGCTTTTGAAACTCTAAAGAAAGCCTTAACAACTGCTCCTGTAGTCGAACCTCCTGATTGGAATTTGCCTTTTGAAATTATGTGTGATGCTAGTGATTTTGCTGTAGGCGCTGTTCTTGGACAGCGGGTAGATAAAAAGTTAAATGTTATTCATTATGCTAGTAAGACTCTTGATGCTGCTCAAAGAAATTATGCTACAACTGAAAAAGAATTGTTAGCTGTAGTCTTTGCTTGTGATAAGTTTAGACCTTATATTGTTGATTCAAAAGTTACAATTCATACTGATCATGCTGCAATTAGATACCTTATGACAAAGAAAGATGCTAAGCCAAGGCTTATTAGATGGGTACTTCTGTTGCAAGAATTTGATTTACATATTATAGATAGGAAAGGTGCTGATAATCCTGTTGCTGATAATTTGTCTAGATTGGAAAATATTGCTTATGATCCTGTTCCTGTTAATGATAGTTTTCCAAATGAACAATTGGCTGTAATAAAGGTGAGCTCGCGAGAGAGCCCTTGGTATGCAGATTATGCTAACTTTATTGTTTCGAAGTATTTGCCTCCAACCTTTTCAGCTCAGCAAAGGAGGAAATTCTTTTATGACTTGAGGCATTATTTTTGGGATGACCCACACTTATATAAAGAAGGAGTGGATGGTATTATGCGAAGATGTGTTCCTGAATATGAACAACAGGAGATATTGAATAAATGTCATGGTAGTGTTTATGGAGGACATCACGCTGGAGATAGAACCGCGCAAAAGGTTCTACAATCAGGTTTTTATTGGCCAACACTCTTCAAAGATGCAAGGAAGTTTATTTTATCTTGTGATGAATGTCAAAGAGTTGGTAATATCTCCAGACGCAATGAAATGCCTATGAATTATACTCTTGTTATTGAACCATTCGATTGTTGGGGATTCGACTTCATGGGACCTTTCCCTTCTTCAGACGGTAACACTCATATACTTGTCGCTGTTGATTATGTTACTAAATGGGTAGAAGCTATACCTACAAAAAGTGCTGATGGTGAGACCTCTATAAAAATGCTTGTAGATATTATATTTCCTAGATTTGGAGTACCTAGATATATTATGACTGATGGAGGTTCTCATTTCATTCATGGAGGTTTTAGAAAAACTCTTGCTAAGTATGGTATTAATCATAGAATTGCTTCTGCTTATCACCCTCAAACTAGTGGTCAAGTAGAATTATCAAATAGAGAGATTAAAGCTATCTTAGGTAAGACTGTTAATAAATCTAGAAAGAATTGGCCTAGCAAATTGAAAGAAGCGTTATGGGCTTATAGAACTGCTTATAAAAATCCTATGGGAATGTCACCTTATAAAATGGTTTATGGAAAAGCTTGTCATTTACCTCTAGAACTAGAGCACAAAGCTTATTGGGCTGTTAGAGAACTAAATAAAGATCCTAAATTAGCCGGTAATAAGAGGTTGTTGCAATTAAGTTCTCTAGATGAATGGAGAAGTGAAGCTTATGAAAATGCTAAACTCTTTAAAGAAAAAGTTAAGAAATGGCATGATAGGAGGATCATCAAAAGAGAATTTAATGTTGGAGATCAAGTTCTATTGTATCGGTCTCGTCTCAGATTCTTTGCAGGGAAATTACTCTCGAAGTGGGAAGGACCATATGTTGTTGAGGAGGTGTATCGTTCAGGAGCAATTAAAATTAGCTCTCTCCAAGGCAATGCTACACAAGTGGTGAATGGACAAAGACTCAAGCATTATATCTCGGGCGATTCTTATAATGTTGATGTTGATATTATTCAAGTGGAAACACCGGAGGCTTTCATCAAAGGACAAATTGACAGTCCGCCAGAACTGGACTTTGAATAGGTAACAGTATAGGTAATAAAAAGTCCGCGTTTACCTTTCCGAACATTATTTTTGCTGTTTTTGGAAAATATGAAAAATTACGGAATCGAAACGGAGTGGAAAAGACGCGCGAGGGCGTGCCACCATAGGCCGGCGCGGGCCCCACCCTGGCCGCGCCGACCTATGGTCTGGCCGCCTCGTTGCCCCTTTCCGACTCGTTTTCGACCTGGAACCTTCCTTTTGTCGTAAAAATATTTGCTATATAATCCCCCGGACCCCTGGAGGTCCGTAATATCGTTTTCTCGTCGTGTTTTGTTTCGAGCTGTTTTCTGCCAGATTTGTTTTGATCTAGAAGCACCATGGTCTCCAACAACAAAGACAAGGGGCCTTGGAGGGAAGAGATGGATGAGAGGATCAATAAGGAGAAGGAGAAGATAGCGTCGGCAAAAGGAGAGTGGGAAACTACGAGGAGTAAGCCAATTTTGGTGGGATCGGTTAATACTGGGCGCTCTTTTTCTCATAACTTGCAGGGAGCTCTTCCGCCTGCTCTGGACCTCGATTCTTTCCCTTGTGTGGAGGAAGCAATACGGGTTGCTGATGAGTTTTGTGATCAATATCGTGCTCTAAGGAGGGAAGTGGAGATACTTCAGGAGGAGAACCAGCGACTTCGCAGAATGCTGGAATATTACTCAAATCCCAGCACAAGGCCGTCACCGCCACACTCGGGTAACAATGAGTCTTTTCAGGTTTTGGTGCAGAATTGCAAAATTGAGAAGCTGAAGCTGAAGGAGATCCTTATGAAGCGCGAGAAGAATCCATCGCCATCATCACCGAAGGAGTAATTCATCATCGGTATTGGCATCCCCTTGGTTTGTTCCAAGCTTGGGGGAGTGCCGCGGTATCACATCACCACCACCTTTATCTTTTACTATCAAGTAGTGTCATATCATGAGTAGGGAAGTTATTATATGGAATAGTATGCAATGTGGAAGTATCTCTCTTAGTTATCTATGTATCCGTTGGTGTGAGTTATCGTTATGGAATATTAATGAGAAGTCTTATCATTTACTTTTTGCACACCTTATTTTAGTTTGCAATCTCCATTATATGATTACTCTTGACATGAGT
Organism: Lolium multiflorum; assembly: GCA_030979885.1. NCBI lineage: Eukaryota > Viridiplantae > Streptophyta > Magnoliopsida > Poales > Poaceae > Lolium > Lolium multiflorum. The sequence continues at coordinate 114,066,748 of CM061751.1, read as the reverse complement.
ATTGATATCACTTTGGGAGCATCAAGTAAATCTATTTGGTTTTGGCAAACTTAGCATTGGTCAATAGCAACAACATCTTGATGTTTAATAAAGAGAGAAATACACTTAGATACATTATTCTACTATCTCTATGCTTAGTATTCTAGAGTTAAAATTGCTTGTGCTTATGAGAAAGATGCATGATTGTTTCTATCATATGTATGTTTGTTTGTTTCCCTCAACCTTTATGCTTGCTATCAAACCTTGCTAGCCAAAGACCTGTATCGAGAGGGAATGCTTCTCATACATCCATAACCTTAGACCAAACCTATGCCATTTGTGTCCACCATACCTACCTACTACATGGTATTTTCTGCCATTCCAAGTAAATACTTCATGTGCTACCTTTAAATTATTCAAACTATACTACTCCTTATTTGTGTCAATGTTTTATAGCTCATGAGGAAGTATGTGGTGTTTTATCTTTCAATCTTGTTGGGCGGACTTTCACCAATGGACTAGCGGCACATCCGCTTATCCAATAATTTTGCAATAAGAGCTGGCAATGAGGTTCCCAGCCTCAATTAATAACCTTCATTAATAATTCTCTTCACATGTTTTGCTCTGATTCATCAGTAAGCAACTTAATTTTGCAATAGACACTCCTCCATGGTATGTGAATGTTGGAAGGCACCCGAGGATTCGGTTAGCCATGGATTGAGAAAGCCAAGGTTGGGGGGAGTGTCACCCATAATAAAACTAAAATACATGTGTAAACAAAAGAGAAGGGGGATGATCTACCTTGCTGGTAGAGATACCGTCCCTCATGGGAGCCGCTCTTTGAAGGTTCGTTTGGCAAGGGGGTTAGAGTGCCCGCTACCATTCGTTGACAACAACAAACACCTCTCAAAATATTACTTTTATGCTCTTTATATGATTTCAAAACTTGAAAAGCTCTAGCACATGATTTAATCCCTGCTTCCCTCTGCGAAGGGCCTGTCTTTTACTTTTATGTTGAGTCAGTAAACCTATTTCCCTCTATCTCAAGCAAGCAATTGAGTTGTTGTGAACCAATCATTTATGCTATGATTCAGTTGATCATGTCTTTTATACTTTCTTGTTTAGTACCAATTTTATCTGAATGAATATGACTTTGAAGTTATCAATGATTATGAAGAGATTGTTATGCTTAAATATGAAAGCCCAGCTATATAAATTCTAATATGAAAGCTTTGCTTAGAAGTACAATCCGTTAGTAGTTCTCTGACCAAGAACAAAGTTTGCCATCACCAATTATGATTTCTTATGCACCTTTACTTGTGATTTCTCTTTACTTATTTCAAGATGAGTTATATGAGGAAGTTGTTTACTAGAATGTCTTGTGTGAATGAATATGATGCTTCTTGTCCGTATTTTATTTATCGACTCTTCACTCCATAAACATGTGGTCTTGTTTATCGAGCTCAGTTTCGCTTGGGGACAAGCGAGGTCTAAGCTTGGGGGAGTTGATACGTCCAATTTGCATCACTATTTTGTATCATAATTTGCTGTTATTCATTGATATATTTCATATTGGGACACAATACTTATGTTATTTCATCTATTTTGCATGTTTCATCATCATTGGAGGATCAAGCACCGGAGCCAGGATTCTGCTGGAAAAAGCACCGTCAGAACGCAATATTTCGGAAGATCAACTGTGGAAGGGAATTTCACGAAAATTCCTATTTTTCCAGATGACGGAGGGAGCCAGAAGGGGAAGAAGAGAGGGGCCACTGTGGGCCCAGACCATAGGGCGGCGCGGCCCAGGCCCTGGCCGCGCCACCCTATGCTCTGGGGGGCCCACGACCCTTTTCGCCTCCTTTTCTTCGCGTACTCCTTCGTCCCGAAAACCTAAGCCACAGAGGGATCCTCACGAAGGGTTACAGCCGCCTCTGCGGGGCGGAGAACACCAGAGAGAAAAGAGCTCTCCGGCGGGCAGGAATCCGGGGAAATTCCCTCCCGGAGGGGGAAATCGACGCCATCGCCATCGTCATCGAGCGGGACATCATCTCCATCATCATCATCATCATCTCCACCATCTACACCGCCATCACCACCGCTGCACCTCGTCATCGCTGTAGCAATTCGGGTTAAATCTTGATTGTTTGATAGGGGAAACTCTCCCGGTGTTATTCTATACTTGTTGTAGATGCTATTGAGTGAAACCATTGAACCAAGGTTTATGTTCAGATTGTTATTCATCATCATATCACCTCTGATTGTATTCCATATGATGTCTCGTGAGTAGTTCGTTTAGTTCTTGAGGACATGGGTGAAGTCTAAATGCTAGTAGTGAATTATGGTTGAGTAATATTCAATGTTATGATATTTAAGTTGTGGTGTCATTCTTCTAGTGGTGTCGTGTGAACGTCGACTACACGACACTTCACCATTTATGGGCCTAGGGGAGTGCATCTTGTATTCGGTTGCTAATTGCGGGGTTGCCGGAGTGACAGAAACCTAAGCCCCCGTTAGTATATCGATGCAGGAGGGATTGCAGGATCTCAGAGTTTAAGGCTGTGGTTAGATTTATCTTAATTACTTTCTTGTAGTTGCGGATGCTTGCAAGGGGTATAATCACAAGTATGTATTAGTCCTAGGAAGGGCGGTGCATTAGCATAGGTTCACCCACACAACACTTATCAAAACAATGAAGATTAATCAGCTGTATGTAGCGAAAGCACTAGACTAAAATTCCCATGTGTCCTCAGGAACGTTTGGTCATTATAAGTAAACAAACCGGCTTGTCCTTTGTGCTAAAAAGGATTGGGCCACTCGCTGCAATTATTTCTCTCGTATTTTATTTACTTGTACTTCATTTATCTGCAATATCAAAACCCCCTGAATACTTGTCTGTGAGCATTTACAGTGAATCCTTCATCGAAACTGCTTGTCAACACCTTCTGCTCCTCGTTGGGTTCGACACTCTTATTTATCGAAAGTACTACGATACACCCCCTATACTTGTGGGTCATCACTCCCGCGACGGAGTTTCGCGATGTGGCGGCGTTCTGGAGGGTTTCTGGCGATGTCGACTTCTCTCCGTGCGTTTTTAGGTCGAACCCGATAAGTAGTCCAAAGGGGGGCGTCGGAGGCCGGCCGAGGGGGCCACACCATAGGGCCGCGCGGGCCCCCCCTGGGCCGCGCCGCCTTATGGTGTGGGGCCCTCGGGCCTCCACCTCCTTCGCCCTTCTGGCTCCGTCAATATTTTGGTAAAATAGGGCCATCTGAAGAAATTCCGAGGATTTTCCCGAAAGTTGGATTTCTGCACAAAAACGAGACACCAGAGCAGTTCTGCTGAAAACAGCGTTAGTCCGTGTTAGTTGTATCCAAAATACACAAATTAGAGGCAAAACAATAGCAAAAGTGTTCGGGAAAGTAGATACGTTTTGGACGTATCAACTCCCCCAAGCTTAGCTTATTGCTTGTCCTCAAGCAATTCAGTTAACAACTGAGCGATAAAAGAACTTTCACGAACACATTTGCTCATATGATGTATATATTCTCATGCTATGGCTAATACTTAAGCAGTTCATAATGAGATACATGCAAATAAGATCATCCAACAGCTATGTCAATCATGGAGAGGTACCAACAATTAATAATAAGCACCATGAATCATGTATATAAGCAGGATTGCAATGTTCATAAGAGAATATGATAAAGTGGTATCTCGCTTGCCTGTATTTGATCGGCAAAACATAAATGCCGAGGCACCTCTTGAGTTCATAGAAAGACTAGAAGTAGTGATTGTCAAAGATAAAAGCATCAAAGTTATACCACAATCAATCATATTTTGAGACAAGCATATTATACTAAGAATGACAGTTGTGCTCTCAAGATAGTGCTCAAAGAAAGAATGGAGACACAACATAAAAGTAAAAGATTGACCCTTCGCAGAGGGAAGCAGGGATTAACATGCGCTAGAGCTTTTCATTTGTAAAGCAGGAGTAAAATTATTTTGAGAGGTGTTTGTTGTTGTCAACGAATGGTAATGGGTACACTAACTACCTCATCAACCGGACTCACAAGAGCGGCTCCCATTTATTTATTTTTGGTTGGCACTCCTTCCAACCTTTCTTTCACAAACCATGGCTAACCGAATCCTCGGGTGCCTGCCAACAATCACATACCATGAAGGAGTGCCTTTTTATTTAAGTTTTATTATGATGATGACACTCCCCCAACCTTTGCTTACACAAGCCATGGCTAACCGAATCCTTCGGGTGCCGTCCAACAATCACAAACCATGGAGGAGTGTCTATTTAAGTTAATTAATTCGGGACTGGGAATCCCATTGCCAGCTCTTTTTGCAAAATTATTGGATAAGCGGATGTGCCACTAGTCCATATGAGAGTCCGTCAAAAGTAAATGACAAGGTCGAAAGCTAAACACCACATACTTCCTCATGAGCTATGAAACATTAACACAAATTGAGAAGCATTTTGAAAGTTTTAAAGGTAGCGCATGAGAATTTACTTGGAATGGTTTGAAATGCCATGCATAGGTATTTATGGTGGACACTTATGGAACAACTTGGTTTTCAGGTGTTTGGAAGCACGAGCGGCGTCACCGCTCAGTACAAGTGAAGGCTAGCAAAAGACTAGGGAGCGACAAATCAAGAGAGCAATAACTGTCATAATCATGCTTGCGGCAAAATAAATTAACGGAGGCATAAAAGTGATACAATAACTCTGAAGCAATATAAATCATCGAGGCTTAATTGACTTTTTGTTCAGTCATATGCATGCGTGAGCATGTGCCAAGTCGATATAAATGAATTATTCAGAGGAGGATACCACAATGCCATACTTACTTATGAATAAAACAATGCAAGCAAACATCCATGACATGCTACTCATATTAATAAATTGGAACTAAACATGAGAGATCATGAGCTACTAGACTTTCTCAAATAACATATACCTCACATGAACCAACTAAGCATGCTCATATGGATGAGTATATGTACAAAAATGAAAGCAAATAGAGTTCATACCAGCCTCTCACCACAATCAGATTGTCGTAGATCGTCATTATTGCCTTTTCACTTGTGTAGCTTGGATAATATGAAATGAAAACCACGCTCCAGCCACCGAAGACCATTGAACTCATGATGAACTTTACAAACCAAAGAAGAACAGCAAATATTTTTGGTGTTTTCGAATTAGAAATAAGAACGAAAGAAAACAAGCAAACAAAGCAAAATCTTTTTGGGTTTTCTCATAGCAAACTAACGATAGCAAATAAAGCAAACTAAGAGCAAGGTACCAAATAAACAAATGGTGAAGAGAAACAACAGAAATATTTTTGGTCTTTTTGTGTTTTAGGAAAGAAACAAAGTGAAAACAAAAGAATGCAAACTAACAGAAACACAGAAAAGCAGGATGACAGAAATCTGCCAAATCCTGACAGCAGTACAGAAATCGAATTTAACAAAAATCTTCCATTGCTCAGACCAAAAAGTGTTCAACTAATGAAAGTTAGATAACAACCTGGGGAACATGCTCAAAAATTGGCAACTCAAAATAACGTTCTGGCTGTGCGTACGAATTTTTTTGGTAACAGCACAGAATCTGTTTTTGGACAGCACTTCCCCAAATATCATCTCCCTCTCATTAGAAAACCACTCTAGAGACTAAACAAGTATGTACAAGTATCCAGCAATCATAATATGCAAAGAATGAGTGATGCCGGTATACCTCCCCCAAGCTTAGGCTTTTGGCCTAAGTGGAGTTCATTCCCAACGAGGGTCGGGGTTCCACGCCGGTGGATCATACATGGAGTGGTAATAAGGCCCCTGTGCAGAAGAATATCGTGGAGGCTCCACGTGACCATGATGTTGGTATGAGGAGCTTGCTGCATCGGATGAAGAGTCGGGATGCTCCTCGGTCTCCTCCACATTTTCCCTCGCACGATGGCTTTCTCTTTCTATGTATGCATTTAGCTCATTTTCTGTGATCGACCACCCGTTCCTGGCATCAAGGTTAAACAAAGCAGGTGCAGGCAATCGTACTAGTTTTTCAATTTTCTTAGTTATACTCCAACTTTTCTTATACAAAGTTATCCTATAATGCAGATTGTTCAAACTAGATGCATCTGAAATAAACTCATGTCTAATCATGGAAACCACATCAAGCTTCTCTATAGAAAGCGGAATATCTAAATGGTGAGGTTCTACACCATGCATAGCTAATAAGCGAGAGGCGATAAGACCTCCACAAATTCCTCCTTTCTCACGGTTAGTAGCAAGTCTACAAGCTATTAAAGCACCCAAATTATAAGTCCTATCCTGTTGCAAAGCAGCAGCTAAGAAAGCCAAGTCTGGGACAGATAATTTACCTCCGGTCCTTCTTGCAAGGACGCACTTTGTAATGAAATAGGCAAAGTAGCGGATGGCTGGATGTTGAATGCTACTAATCTTACCATCATCATTGGAGAGACTCCTCCCATTACAAATCCTTGTATAAAGATCTGAGAGCTCCCGCGGTGTTCCCCTGATCTTCTCGCAGGATCCCCATTGCGGTACTCCAATTGCTGCACAAAAAACACTAAATGGCAAGTTGACAGCTTTATTGTAAATTTTATACTGGACCATGGGGTCAGATCGCGACCAATTGAACTTGAAGTCCTGCACAAAAGACATAGTTAATTTTACATATTGTCTTGGCTCTCCTTCAACAAAACCACTCAGCCCTGCACGAGAGATTAGAGTTTGCACATCTTGTAAAATCCCCGCACTTCTCATAAAGTCCACGCATGGGTAGTAAGAGGGGTATACTCCCTCCTCACGATTGACTCTTGAAACTTGCTGGACTTCCAATTCTTCTTGGTTCAATTGGGGCACACCTTCTTCCATTTTCTGAAATTTTCAACAATCATTATAAAATTTGATTTCAAGGTGTGTAATTGAAGGGAACTACTATAGGAACTTGCTAGAGTGCTAAACATGCATCAAAACTAATTTCTACCACTTAGAACAAGCATGCAAGCTCACTAAACATGTTATCTACAGCAGCAAAATATTCAAGATATACTCAACCAAATAAAATTCTAATTGGACAATCAAAGGAGTCACATACCAAGGAGTAAATGTGCCAAATTTCAGACAGAAATCTGGGCTGAGCAAGGAGATCGAAAAATCGCGAGTTCTTGAGCAGAAACACGAGTGAGAGAAACTTGGTACGAGTTTTTTCGGGAGAGAGAAGGTGCTGGGAGGAAGAGATGGTGTAGTGGGGCAAGGGGTGGCCCACACCACATGGTGGCGCGGCCCCCTTGCTGGCCGCGCCGGCCTATGGTGTGGCACCTCCTGGTGCCCCACAGGTCATCCTCTGGTGCTCCCAGGTGCCTCGTCGAAAAATAGGACCAACGGTGTAATTTTTGTAATTTTTAGAGAACTTCGAAAAATGCACATTTCTGGGTATTAAATTAATGATTACTGCGCAGGAAAATGATTTCCAAAATCTTAAATGACTAAAGCATATTGCAAAACAAAAGTGCTACAGCAAGTAAAATAGGTGAAAGGAGAGAGAAAGAAAGAAGTGTTGTTTAGCTCTTTTATGCAATAAAATATACTTGTTAACAAGGTTGATCAAGTCTTGCTACCAAATAAATTTTATATGACATAAGAAGAAATAAACCTCAAATCAATCATGTTACCTTATATTGAATTGATATGGATCCAATCACAAGAGTTTGATATTCTTCTTTAGGCTCATATATAGGACAATCAATGGATCCCACTTTGATAGTTTTCACATTAAAAATTGTATTGACTCCACATACTTTATCAATCCTCTTGGGAAAATAGACAGTGTGTTCCTTATCATCAACATTGAAAGTAACCATGCCTTTATTGCAATCAATAACAGCCCCTGCAGTATTAAGAAAGGGTCTTCCAAGAATAATGGACATATTATCATCTTCAGGCATTTCCAACACAACGAAATCAGTTAATATCAAGCAATGCTGAGTAACTTGAACAGGAACATTTTCACATAAACCAACAGGAATAGCAGTAGATTTATCAGCCATTTGCAAAGATATATCAGTTGGTATCAATTTATCTAAATCAAGTCTCTTATAAAGAGAAAAAGGCATCACACTCACACCTGCTCCCAAATCACATAGAGCAGTTCTAACATAATTATTCTTGATGGAACAAGGAATAGTCGGTATACCTGGGTCGCCCAACTTCTTTGGAATCTTACCATTGAAGGAGTAATTAGCAAGCATAGTAGAAATTTCCTCATTGGGGATTTTCCTTTTGTTAGTAACAATATCTTTCATATACTTTGAATAAGGAGGCAATTTAATAGCATCAGTCAAAGGAATTTGCAGAAATAAAGGTTTCATCCAATCACAAAATTTATTATAATGTTCCTCCTCCTTTGATTTTAATTTCTTAGCAGGAAAAGGCATTTGCTTTTGAACCCAAGGTTCTCTTTCATTACCATGCTTCTCAGTAATAAAGTCTTCTTTAGTGTACTTTTTATTTTTAGCAGCTTTTCAGGTTCTTTTTCAATTTCTTCTTTATCAGGAGTATCATTCTTATCATTATCTTCCTCATGTTCATTACCACTTTCAGTTTCAGCATCAGAAATAGAAATACTATTAGGATCATTAACAGGTTCAGAGGATTCTACAACATTCTTATGTTTCTTTTTCTTTTTCTTAGATGGAGCACTAGTTTTAATTGGTTGAGAATCTTGTTCAACTCTTTTGGGATGCCCTTCAGGATATAGAGGATCCTGGGTAGAAGCACCACCTCTAGTTGTTACTTCACAAGCATGTTTTTCTTTAGAATTATTTCCCAACAAGTCATTTTGCACTTTAGTAAGTTGATCAATTTGAGTTTGAACCATTTGAAAATGTTTAACAAGTATCTTAACATCATTGGAGGTTCTCTCCACAATACCATGCAATTCACTAATAGCTCGAGAATTTTCCATTAAATGATTCTCTACTCTCATATTAAAGTTTTCTTGCTTAACAATATAATTATCAAATTCATCTAAACATTGAGCAGGAGATTTTGAATACGGAATATCTTCCCTAGTAAAGTGTTGAAGCGAGTGTACCTCAATCGTAGATGAAGGGGGAATTGTCTCACATATATCTTCTATAGGAGGTAAATTCTTCACATCTTCAGGTTTAATACCTTTCTCCTTAAGAGACTTCTTGGCTTCCCTCATATCTTCATCATTTAATTTAATCATACCCCTCTTCTTCACTATCGGTGTCGGGGTTGGTTCAGGTGTAGACCAATCATCATGATTCCGGCCTATTTTAGCCAATAATTCTTCAGCGTCGTCTGGAGTTCTTTTCCTGAAAACACAACCAGCACAACTATCCAGGTATGCCCTAGACTCAATAGTTAGTCCACTATAAAATATATCAAGTAAATCATGCTTTTCTAAATCATGGTCAGGCTGAGCTCTAATAAGAGAGCAAAATCTAGCCCAAGCCTCAGGCAATTTCTCTCCATCTTCCTGGTCAAAATTATAAATTCTCTGCAAAGCAGCATGTTGAGCACTAGCAGGAAAGTATTTGCGGAAGAAAACATCAAGCAATTCTTTTGGACTTTTAATAGAACCAGGAGGCAAATTATTATACCAAGTTTTAGCATCATCCTTTAATGAGAAAGGGAAAATTTTAGCGACAAAATAAGTACGCATCTTAATATCATCAGAAAACAAGCCACTAAGAGTAGATAACTCAGTCATGTGTTCAACAGCACTTTCTTTTTCAGTACCACAAAAGGGTGTTTTCTCAACAATAGCTATATGAGATAGATCAAGAGAAAAATCATAATCTTTATCCCTAATATTTATAGGAGATGTGGCAAATTTAGGATCAGGAGATGGTTTATATCTAACAGCATGTTCTGCAAGCAACTTTTTAATTTTTCTTGCATCAGTAGTAGCATTGCATTTTTCAATAAAATCATCATCAAGCTCTACATAATCTTCATCAAGATCATCACTAGAATAATCAACAGACTCAGGTGAATTAACAGGTGTAGCAGCATTAGGAGTTTCAGTATTTTCAATTTGTCTAGACTTAGCAATTGTAGCATCTAGAAAAGATCCCAATGAACCACTATCATCAAGCACAGCAGAAACATTATCAATATTATGAGAATTTTCAGATTCAGCAGAAGTACCAGCACGCGAAGCATGTGGCGGTGAAACAAGTTTATCAATAACAGATGGTGAATCAAGAGCAGCAGAGGTACTCAGAGTTGTACCTTTTCTTGTAGTGGATGGTAATATGGCGATCTTAGTATCGCGAGGTTTACCCATAATGGAGAATTTGCAGCGAACAATATCAATCCAAGTGAACTTCCAAATAAAGCTATGCTCCCCGGCAACGGCGCCAGAAAATAGTCTTGATGACCCACAAGTATAGGGGATCGCAACAGTCTTCGAGGGAAGTATTACCCAATTTATTGATTCGACACAAGGGGAGACAAAGAATACTTGAAAGCCTTAACACGGAGTTGTCAATTCAGCTGCACCTGGAAACAGACTTGCTCGCAAGAGTTTATCAGTAGTAACAGTTCTATGGCAGTGGAAATAGCGAAATAACAGCAGCGGTGAAATAAAGACAGCAGTAGTGATTATAGTAAACAGCAGGATTAAAATACTGTAGGCACAGGGACGGATTTAACGGGCGTTGCATGGATGAGAGAAACTCATGTAACAATCAAAGCATGGGCATTTGCAGATAATAATAAAACGGTATCCAAGTACTAATCAATCAATAGGCATGTGTTCCATATTTAGTCGTACGTGCTCGCAATGAGAAACTTGCACAACATCTTTCTGTCCTACCAGCCGGTGGCAGCCGGGCCTCTAGGGAAACTACTGGATATTAAGGTACTCCTTTTAATAGAGTACCGGAGCAAAGCATTAACACTCCGTGAACACATGTGATCCTCACGTCACTACCATCCCCTCCGGTTGTCCCGATTTCTGTCACTTCGGGGCCATTGGTTCCGGACAGCGACATGTGTATACAACTTGCAGGTAAGATCATAAACAACGAATATCTTCATGAATCAATAACATGTTCAGATCTGAGATCATGGCACTCGGGCCCTAGTGACAAGCATTAAGCATAACAAGTTGCAACAATATCATAAAAGTGACATCTACGGATACTAGGCACTATGCCCTAACAATCTTATGACTATTACATGACCAATCTCATCCAATCCCTACCATCCCCTTCAGCCTACAGCGGGGGAATTACTCACACATGGATGGGGGAAACATTGCTGGTTGATGGAGAGGCGTTGGCGGTGATGGCGGTGAAGATCTCCTCCAATTCCCCGTCCCGGCGGAGTGCCAGAACGGAGACTTCTGGCTCCCGCGACGGAGTTTCGCGATGTGGCGGCGTTCTGGAGGGTTTCTGGCGATGTCGACTTCTCTCCGTGCGTTTTTAGGTCGAACCCGATAAGTAGTCCAAAGGGGGGCGTCGGAGGCCGGCCGAGGGGGCCACACCATAGGGCCGCGCGGGCCCCCCCTGGGCCGCGCCGCCTTATGGTGTGGGGCCCTCGGGCCTCCACCTCCTTCGCCCTTCTGGCTCCGTCAATATTTTGGTAAAATAGGGCCATCTGAAGAAATTCCGAGGATTTTCCCGAAAGTTGGATTTCTGCACAAAAACGAGACACCAGAGCAGTTCTGCTGAAAACAGCGTTAGTCCGTGTTAGTTGTATCCAAAATACACAAATTAGAGGCAAAACAATAGCAAAAGTGTTCGGGAAAGTAGATACGTTTTGGACGTATCAGCTACTCATGTGATGTTATTAAAGTAGTCTATTCCTCCTGCATGGTGTAATGGTGCCAGTGTGTGCACCGTGTGGTTCTTGTCGTAGGCTATGATCATAATCTCTTGTAGGTTATGGAGTTAATCATCATTATGATAGTATTGATGTGATCTATTCCTCCTTTCATAGTGTAATGTGGACAGTGTGTATGCTATGTTAGTTCTCGGTTTATTTTGCAAAGATCTATTATGCTCTAAGGTTACTTAAATATGAATGCTGAATGTTGTGGTGCTTGTTAACTCCGGCTTGAGGGAGCTCTTGTAGCCCTACACAACGAATCGTGTTTGTTATCCAACAAAAGAGTGTATGTAGCACAAATGAGAGAAGTTATTATTTATTATGCGATCAATGTGGAGAGTGTCCACTAGTGAAACTATGATACCTAGGCCTTGCTTCCAAACATCGAATCACCGCTTACTTACTGTTCTATTGCATGTTTACTCGCTGCCATATTTTATTCAGATTGCTATTACCACTCATATACATCCATACTACTTGTATTTCACTATCTCTTCGCCGAACTAGTGCACCTATACATCTGACAAGTGTATTAGGTGTGTTGGGCACACAAGAGACTTCTTGTATCGTGATTGCAGGGTTGCTTGAGAGGTATATCTTTGACCTCTTCCTCCCTGAGTTCGATAAACCTTGGGTGATCCACTTAAGGGAAAACTTGCTGCTGTTCTACAAACCTCTGCTCTTGGAGGCCCAACACTGTCTACAAGAATAGAAGCACCCGTTGACATGGGCATACCCTTCGGGTACCCATTATTAGTATACCTGGCTCGGCCCAATATGGAGAAGGCCCAACAAGGCAAACCGAAGAAGTAGTCGACTAGGACTCTTGTAAAACCCTAGGCTGGTTGCATATATAAAGCTAGCCAGGGCACCCGAAAGATAAGGAGGCCAACAGATAGACAGAATATAGACAACATAGCTCCGCCTACGGCGGCACCCTGTAAACATACATATGATCATATAGTGGATTGCTAGCAGCACGTAGGGATCCTCCACCGAGGGGACCCGAAGCTGGGTACGTCGTGTGCCTAATCTCGTCCCCGGAATCTCCATCGTCGCTCTCTCCCGAAACCCAAGTCTACAATACGTAGGCATTGCCGAGGCGGTCCCTCGTCAATTGGCGCCGTCTGTGGGGTCTGCGACGACTGGATTTCGTCATCCGGGCGGGATCCATCATCAACAACTTCATTACGGCGCTGTCGTTTCCATGAAACTCGAACGGCGATACGTTGGCCAAAATCGATTCAACAATGATAGGGCGCGTCGCGGCAAAGCTGTTTCTAGGTGTATAGCGCACTGTCGGCGCATCCATCAATGTTTCAAGATCTGAACTCGTCAAAGAGAAAAGCTAAGTGTTTGCTACTTCTACTTCCCGCACTTCCCCTATAAACATGCAATAGGCATTGCAATTACTTTGATTCGTTCACGTGGTTCTACTTTTCGTATGTACATCAATTACTTTGATTCGTTCACGTGCTGTTGCTGCTCACTCGTTATGGCAGATTCATAGAAATTTCTGGTCGTCCCAAAAGTGAGGAAAGAAGATCGATCGCAGAGCTTTCATTGCCTAGGAGCACGATCGGAACAAGGGTGCCAGACCCGACGCGCCGAAGACGCTTATTGCCTGGACTAGCGCTCCCTAGCTTCCGACGAAAAGCACAAAGAAAGACGCATAAATTCCCGGACGAGAAAAGATACACGAAACAAAGCGGAGCTGCTACGAGTCAAAAAAATACCATATTCGTTTTGGCACGAGTTGATCGCCACAACCGCGGACTCGAGTCTGAAGTACCATCAGAACCATCAGGTGCTATTTTTCCAGTTAATTCTTATTCGCAAAATCTACTTGGTAAATTTTTTTTCCGGCTCGAGCTGTTATTTGCGCACCGTTTTTGGCGCCATAATATAACTTCAGATCGGAACAAGCCCCGATTACTTCGACGCGCGTAGTCGCATGCTCGGGGGCTCGTCCGCCGAAAATGGACAGCGCGCACTCGCCTCTCGGGAGCTCGCTCGCCGCGAACTTCGACTACGTCATCGACTGTATCCGTCACATCGACTGCGCCCTCTTCATCGACTACTTCCGGCGCCGCGCGACTACATCAACCATGCCAGCGGCGCTGCGCGACTATATCGACTACTCCCAGCCAGAAGCTGCACACCTACATCGACTGTGTCCGTTGCACGATCTGCTTCAGCGACGACTCCGTTGCACTTGATATAAAGCTAAGTGTTACTCTTCTGAGACTCAATTATTATTTACTTTCGCTATATCCGAATACTCGGGGGCTGTGCCATTACAATATTACAACAAATTCATCCAAACATTGGGGGCTGCGTCATTACTTCGTTACCACAAATATACTTGGTTACTTGGTGAATTTATTTTCTTCGGCTCTGGATATATCTTCTCCGGCTCAGTGAAATTATTTTCTTCGGCTCAGTGGAATTATTTTCTTCGACTTAGTGGATTTATTTTCTTCGGCTCAGTGGATTTATTCTCTCTGGATTACTGGATTGGTTTTCTTTGGGTTATTATTGGTTCACTTATACAATATTACCCGATGCGTTTCCGGGTCAATGGATTCATCTTCTATGGTTATTACTGGAACTATTTTCTTCGGCTCAATGGATTCATCCTCTATGATATCAACGGATTCATCTTTTATTACTGGATTCTTCGGCTCAATGGATTCATCCTCTATGATATCAACGGATTCATCTTTTATGGTTATTACTGGATTCTTCGGGTCAATGGATTCATCCTCTATGATATCGGCGGATTCATCTTCAATATATGATGGTGTAATCTTTAATATGGATTCATCTCAAGTACTTCATCTCGGACTTCATCTTCAGTATTTCATCCTTAATGGCCTTCTTTCGGCGACACGGATAATACTCGGGGGCTCGACAACAACTTTGCCCCGAGTAACAACGGTGACACGACGTCTAAGCAACAATCATGACATCACCTCAGCAACGCTCGGGGGCTCGGCTATTTCTTCATCAACAATTTCGCGGCATCCACTTTTGCTATTTGATGGTTTCTACTTTGGCGAGATTTCTTATCTACACTCGAAGATTTCATCATGCATCAGCTTCGTCGTGTCCAAAAAGCTAAGTGTTCTTTTATTTTGCACAAAGTTGATTATCATTTACTTTTGCCGCACCCGACGCTCGGGGGCTGCGCGACATATATTCACTTTATATATCATCGAATCCGAGCATCTGACACCGCATGCGAAAAAGAGAGTCAAAGAAAAGATAGAAAAAGTTTGTTTATTTATGCAGGAGAAAGCCGACGAAATTGTCTACAAAAGAGAACCCGACGAAATTGTCTACAGGGAGAACTCGACGAAATCTTCTTCAGGGAGGAACCCGACGAAATCAAAAGAGTACCCGACGAAATTGTCTTCAAGAGGGAACCCGACGAATTCAAAAGAGTACCCGACGAAATCTTGAGAGAACCCGACGAAATTTTATTCATGGAGGTCTCGACAAATTATCTCCAAGGAGGTCCCGAAGAATTATCCTCAGGGAGGACCCGAAGAATTGTCCTCAAAGAGGACCCGAAGAAATTTTCCTGAAGAAGGAACTCGACGAAATTTTCAACAAGGAGGAACCCAAAAAAAAAAAAAAAAGGTGGACAAATCTTCGGGTCCATTAACTCGTCATATTTTTCCGAGCAAGAGCATCGGTGATGAACCCGACAATATAGAAGAATCCAATATATTCGGCTGTCTCATTACACCCGAGAGAAAAATAGAAGAACCCGCAAAATGGGTCATTGCATCAGCCGAACAAGGCACTTGACAAAATATTCTCAGAGCGCCAAAGTAGCGAACAATCTCTGAATGCCGCAAAACTCTGCGAAGGTAAGACCCCAGATCCGTTCTGTGTGGCGTGGCATCGCCAAAGACTGCGCTCTGCTACTTTTTTCCGTATCAACAGATACGAAGAAAAATCCTAACGGACGCGTTAGGTACCCGATAAATATGACTGGGACTCGACAGAATGGTAAGACCTTAAGCGGCACCTGTCGAAGTTTACACCAGTATCCCGAGATCATGTCCAGGGACGTGATCTTGAAGTAGGTTTTTGCGGATTGCCACTAGAGCAGTTAACTAGTACCTGATCCGTCAGATGAACTAGCCCCAACTACCATTATCCCTGTACAATATAGAGATCAATGTCAAATAAAAGTAGCAATGGCCTGGATTCGATAAAAAGAGGGGCTGCGCCAAGTTCTTTATCGAGTAGTACAACTTGAGCCTATGCCTAGGTGCAAGCACCTGCCCATAGGCTCGGGGGCTACTCTTATCGAGAGCATTGTTCACTCTCCCGACAAGATACAAGAGGAAAAATTATGGGGTCGATTAAAAGCAAGTTGAGCCTACACCCAAGTGCAAACACTTGGCTGTAGCCTCGGGGGCTACTCCCATCGGGAGCGCTGGTCGCGCACCCGATAGAAAAATAACTTCGACAGCATCTACGACAATCAAGCTTTGTAGACTCAACTCGATTCTACGATTCGAGTGGAGCCTACTCCCATCGGGAGCCCATGGATTTCATCAAGTCCTCCAGAAATATAGTTAAGTTCTTCATCGAGTAGTACAACTTGAGTCTATGCCCAAGTGCAAGCACTTGCCCATAGACTCGGGGGCTACTCCCATCGGGAGCGCTGCCGCGCACCCGATAATTTCAAGAATCGTCGACATCATCTACGCTACACATGATCTACGACATGGACCTCGCCTTGTATTTCTTCGACTTCGGAGATGGTTATGCTTGGAGTTTCTACGCAAGTCTTCGACTTCCCTATAAACTCGGGGGCTACTGACATGGGCATACCCTTCGGGTACCCATTATTAGTATACCTGGCTCGGCCCAATATGGAGAAGGCCCAACAAGGCAACCCGAAGAAGTAGTCGACTAGGACTCTTGTAAAACCCTAGGCTGGTTGCATATATAAAGCTAGCCAGGGCACCCGAAAGAGGGGAGGAGAGATAGGCCAACAGATAGACAGAATATAGACAACACATCTCCGTCTACGGCGGCACCCTGTAAACATACATATGATCATATAGTGGATTGCTAGCAGCACGTAGGGATCCTCCACCGAGGGGACCCGAAGCTGGGTACGTCGTGTGCCTAATCTCGTCCCCTCCATCGTCGCTCTCTCCCGAAACCCAAGTCTACAATACGTATGGCCAAGGTGAAATTAGATACCCCAGGATGAACGAATATGTTCTTCATTCAGCATATATTTCTTCATCGCTCCATTTCTGATCTGAAGGAAATATTCATTGAACTCCTTCCGTCTGCAGTGTGCAGCCAATACATCATCCAAACGGTATGGCCTTTGTTTATTTCTCCGACCGTAGTTTGCTAATCTATCCACATATAGTGGCCACTCATCCCAGGCCTTTATATCATCAAAGTACTCTCTGATATAACCCAAATCCGTGTAGTAGATGCAGCCAGGTCGAAGTGTCGGGTGCACTCTGGTGTCGACGGAGATACACCGGATATAATGGACGAAGAAGGCACGACTGCCAATGTTACTGATGGCATGGAGAGAGCGGCTCGCAATGTCCACACGGTACACCAATGGTGCTTGATGCGCGTAAATGTACACGTCCGTTGGGAACCCCAAGAGGAAGGTATGATGCGCACAGTGGCAAGTTTTCCCTCAGAAAGAAACCAAGGTTGATCGAACCAGGAGGAGCCAAGAAGCACGTTGAAGTTTGATGGTCGCGAAATGTGATGCGGCGCAACACCAGGGATTCCGGCGCCAACGCGGAACCTGCACAACACAACCCAAGTACTTTGCCCCAACGAAACAGTGAGGTTGTCAATCTCACCGGCTTGCTGTAACAAAGGATTAAACGTATCGAGTGGAAGATGTTTGCAAAGAAAACAGTAAACACAATTGCAGTAGATTGTATGCTATGTAAAGAATAGGACCGGGGTCCACAGTTCACTAGAGGTGTCTCTCCCATAAGATAAAGCATGTTGGGTAAACAAATTACAGTCGGGCAATTGACAAATAGAGAAAGGCATAACAATGCATATACATGATATGATAAATATAGTGAGATTTAATTGGGCATTACGACAAAGTACATAGACCGCCATCCAACTGCATCTATGCCTAAAAAGTCCACCTTCAGGTTATCATCCGAACCCCATTCAGTATTAAGTTGCTAAGCAACAGACAATTGCATTAAGTATGGTGCGTAATGTAATCAACAACTACATCCTTAGACATAGAATCAATGTTTTATCCCTAGTGGCAACAGCACATCCACAACCTTAGAACTTTCTGTCACAGATTCAATGGAGGCATGAACCCACTATCGAGCATAAATACTCCCTCTTGGAGTTAAGAGTAAAAACTTGGCCAGAGCCTCTACTAGTAATGGAGAGCATGCAAGATCATAAACAACACATAAACAATAGATTGATAATCACCATAATCATAGTACTCTCTATCCATCGGATCCCGACAAACACAACATATAGAATTACATATAGATGATCTTGATCATGTTAGGCAGCTCACAAGATCCAACAATGAAGCACAACAAGGAGAAGACGACCATCTAGCTACTGCTATGGACCCATGGTCCAGGGGTGAACTACTCACTCATCACTCCGGAGGCGACCATGGCGGTGTAGAGTCATCCGGGAGATGAATCCCCTCTCCGGCAGGGTGCCGGAGGCGATCTCCTGAATCCCCGAGATGGGATTCGCGGCGGCGTCTCTGGAAGGTTTTCCGTATCGTGGCTCTCGGATGGGGGTTTCGCGACGGAGGCTTTAAGTAGGCGGAAGGTCAACGCGGGGGGCCACACGAGGGGCCCAGGGGGCAGGGCCGCGCGGCCAAGGCCTGGCCGCGCCGCCCTATGCCCTGGCTGCCTCGTGGCCCCACTTCGTTATCTCTTCGGTCTTCTGGAAGCTTCGTGCAAAAATAGGACCCTGGGCGAAAGTTTCGTCCAATTCCGAGAATATTTCCTTACTAGGATTTCTGAAACCAAAAACAGCAGAAAACAGCAACTGGCTCTTCGGCATCTTGTTAATAGGTTAGTTCCAAAATGCATAAATATGACATATAATGTGCATAAAACATGTAGGTATCATCAATAAAGTAGCATGGAACATAAGAAATTATCGATACGTTGGAGACGTATCAGCATCCCCAAGCTTAGTTCTGCTCGTCCCGAGCAGGTAAAACGATAACAAAGATAATTTCTGAAGTGACATGCCATCATAATCTTGATCATACTATTTGTAAACATATGTAATGAATTCAGCGATCAAAACAAAGGTAATGACATGAGTAAACAAGTGAATCATAAAGCAAAGACTTTTCATGAATAGTACTTCGAGACAAGCATCAATAAGTCTTGCATAAGAGTTAACTCATAAAGCAATAAATCAAAGTAAAGGTGTTGAAGCAACACATAGGAAGATTAAGTTTCAGCGGTTGCTTTCAACTTATAACATGTATATCTCATGGATATTGTCAACATAAAGTAATATAACAAGTGCAATATGCAAGTATGTAGGAATCAATGCACAGTTCACACAAGTGTTTGCTTCTTAAGGTGGAAGGAGATAGGTAAACTGACTCAACAATAAAAGTAAAAGAAAGGTTCTTCAAAGAGGAAAGCATCGATTGCTGTATTTGTGCTAGAGCTTTTATTTTGAAAACATGAAACAATTTTGTCAACGGTAGTAATAAAGCATATGAGTTATGTAAATTATATCTTACAAGTTGCAAGCCTCATGCATAGTATACTAATAGTGCCCGCACCTCGTCCTACTTAGCTTGGACTACCGGATCTTTGCATGCCATGTTTCAACCAAGTGTCACAAAGGGGTACCTCCATGCCGCCTGTACAAAGGTCTAAGGAGAAAGCTCGCATTTTGGATTTCTCGCTTTTGATTATTCTCAACTTAGACATCCATACCGGGACAACATGGACAACAGATAATGGACTCCTCTTTAATGCATAAGCATGTAGCAATGATTATTATTCTCATATGAGATTGAGGATATATGTCCAAAACTGAAACTTCAACCATGGTTCATGGCTTTAGTTAGCGGCCCAATGTTCTTCTCTAACAATTTTGCATGCTCCAACCACTAAAATGATAGATCCTTCAGACAAGACGGACATGCATAGCAACTCACATGATATTCAACAATAGTTGATGGCGTTCCCCAGAAGCATGGTTATCGCACAACAAGCAACTTAATAAAATATAAAGTGCATAAGTACATATTCAATACTACGATAGTTTTTAAGGCTATTTTGTCCCATGAGCTATATATTGCAAAGGTGAATGATGGAATTTTAAAGGTAGCACTCAAGCAATTTACTTTGGAATGGCGGAGAAATACCATGTAGTAGGTAGGTATGGTGGACACAAATGGCATAGTAATTGGCTCAAGGATTTTGGATGCATGAGAAGTATTCCCTCTCGATACAAGGTTTAGGCTAGCAAGGTTATTTGAAGCAAACTCAAGGATGAACAGGTGCAGCAAAACTCACATAAAAGACATATTGTAAACATTATAAGACTCTACACCGTCTTCCTTGTTGTTCAAAACTCAATACTAGATATTATCTAGACCTTAGAGAAACCAAATATGCAAATCAAATTTTAGCAAGCTCTATGTATTTCTTCATTAATGGGTGCAAAGCATATGATGCAAGAGCTTAAACATGAGCACAACAATTGCCAAGTATCACATTATCCAAGACATTTTAGAATTACTACATGTAGCATTTTCCAATTCCAACCATATAACAATTTAACGAAGAAGAAACTTCGCCATGAACATTATGAGTAAAGCCTAAGGACACATGTGTCCATATGCAACAGCGGAGCGTGTCTCTCTCCCACAAAGTGAATGCTAGGATCCATTTTATTCAAACAAAAACAAAAACAAAAACAAACCGACGCTCCAAGTAAACAACACAAGATGTGACTGAATAAAAATATAGTTTCAGGGGAGGAACCTGATGATGTTGTCGATGAAGAAGGGGATGCCTTGGGCATCCCCAAGCTTAGACGCTTGAGTCTTCTTAAAATATGCAGGGGTGAACCACGGGGGCATCCCCAAGCTTAGAGCTTTCACTCCTCTTGATCATAGTATATCATACTCCTCTCTTGACCCTTGAAAACTTCCTTCACACCAAACTTCAAGCAAACTCATTAGAGGGTTAGTGCACAATTAATAATTCACACATTCAGAGGTGACACAAACATTATTTTCACTTCTGGACATTGCATAATGCTACTGGACATTAATGGATCAAAGAAATAAATCCAACATAGCAAAAGAGGCAATGCGAAATAAAAGGCAGAATCTGTCAAAAACAGAACAGTCCGTAAAGACGAATTTAAAGCTGGCACTAGACTTGCTCAAATGGAAAAACTCAAAACTAATGAAAGTTGCGTACATATCTGAGGATCACGCTCGTAAATTGGCAGATTTTTTCGAATTTTCTACAGAGAACTGTGCCCAGATTCGTGACAGACAGCAATGCTGTTTCTGCGCAGCGATCCTAAATATAACATCAACTTTGACATAGAAACTTTACTTGGCACAAAAACATGATAAGGAGAGGTTGCTACAGTAGTAAACAACTTCCAAGACTCAACAAAACAAAAAATTGCTGTAGGTAAAAACATGGGTTGTCTCCCATAAGCGCTTTTCTTTAACGCCTTTCAGCTAGGCGCAGAAAGTGCAAATCAAGTAACATCAAGAGTAGAAGCATCAACATCATTACCAGGGGTGTTGGGAGTTTTCTCAACCAAGCATAGTATATTTGATATATAAGTTTTAGCGTCTCCCTTTTCATTAGTCTTAG
Organism: Lolium multiflorum; assembly: GCA_030979885.1. NCBI lineage: Eukaryota > Viridiplantae > Streptophyta > Magnoliopsida > Poales > Poaceae > Lolium > Lolium multiflorum. The sequence continues at coordinate 114,044,989 of CM061751.1, read as the reverse complement.
GCTTGCTACTCTCATCGAACAAATTTTCAGGAACAAGCCAAGCATAGTTATTTTCTAGTGCATCATTCATAGCTAGGAGTTTACATGGTATTGGTGCTTTGATTTCCCCACCATCATTAATGTTATTAGTGTACCTTATTCTATCCATGTCCATTTTTTCAAGAAGACCAATAAAATTGGTATGAGAACCTAGCATATTAAATTTAGCAAAAACCTTTCTAGCCTCTCTTGCTAGACCGCCAAATTCTCTAAGAAGAGTTTCTAGAACAAAATCTTTCTTTTCCCCTTCTTCCATATCACCAAGTGTAAGAAACATGTGTTGGATTATAGGATTGAGATTAACAAATTTAGTTTCCAACATGCGAACTAAAGCAGCAGCAGCAATTTCATAGGTAGGTGCAAGTTCTACCAAGTGTTTATCTTCAAAATTTTCAGTAATACTAACATGATTGAAAAATTCTTCTATATTATTTCTCCCGACTATGGACCCACGTCCTACCGGTATGTCTTTTGTGGTGAAATTAAAAGGAAACATGATGCAATAAGCAAAAAGTAAACTAGGCAAACAGAGTAAAGACAAGTAACTAATTTTTTTGTGTTTTTGATATGAGCAAGACAGTAAATAAAGTAAAACTAGCAACTAATTTTTTTGTGTTTTGTTTAGGTGCAGCAAACAAAGTAGTAAATAAAATAAAGCAAGACAAAAACAAAGTAAAGAGATTGAGAAGTGGAGACTCCCCTTGCAGCGTGTCTTGATCTCCCCGGCAACGGCGCCAGAAAACAGTGCTTGATGCGCGTAAATGTACACGTCCGTTGGGAACCCCAAGAGGAAGGTATGATGCGCACAGTGGCAAGTTTTCCCTCAGAAAGAAACCAAGGTTGATCGAACCAGGAGGAGCCAAGAAGCACGTTGAAGTTTGATGGTCGCGAAATGTGATGCGGCGCAACACCAGGGATTCCGGCGCCAACGCGGAACCTGCACAACACAACCCAAGTACTTTGCCCCAACGAAACAGTGAGGTTGTCAATCTCACCGGCTTGCTGTAACAAAGGATTAAATGTATCGAGTGGAAGATGTTTGCAAAGAAAACAGTAAACACAATTGCAGTAGATTGTATGCTATGTAAAGAATAGGACCGGGGTCCACAGTTCACTAGAGGTGTCTCTCCCATAAGATAAAGCATGTTGGGTAAACAAATTACAGTCGGGCAATTGACAAATAGAGAAAGGCATAACAATGCATATACATGATATGATAAATATAGTGAGATTTAATTGGGCATTACGACAAAGTACATAGACCGCCATCCAACTGCATCTATGCCTAAAAAGTCCACCTTCAGGTTATCATCCGAACCCCATTCAGTATTAAGTTGCTAAGCAGACAATTGCATTAAGTATGGTGCGTAATGTAATCAACAACTACATCCTTAGACATAGAATCAATGTTTTATCCCTAGTGGCAACAGCACATCCACAACCTTAGAACTTTCTGTCACTGTCCCAGATTCAATGGAGGCATGAACCCACTATCGAGCATAAATACTCCCTCTTGGAGTTAAGAGTAAAAACTTGGCCAGAGCCTCTACTAGTAACGGAGAGCATGCAAGATCATAAACAACACATAAACAATAGATTGATAATCACCATAATCATAGTACTCTCTATCCATCGGATCCCGACAAACACAACATATAGAATTACATATAGATGATCTTGATCATGTTAGGCAGCTCACAAGATCCAACAATGAAGCACAACAAGGAGAAGACGACCATCTAGCTACTGCTATGGACCCATGGTCCAGGGGTGAACTACTCACTCATCACTCCGGAGGCGACCATGGCGGTGTAGAGTCATTCGGGAGATGAATCCCCTCTCCGGCAGGGTGCCGGAGGCGATCTCCGAATCCCCGAGATGGGACGCGGCGGCGGCGTCTCTGGAAGGTTTTCCGTATCGTGGCTCTCGTACGGGGTTTCGCGACGGAGGCTTTAAGTAGGCGGAGGGTCAACGCGGGGGCCACACGAGGCCCCGGGGGCAGGGCCGCGCGGCCAAGGGCCTGGCCGCGCCGCCCTATGCCCTGGCTGCCTCGTGGCCCCACTTCGTTCTCTCTTCGGTCTTCGGAAGCTTCGTGCAAAAATAGGACCCTGGGCGAAAGTTTCGTCCAATTCCGAGAATATTTCCTTACTAGGATTTCTGAAACCAAAAACAGCAGAAAACAGCAACTAGCTCTTCGGCATCTTGTTAATAGGTTAGTTCCAGAAAATGCATAAATATGACATATAATGTGCATAAAACATGTAGGTATCATCAATAAAGTAGCATGGAACATAAGAAATTATCGATACATTGGAGACGTATCAGTGCTTGACCTTCCTCCAAATACATGTTTTCCAACAACACAAGCATCAGATCACCATCCGACTTCACAAGGTAGAACTTGTCATTTCCAAGTTCTGGAAATGAAAATAGTGTCTCCATTTTGACAGTGCTCGCGCGCTGCTCCAACTGGACATTGTTGGTGCACACTAATTTTCCGAACTCAAAATTGTCCACAGCTATTGCATACAGTTCACCATTGAACGGGGTAATGCAACGCAGACAATGGTGCTTGATCGAAAATCTTCCTTCTCCCCAATCTTCATCTATACCCTTAGTTGGAGTGCTCTCATCGACCCAAGCAATTTCCGCCGGGTAATCTTTGGAAACGAAGACCATAGTCGGGGACTTCATTACAGCGACTGACTCCAGAAAAACAGATGGCATCTGCGCCTCAAACATAGTGTTCAATGTCTTTGTGAGTGGGTTCAGAAGCCGTATCTTGTGCGGCTGGTTCTTCTGGGCAAGCACGATGACGCCACGGCAAAAGCCGACAAAGTAGTATCTAAAATATATTGATGAAGATAACATTCAACACTAAGATGTTTACGATTGAAAATAAAAATAGATTAACTCTATAGATATGGAGGAATTTGAACCTTGCATGAACTTCCGTTAGATCGATGGTGACGTAGCGGGATGTGCGGAGGTGGAGGAAGGTGAACTCAGCAGCGCGTGGAAGGGCGTGGTCTAGCATGATCCATTCGTGCAGGTGCACGTCGGGCTCAGGTAAACCTGAGCGCCAATTTCTACAAACTTGCCTCAAAGCAGAGTAGGTGTCCACGTACTCCTCGTTCGCCAGTAAGCATTCGCCGATCTTGTGAAGTGGTCCGTCAGCCGTGAGAGAGGCCCAGTTCACGGAGGCGCGCGCGCTTCGGGGCGACGGGATCGGATGCGACGGGCTCGGATGCGACGGGCTCGGAGGCGACGGCCGCCGGTGCATCTTCTTCTCCATCGCCGGTAGGGAGCGCGCGTAGGGCGGTTGGGGTTTTTCCTTCGATTTGGAGAAGTTGATGGGACGTGAGAGGCGTGGTTGCGTGCGTGAGGGAGAGAGAGAGGGCTCTGGCAACGTGACGGTTGGTCTCGGCAGTTTCTCAAAAAAGCTAGACGTTTAGTCTCAACACGCGCACCGCCTAACCGCTGTGCACCGCGACACGCGTCCGTGGTACTGTCTCACCTTACCTCGAGTCTTACACTTATCTGTACTCAGTTTCCCCCTCGAGTACTAATACTGGCTAGTGCAATATACTCAGTTTTACCCTCAAGTGGCTGATCAACAGAGAGTCAACAAATGGGATTAAGCTATTTAATTGAGTCATTTCATGCGCAAAAGTTTCCAAAAAATATAAAAACATAGTGGCACTTACTCATGGAGTCTTCTTACGCGACCTGCCACGTTGGGAACCATAACAATCATAGATAAATCAAGTTTTACCACAAATTGCCACTTCTCAAATCACCTAGTAGCTATGAAGGTGCATGGCTTTCCACAATAAGCCCTTCCCAAAACAGCTTTCCCCAAAACATACTTTGTCTGAATGAGGCCACAATTTTCACACTCATGTATATTTGTATTGCAAATAGTTTGAGGTAGGCCAAGATGGGTTTCATTGTACAAAACACACATTTTTCATTTTTTAATCTCATATTTGAATCCCTTAGTCTATTTATTACTCACGTGCCCTTGGTTTCTTGATACTACTCAGTTTTGCCCTCTCCCTTCACAAATTCTCACAGACGCCCAACCTTGCCCTGATTGGTCTAGCCCTTGTCACGCGGATCGTGCCCGCCGACCGTTGATCGTATGATCTAACGGGCAGGATAACCCCTCTCTCTCTCTGATCGGGGCCACCACCCTCTCTCTCTGATCGGGGCCACTATAATTTTTATGCAAAAAATGATAAACCATCACCAATTTGTTGTAGGCATTACTTTTCACGCAAAAATGATAAATCATCACCGATTTCTTGTAGCCATTACTTTTCACGCAAACAATGATAAACCGTCACCAATTTGTTGTAGGCATTACTTTTCACGCAAAAAATGATAAACCATCAACAATTTGTTGTAGGCATTACTTTTCATGCAAAAAATGATAAACCTTCACCAATTTGTTGTAGACATTACTTTTCACGCAAAAATGATAAACCGTCACCAATTTGTTGTAGGCATTACGCAAAAATTAATAAATCATCACCAATTTGTTGTAGGCATTACTTTTCACGCAAAAAATGATAAACCATCACCGATTTCTTGTAGCCATTACTTTTCACGTAAAAAATGATAAACCATCACCAATTTTTTGTAGCCATTACTTTTCACGCAAAAAATGATAAACCATCACCAATTAGTTGTAGGCATTACTTTTCACGCAAAAAATGATAAACCATCACCGATTTCTTGTAGCCATTATTTTTCACGCAAAAAATGATAAACCATCACCGATTTCTTGTAGCCATTACTTTTCACGCAAAAAATGATAAACCATCACCAATTTCTTGTAGCCATTACTTTTCACGCTAAAAATGATAAACGAAACAATCTATCTATCTTTGTATTTGAAGTTTGGGAGGGTTCACCATCTACTTATGTTAACTTTCGAGGTTTTGACCTGAAAATCAACTGGGTATTATAAAGGGAAATAAAAGTTCAAAAAATGTAAAAACGAAACAATCTACCTATCTTTGTATAGAAGATCATCTGTATGAAATTTGAGGTCATTTAGAGAAGGTCGAAAAAACCTAACTTGTTACAAAAGCTGGTTTCAGTGAGACGAAACGGCATGCGCTTAAGCAAAGTGATTTTTTCGAACATCTCCAAATGACCCCAAATTTTCCATACATGATGCCATACGTGTAACAACAAGGAATATCTAAAAAGTGTCAAAAAAGTTTGCCGAACCGTATAGCTCTATCAAAAAGAACCTCACCATGGTGCTAGTAAATTTTTTAGTTACAAACTTTCGTATTTTACCTAACCTTCAACATGAAACTTGTTTCAAATTCATTTTGGCGTACAAGAAACAAATCCCACCTTGATTCGAGCACCACAGCCTCCAAACGATGCCGATGCCGATATCGGCATGGTCAGAACCCCAAGAGGAAGGTATGATGCGCACAGCGGCAAGTTTTCCCTCAGAAAGAAACCAAGGTTATCGAACCAGTAGGAGCCAAGAAGCACGTGAAGGTTGTTGGTGGAGGAGTGTAGTGCAGCGCAACACCAGTGAAACCGGCGCCGACGTGGAACCTGCACAACACAATCATAGTACTTTGCCCCAACATAACAGTGAGGTTGTCAATCTCACCGGCTTGCTGAAAACAAAGGATTAAGCATATCGAGTGGAAGATGGTGTTTGTTTGCAAAGAACAGTAAAAACAGTAGAATGTATTCAGATGTAAAAGAATGGACCGGGGTCCACAGTTCACTAGAGGTGTCTCTCCAATAAGATAACTAACATGTTGGGTGAACAAATTACAGGGGCAATTGACAAATAAAGATTCAATACATATCAACGATGATTACTATGTGATTTAATCAGGGCATTACGACAAAGTACATAGACCGCTATCCAGCATGCATCTATGCCTAAATAATCCACCTTCAGGTTATCATCCGAACCCCTTCCGGTATTAAGTTGTAAACAACAGATAATTGCATTAAGTATGGTGCGTAATGTAATCAACACAAATATCCTTAGACAAAGCATCGATGTTTTATCCCTAGTAGCAACAACACATCCACAACCTTTGAACTTTCTGTCACTGTCCCAGATTCAATGGAGGCATGAACCCACTATCGAGCATAAATACTCCCTCTTGGAGTTACAAGTATCAACTTGGCCAGAGCCTCTACTAGCAACGGAGAGCATGCAAGAACATAAACAACACATATATGATAGATTGATAATCAACTTAACATAATATTATATATTCATCGGATCCCGCCAAACACACCATGTAGCATTACAAATAGATGATCTTGATCATGTTAGGCAGCTCACAAGATCTAAACAATGATAGCACAAGCGGAGAAGACAACCATCTAGCTACTGCTATGGACCCATAGTCCAAGGATGAACTACTCACGCATCAATCCGGAGGCGGGCATGATGATGTAGAGCTCCTCCGGTGATGATTCCCCTCTCCAGGGTGCCGGAGGCGATCTCCGAATCCCCCGAGATGGGATTCGCGACGGCGGCGTCTCTGGAAGGTTTTACGTATCGTGGCTCTCGGCACAGGGGTTTCGCGACGAAGGCTATTTGTAGGCGGAAGGGTAGGTCAAGTGGCGGCACGAGGACCCCACACACCAGGCCGGCGTGGCCAAGGCCCAGGCCGCGCCACCCTAGTGTGGCGTCTCCTCGTGGCCCCACTTCGTCTCCCTTTCGGTCTTCTGGAAGCTTCGTGCAAAAATAGGACCCTGGGCGTTGATTTCGTCCAATTCCGAGAATATTTCCTTACTAGGATTTCTGAAACCAAAAACAGCAGAAAACAGCATGGCACTTCGGCATCTTGTTAATAGGTTAGTGCCGGAAAATGTATAATAATGTTGTAAAGTATGTATAAAACATTCAAGTATTGTCATAAAAGTAGCATGGAACATAAGAAATTATAGATACGTTTGAGACGTATCAAGCATCCCCAAGCTTAGTTCCTACTCGTCCTCGAGTAGGTAAACGATAACACAAATAATTTCTGAAGTGACATGCTACCAACATAATCTTGATCAACATTATTGTAAAGCATATGAGATGAATGGAGTGATCTGAACAAAAGATTGCTAACAAAGATAATGACTAAACAAATGAATCATATAGCAAAACTTTTCATGAATAATACTTTCAAGACAAGCATCAACAAGACTTGCATAAGAGCTAACTCATAAGCAATAAATTCTAAGTAGAATGAATTTAAGCAACACAAAGGATGATTAAGTTTCAGCAATGCTTTCAACTTGTAACATGTATATCTCATGGATATTTGTCAACATAGAGTAATATAACAAGTGCAATAAGTAAACATGTAAGAATCAATGCACACAGTTAACACAAGTGTTTGCTTCTAAGATAGAAAGGAATGGGTAAACTGACTCAACAATAAAATAAAAGAATGACCCTTCGCAGAGGGAAGCATTGATTACTATTTTTGTGCTAGAGCTTTTGTTTTGAAAACATAGAAACAATTTTGTCAACGGTACTAATAATTCATATGTGCTATGCATAATACTTCCTACAAGTTGCATGTCTCATGCATAGAGTACTAATAGTGCTCGCACCTTGTCCTACTTAGCTCGGAAGACACGGATTATCATCGCATAACATATGTTTCAACCAAGTGTCACAAAGGGGTACCTCTATGCCGCCTGTACAAGTGTCTAAGGAGAAAGCACGCATTGGATTTCTCGCTTTTGATTATTCTCAACTTAGACATCCATACCGGGACAACATAGACAACAGATAATGGACTCCTCTTTTAATGCTTAAGCATTCAACAACAGTTAATATTCTCATAAGAGATTGAGGTTGTATGTCCAAACTGAAACTTCCACCATGATACATGGCTTTAGTTAGCGGTCCAATGTTCTTCTCTAACATATGCATACTCAAACCATTTGATCATGAAATCGCACTTACTTCAGACAAGACGAACATGCATAGCATCTCACATGATATCCAACAAAGATAAAGTTGATGGCGTCCCTAGAAACATGGTTACCGCTCAACAAGCAACTTATAAGAATTAAGACACATAACTACATATTCATCACCACAATAGTTTTTAAGCTATTTGTCCCATGAGCTATATATTGAAAAGATAAAGGAATGAAATTTTAAAGGTAGCACTCAAGTAATTTACTTTGGAATGGCAGAAAAATACCACATAGTAGGTAGATATGGTGGACACAAATGGCATGGGTTTTGGCTCAAGGTGTTTGGATGCACGAGAAGCATTTCTCAGTACAAGGTTTGGGCTAGCAAGGTTGTTTGAAGCAAACACAAGTATGAACAGGTACAGCAAAACTCACACAAGAACA